>JAWZYV010012453.1:0-164930 GCA_038373885.1 Cheiracanthium punctorium
GGAAAAAAATGGGTGAGGATTTCTCACAATTTTCTCACAACTGAGTGAGATTTTTAAAGCATGGGTGAGAATTTCTCACTTTATATATGATTTGGGTAAATACCCAATGTGTAAGGTGCCTCGAGTAAACACCCAAAATCAGGGTATTTATGATTTTTAGTTATTTTTATTGCATGCAACTTGGGTCTCCAAATCTGTAAGTCACTTCCAGTTGCATGCAATAAAAATAACCTAGTTGATCAATCGTGTCCCAATCAATCCTGTCCCAATTTTGTTCTTCCACAGACTTTAAGACTTCTTGAAAATACACTTTTCCACACTGTGTTAAACTTACTGCTAAAAAAATGGAAGCGTGCGACACTTTTTTTTTAAAGGCCTGAATTTTTCGAAGTGAGAAAATTTTGTGCAGAATGAAACCGAATTTTAAGATGTACGAATTTCTCGCAGTAATAAATTTTTAATGAGAGAAAAAAGAAAAAAATGCGAGATTCTCGCGTTGTCGCGCTCTAGTGAAAACACTGATACGAACTATAATTTCAGCTAAGTTTCAATTTTTACTGTCACGGTATTATTACAGTTGTGCTTTTTATCTATTTTAAGGTGTTCACATTTAGTAAACAAATTATGCTTTCTTTTATTCATTTGTAATTATTTTTTTCTATTCATATTAAACTTTGTTAATATTTATGCATATATTATTATATATTATATCTGTGTATTAATTATTGTGCTAAGAAAATATGTAACGTACAACAGATATCAGTATGGTTCCACCAAGATAGAGAATCTTTTATATCTTGCATAGCATGAATCATCATATGTTTGTACTTTCTTTGTTTATTATAAGTTTGTTCTTTTATATATAAATCTTTAAGACTACTAATTTAGTTCAAATTTGAGATGTATCTGTGATAGTCTGGGAACTTTGTTTTATTACCGGAACTTATATATTTTTTCTTTCTTTTTCTTTTGGCTAACAGAGGAGTGCATGTTAAAAGCGAGAATTCCGCTTTTAACGAAATTGTTGTAGATAGGAATATTACGTATGTTGTAGATAGGAATATTACTAAAGAAGGAATATTACGAATCTCAAGATTCGTTTTCGATAAAGGGCTGTTGAGGTGACTATGAAAGGAAGGTCACATAAAAGGTAGTTTGGTAAAATAAGCCTTTTTCACTCTAAAGTATGAAAAACAGCTCTATCGCATACCAGATTTTGTTTTGCTTCGAACATATGAAAAGTTCAGAATAACAAATTCATAAATTTGTCTCACTAAGTATAAGATTGGAAAACACAAAACGGTAGGTGAAAAAATATCTTTTGAGGAGCATGCATCAAAAATTAGGAATAATGCAAGACGTACGTACAAGGCTCATTCAACTTCCCCTTTTTCAGTATTCAAGGGGGCAGTAAAGATTTTCCGGTCCATAGAAAGTATGAGAATAGTTCTGGAGCGAAAGGGGACGAATTTTATTAAATATTGAGCAGGCGAGACGCACAGATATTTTTATGAGTTTCGAAATATGGAAGTGTACCCATGTGTAAATGTTCACAGTGTGTCTTTTTGTATCAGCGGTCAGTGACTTTCGTGAGAAAATTTACGTAAAAGTTGCAGAGTCCAGATCTCAAAAATTCTTGCTTACGAAACAACATCTGCCGCTTAGCAGGTGTTAATCCAGGTGTTAGTCTCGAAGGTGGAGATTTAAATTTCAATATTTTTAAAAGGAGTACTCTAGGCCAGTACTCTAGGCCAGTAAAATTGAAGGGAGGTGTCCTAAGTGGAAATCCGACGTTTTGCAGTTGAACGAGATTTGTAGAAAGGGTTTTATGAATGGAAAGGAAAGGTTATTTAAGTTGAGGGCGGAGAGGAAAACAGTAGATTCTTTCAGTTCTTTAGATTCTTTTAGTTTTCGCAGTTCTGGATTTGGCAGAGTTTTTTTTAGATATTTTTAGATTTCGTGGATCTTTTGGATTACGCAGGATGAGCTGGATTTTATATGGTGAGTGCGACATTAACTACCTTAAGTAAAGTGACATTCAAAATTTTAAAGTTTAGTCTTAAAGATTTAAATAATTAAATCCACTTAATTTTATTAATAAATAATTTTGATGTATTGTGTATTTTAATGTTTAAATAAATGTTAATTTTTTTAAAAATTAACAAAATGATTTCGGTCATTTATTTCACAATAGTGTTCGTAACTACCCGATTATATTTCTTTGCCAAAATAAAGAGAACCTGGGATAAAAATTAAAACCAAACATAAACAGCCACTTGGTACAATGTTATACGTAAACAAAAAATCACAATTATTACGTACACAATTAGAGCATAAAATATCAAAGTAAGCATACTTGCATCAACTATTTTTAAAAGATGTAATAATTATAATCGGACATTGTGATAATAAATTTGTCTAAATAAATTTGAAATTTTTTCCATGAAAAAATAATGATAGTATACTTGAATGATTTGTTCATAATTCTGCATTATGCATAAATATGAATTAGACATTAAAACCCGCTTGCAATTCAAACCTCATTTTTAAGCTATCTGAATATTTACAAAAAACAACAATTACCACACTGTTATAAATATAAGTTGAACTTTTCACCAAATAAACGGTGAAAACAGAGAGTTGCAAGCAATGTTCTATTGGTTGAACCACTTTTGCGGTTCATCTGAAAATGCCTGAAAAATGTCAAGTACAGTCGAACCGAGAATTCGGTTTGGCATTCGAAAAGTAGAATTTTCCGGTGAAACAACATGGCTGCCACCGCTGTTAGCTCGCGTTAGGAAAGAGGTGATTCCGTAATATTTAGGTGAGTTTTAATGTTTCCCATTTTTAATTATTTGGGTCTATGAACAATGTTTAATAGTTTTTGAATAAGTGAAAATGTGAAGATATTCATACTTATGCCATGCCGATCACGATCGGCTAACCCTAATCAGGTTGCAAATAACGCGATTGACTGACTGATGGCTCAAAAAATGAATCAATTATAATATTATTTTGGCAAAGGGTCAGGAATGGCAGTTTTATAACATTTGAAATTAAAACGATATACATCTAAAATGGGTCGGCTAATAAATTATATTACTGAAGACTTCTGTTTATATCATGCTTAACTCGTATTTGCGGTTAGATTAACACTAATGATTGACGACCGGTGTTGTTCACGAATACCGTATAAGGCCCTTGGAAACTGTTGGTATTGTATTTGATAATTTTTGTCTGTTTGTAATGTTTGTTTGTATTGGTATTTAGTCTAAGCTATTGGCCGAATACTCGGTATTTGGCTATTCAGCCAAATCACTCTTCGTCACATCTCTAGTCTCATACAGTTATGAAACACAATTTTTCAGGTTATGCATTAAATTTCTTCAATCAAAAATAATATTATTTTTATATTACAAGCTAAAAAACAAAAATACATCTGTTTAATTGTTTAGCTTCTAAAATATACGAGCATTCTTTCACAGTACAAAAATTTATATTGAACTATAAGGGGGGGGCGGGGGGTCATAAAAAATCATTTCAAACAATAGTTTCCAAATTTTAAGAAATTTTCACTTTTTTATTCTTGATTTCGACATTCCGACACACACACACACAAAAAAGATTAATCAAAGTACTTTATGCGTATGGAGTGGTAATCATACAAAATACTGTAGTAGTAACTAAAACGACTATTTTAAACTAGCAAAATACCATATTATAATTTTCATTAATAAATATTTCACAAACACATTTTAAATGTAGATTTTTTAAGTAGACTTAACTTTAAAAATCAATTGAAACATGCAGAAAATCGAAAATGAATAATACACTCTATAACAAATAAATCGACGCACCAAGAAGGAGGTGTCCCATTGAGACGAAAATTGGTGGATAGGAAGACAATGTACATAATAGTAAATGATTAAAATTTCAGAACAATTGAATAATTTATTTCAGAGTTACAGTAACAAGTTCAATAAGGTGTTGACCTGCCGCTAGCCTGGATACAACCTGCCACACGGCGTGGCATAGACCTATAAAGCTCCCGGATGGTCTCCTGCGGTATTTCCTGCCAAATTCGCTCCAATTGTCGAACGAGGTCATCAACAGTCCGTGCCAGATGCAATCGCCTTCCCATTATATCCCAGACATGCTCGATGGGAGAGAGATCTGGCAGGCCAAGGAAGAGTTTGACAAACTTGCAGACAGTTTAGAGCAACACGAGCCGTATGTGGTCTGGCATTGTCCTGCTGAAAAACCAGCCTGGGCACTGAAAAAGGAACGGTAGCAAAACAGGTCTTAGGATGTCGTCCACGTACCGCTGTGCAGTAAGTGTACCTCTAATGACGACCAAAGGGGTCCGTCTGTCAAAGGAAATGGCACCCCAGACCATAATGCCTTGTTGAGGGCCGGTGTGGCGTGCAATAGTGAAAGGAGGATCCCCCCCCTCTGCCCTGTGCGTCTCCAAACATGTCTTCGATGATCGTCAGGACACAGTTGGAAGCGGGATTCGTCGCTAAAGACTATACGTCGGCATCATTCCACCCTGATCGAGCCCTGCACCACTGTAATCTGGCTCGGCAGTGTGCAGGCGTGAGTGGCAGGTGGCGTAACGGTCGGTGCGAGCGTAGATTTCGCTCTCTCAACCGTCTGTGAATGGTCATAATGGACACTGGTGTTTGGGTTGAACGTCCGATGATTGATAGAGATGAAGAAGGTGCTGTGACAGCTGATCGGACCATCACTCTGTCCTCACGATCTATTGTAGCCCTAGGTCGACAGCTACCATCCTGACGCTGCACTCTGCCATTTTCCACCTATCCTTGCCAGCATCTTCGAATCGTCGCATCGCTTCGACTCAAATGACGAGCGGTTCACCGATTAGTCCAACCGGCTTCTTTCAATCCAATGATACGACCTCTGTCAAACTCTGACAGTTGCTCGTAATGAGCACGAATCCTGCAGCGAGGCATTTTTTAAGTTGTTGAAAGGTAATCTGAATCGCAATCAAACCGAAAGTTTTAACAACCGTTGAGGAACTGCTCCTTATATACGTCTGCTGTATGTGCAGTTCCGAAGCGCTAAAGATCAAACTATTCATTCATTCGACACCAAATTTGAATCATTTGCATATCTCTTCAAAACATTCATGCAAACGAAATTTCAAAGCAATCGGATGTTTGTTTCTTGGTGCGTCGATTTTTTTGTTATAGAGTGTAACTAAATTCAATTAAAAAATAAGAGTTAATTTTTAATCATTAGGTATTGGGCAATAAAAAAATGCTGAGTAAAAGATTGTCATTTAGAAAAAGGGTGAAGATTGAAAATTTCTCCCTGCCTCTGTACATAATTTTTTAAGACAGAATATTCGGAGTTTTTTGTTAAATATCGGATTTCCGGAGCAAATAAAAAATATCGGAGGAACTCCCCAGCAAATACACAACTGTCGGCAAAATAACGGCAAGATACCTGTCGTGCTGGCATAGTGGCGTATACCAGAAGCAAGGTACATTGCCGTCGGCTTAAAGTCACTGAAATACGTGTGCCTGAAAATGCATATGTGCAAGTGCAGAGCCGGTAATGGCGAAATGTCTATATCGATCATGTGTCCGTAACATACACAAAAAAGCTAACGGCGTGGTGCTGTTTAAAATTTACCTGCCCAGCACTTATTTCGGGGTAATGGGCCAGTAAATATTTCATAAAGTGTTAGCATAAACTTTCGTTATTTTAATTAAATAACATTCTTTTACATTCATGCTGTGTAGTATTAATCAGAAGTGTACAGGGGATTCAAGTTCCGGGGTCCCAAATGCAGGATCATTGCTAAGATTTTTTTAGGGGGGGGGATTATAGGTACTTAAAATGCCAAGTCAAATGTCAGTTTTTACTACCGATTTATATTTTCATCAACTACATTACCAACTTATTACTTTTGCCAACTGGGTTTGTGTTACTTTTGCTAAGTATAGCAGGAATAGAAATAATATCACCATTTTTCATAGTTTTTGTAATAAAAATTTTGGCCAAAGGTAAGTTCAGAGAGATTTTATTAACTCATTAAAGTAATAATTAGTTTAAAAAGTAATTTATAAGAATAAACATTTATTTAGTTTATGGCTTTTCTGACAATAAAAGAAACACTGAAATATTTTATTTAAATAAAGTGAAACAAGATTCAAAAGGGTAAGGGGTTTTTCTCTGCAAAAAGAAATCTTTTCGATGGGAAAAATTTCTGCCAAGCAGCCCGCTCCACGAAAGTTCACAATCTGGAATTTAAAGGACTCTTTAACACATGCGTAGTAGACCCATATATTTGATTATTTACATACAATGCATTCTCCCGTTCACGGTTTGGTTTCTGCCCGAAGAACGTTCAACGCTCAAGACTCAAGTACGAAGTTATTATTTGTGAAATTCACAAGTACGGCTTCAGATCAGTTTTATTTATTTAAAATTATTCCATTAGGTTTGCAGGTGACGGGGCGGTTTGTAGGTGATTATGAATTTACGCCCTTCAATCACGATGTTCCAAGTCTTCAATAGTCTCAGCAAGGATTCCCCTCTACTTTGGTGATCCGGATGTTGCTACTCTTCACTCGTCTTCATCTGTGCATATGGGACTACGCAAAGGTATGTGAATTTGCTTTGACTTCCCTTCCGGACCACCAACTCTAGCTCATAACATATATAACGTCGTGCTTAAAATATGTTATTACCTGCAGGTGACACAAAAAACATTATACAGGATACGCCTGGTAATATCGAAGTTAGCAGAGTAGCGGTTAAAGCTCCACCATGTTGGAAAAACAACCCTGAACTATGGTTCCTTCAACTGGAATCCCAATATGCTACAGCCGGTATAAGTACAGAGTTAACAAAGTTTCATAGTGTAGTTGCAGCGTTGGACTGTGAAATTTTAGTTACGATTAGAGACATAATCCGATCCCCTCCAACGGATACACCTTATGAGTGCTTAAAAAGAGTCATAATTTCACATTATGCAGATTCGGAACAAACCCGTTTAACCCTTTGAGGCGCAACCCTTTCCCAATGCTGGAAAAGGGCAGGCGTTGCCATCGCTCGACTTAACTACCAGCAAGATGGCGGACGATCGAAACGTTCATCGCGTGCCACAGATCTAGAGACCCTTTTTTGACGACAGCTGGCTGTGCTCGCGCACAGCCAGCTGTCGTCAAAAATGGGTCTCTAGATCTGTGGCACGCTATGAACGTTTCGATCGTCCGCCATCTTGCTGGTAGTTAAGTCGAGAGATGGCAACGCCTGCCCTTTTTCCAGCATTGGGCAATCTATCCAGCTGGTCTCGCATTCTTCCATTTTTCAGCAGATGTCAGTGCTGTTAAAAATAATCGTGATCATTTTTTACTCGAAATGATGTACTAAAAAGTAAAGGGTTCTCGTGTAGCTATGTCACCCGCAACTATTTTTATAGAAATCCAATCTATTCTTCGTGACTGGCAACAGTCAGAACGTCCAAGTTGGGTGTTCCCAGAGCGAGATCACTGCGCGTTAAAGGGTTAAAGGCATTGCTGGAGGACTTAATACTCGGTGATAAGAAACCATCCCAATTGCTCATGCAAATGAAGGCATTGGCTCAAAAGCAAGTGGACAATGATGTATTAAAACCCCTCTTTTTAACACGTTTACCAGTTTCGATGCAACAGATCTTGTCTGTTAGCAAAGAAGATTTAGATGGGTTGGCTTAAATAGCGGATAAGATATCTGAGGTCACAGGAACTCCAATGGCGGTGAATTCGGTTACAACCCTTTCCCCTTCTATAGATGTAATACAGAATCTAGAAAAAAAAATCGACGCGATAGCTAAACGATTGGACATCTTGGCTCGTCCACTCTCTTTTAGAGGACGTAATAAGCAGTCCCGATCTGTATCCCCTTCCCACAAAAAATTCAACCCTCGCTTCTGCTGGTACCACGCACGCTTTGCAGAAAAAGCTACTAAATGCGTCCCTCCTTGTACTTTCCCAGAAAAACTTGCAGGCTCATTCGAATTGGCGGCCACTGATTCTTGTCAGCGTGTTAGTCGCTTATACATTCGTGACCGTAAAACTGGAATCAGTTTTTTGATAGACAGTGGAGCAGAATGCTCAGTTCTGCCTGTAAATTAAATATTAACTCGTAAGAAAGTACCCAGTTCAAAATTTTTTTCTTTACGCAGCAAATGGTACTGAAATAAAAACATTCGGAAATAGAAATCTCGTTTTGGACTTTGGCCTAAAACGATCATATCCGTGGAATTTTTTTATTGCGGAAGTTTCAAAGCCGATATTAGGTGTAGACATTTTGGAATGATTTTCATTGTTAATTGCTGTTAAGAATCGTCGTTTGATTGACCAGGTAACGTCCTGCAAAGTTAATGCAAATTCATCTTTTGGACCCTCTACTGGCCTCACAACGGTTTGCGGCGATACGCCATATCATAAATTACTTTCTGAATTTCTAAATATAACTAGACCCGCTAATAACCTACCTGCAGTTAACCATTCTACAACACATGGTATCTTAACTAAAGGTCCACCGGTAACATCTAAAGCCAGACGTTTATCCCCTGACAAACTAAAAGCAGTTAAACAGGAATTCGAAGCCTTATTAGCACAAGGCATTATCAGTCGATCGAATAGTTCATGGGCTAGCCCGATACATTTAGTCAAGAAAAAAGACGGCTCATGGCGCATATGTGGCGATTTTGGGAGGTTGAATGCTGTCACTTTACCCGACCGCTATCCATTACCTCATATCCATGATTTTGCAATGGAATTGCACGGTAAACGGATATTTTATAAATTGGATCTAGTTAAAGCCTATAATCAGATCCCGGTTAACAAGGAAGACATTCCTAAAACCGCAGTAATTACACCAGTATGCCTATTTCACTACAATAGAATGCCTTATGGACTCAGAAATGCTGGTCACACATTCCAAAGGTTTATGGATGAAGTTTTCAGGGACTTGGATTGCTATGTTTACCTCGACGACATTTTAGTCGCTTCAAAAGATGAGGAGACTCACATTCAGCACCTGCGCAAAATTTTTACACGCCTAGATCAATATCGCATTGTTCTAAATGTCGCAAAATGCCTTTTTGGTAAAGCACAAATGCCATTTCTAGGATATTTAGTTACTGAGGCAGTAATCTCCCCGACAGTAATCCTTTGCCCGAAAAAATTGAAGCTATATCCAATTTTCCTTTACCTCAGACGGTACATGAACTACGGCGCTTTTTAGCCCTTCTAAACTTCTATCATCGTTTTTTCCCAAAAGCTGCACATACGAAAGCTCCCATGCATGAGTTGATTAAAAGTCGTAAAAAACGCGATAAAACGCATGTTAAGTGGTCTCCCGAAACACAGGATGCTTTTGAGGCGTGCAAAACTATGCTAGCAAATGCTACAATGCTCGCTCATCCTAGACCTGACTCTGAATTGTCACTTATGACCGATTGCTCGGACTTCGCATTAAGATCAGTTTTGAACCAGGCGTCCGAGAAAGGACCGGAGCCATTGGCATTTTTCTCACGCAAATTAACGCAGACAGAGAAACGCTACAGTGTATACGATCGAGAGTTACTGGCAATTTACTCATCCATTCGTCATTTCAGACATTTTTTGGAAGGTAAACAATTTGCCATTTACTGTGATCATAAACCGCTCATTTATGCATTTACACAAAAAGCTGATAAATGTTCTCCCCGACAACTCCGACAGTTAGAGTTCATCTCTCCACAGACAGTTCATCTCTCCACAGTTTTCCACAGACATTCGTTTTGTCTCTGGTCAGGACAATGCGGTTGCTGATGCTTGTTCTAGAATCGCGAAAATTAACTTGCCTAGCAACTAAGACTACGCAGCAATGTCTCGCGAACAACAGGAGGATGGGGAACTTAAAAAATTAACCCTTTATCAGGCAGTGGTAAAATACTTACCACCTACGGTCTATTAAATACAGAAATCAATTGTCATTAGTGAATTTTCTGATTTTTGTTCATTTATATTGGATGTATATTTTTTCCATACGTCTAGATTCTAAATAATATTTGGTTTATGAACTTTTCTTTCATTCGCAATTTTAAGGAAAGCTGGAATAATTACTCGAAAATTGAGCATAAGAATCATCGCTTTTAATTATATATTTTTGCGTTTAATTCCGTGTACAAGCAGCAGGTAGTTTTCCGACATTGATTTTGTGCATAATTAATGTATTCTCCTGCAAAATTTCTATGTTTGTTTAGTACTTGTTTCTCCAATTTTCACGTAGGATATTACAGTAGAGGGAAAATATATGAATTAATTCTAAAAAATGGGCCAGAAAAATTCCAAGTAATTTCGACTCTCTGCACATACCCTCGCCTTATAAAGGGTTAATGAGTGGTGGCTCCGGATTGGATTTCAAGCATTTCACAATTTCAGATTCTGGTGCTAAACTTTACTGTGATGTCTCTACTCAGGCCTCTCAATTAGTCCTCCTTTTTTAAAATTCCTACCTTCATCAAAGTTTTATTTATATAGCCTAGTATTTTAATGGTTTGATAGACGAAACCTTAACATATAAAAGAACATTTAACAGCTGTTGAAGAAGCAGAACATTTTACTCTATTATTTATAAAGGTAGGAATTTTAAAAAACGAGGACCAATTGAGAGGCCTGCTACTGGGGTCATACGCCCATACATCCCTCAAGCCATCAGAAAGACTGTGTTTGAAAAAATTCATTCCCTCTCTCATCCTAGTGGCCGTATTACGGCGAAGCTTGCGAAGGACAGATTCATATGGCCTTCTATTGACAAGGACTGTAAAAAATTTGCAAAATTTTGCGTCCCTTGCCAAAAAAGCAAGATCTCTAGACACACAAAGTCTGTCATCGGAAATTTTCCCATTGTTTCAGGCCGCTTCAACCATGTTCACTTAGATATTATAGGTCCTTTGCCCCCTTCCAACGGTAATATTTACTGTCTCACGTGCATCGACAGATTTTCACGATGGCCAGAGGTATTTCCTATGTATGACCAGAAAGCTGAGACTTGTGCTTCTTGTTCGGATGTATTTCACGATTCGGTGTTCCCGATACCATCACTACAGATAGAGGCTCCCAGTTCGAGTGCGACCTTTTCAATGCATTTACTCGTTTTTTAGGGTCGGAACGAATCCGAACAACCAGTTATCATCCGATTTCAAATGGAATGATTGAACGTCATCACAGACAATTCAGACTCTATCAGATGCCACGTCATGGAACGTTGGATGACTGTTTTGCCTTTGGTGTTGCTATGTATCTGAACAAGCTTGAAGGAAGACATCGGAAAATCTCCAGCTGAAATGCTTTACGGAGAAACTTTGCGACTTCCTGGAGAGTTTTTTCGTTCCACCAAACAAGTTCCTGGAACTGCGAATTTCATCTTGCAGCTTCAAGCAGGTATACAACGATTAAGACCTGTTCCTGTTAAGCACCATGGTAAACATGATATCTTCATTCACAAAGATCTACCAGCATCTACTCACGTGTTCGTACGACGAGACTCTGTCCGTAAGCCATTGCAACAGCCATATGACGGCCCTTATGAAGTACTTTCTCGTAATAATAAATTTTATACTTTAAGCATCAAAGGAAAATCCCGCACAGTTTCTATTGACCGCCTAAAACCGGCGTACCTCTTGAATGAACAATTACAGACTGTTCCAGTATCGTCCTCCGTCGATGGAAAAGACTCTTATGTTACCAGATACGGACGTTCAGTCTATTTCAGAATGCTACCTCCTTCGGTCTCGCGGGGGAGTACTGTGGCGTTGATTTCGTCGGTTTACGAACCAACAGTTTGCGAGCTGACAACCAGTGAGTCAGTTTGCGAACACACCCAGAGAAGAAAGTCCCGCGAATTCACGAAGATGCAAATTGACCTTCACCAGTCTCTCCGGAGTAGATGGGTGGCAAGTATATAAACATCCAGCTGTGAGTGAAGCTGCTAAAGTGGCAGCATTATGTTCTATAGCTCGCGACTGATAATTTTGTTATGTTATGTTATTTGTTATCCTTAAAGCTTATTCATTTTATTTTTGATCAATAAATATGTTAGTTGTTGAACGGCTATTTCACGACTTATTTTAAAGTAAGCACTTCTAGTGCACAACGTAAGGAGGTGTATAATCTTCACCCCCTCTACAGATAAGACACTGGATATAATGGATGGCTGAAGTGTGAAGGTCCAGGGTAATACCTACAACAAAGTTGTTGATTTAATGATCTGGAGTTTGCGGCGTTTTTCTCCAGATGTAATGTGAATTCACGTTAGAACCCCTTAAAATCGCCTCTGCCCTTGACATCCCCATCAATACAATACAATAGAGTGCAATTATTAAAATTGTGATGAAAAGTTATTTTTTATAATTTACAAAACGAGTTCTCTTAATTTTCTTGTTAAACTTAGTTACAAACATATAATAAAAAAAAGCATTTACATTTCTTTTTTTAATGATAACTCACTCAATATAAAAAGCTCAATTTTAATCTTATGTTAACCATCTCATACTATACTAGAATCGATATGGGAAAATGCTCATACTCTATGCATGGTTCAGTGAAGATTTTACTAGACTGACGTTTTGAACAAGAAAAACTATTGGTAATTATGAGACAGAAATGCTAAATTTTTAAAAGCCTTACACAATAATATTCATGTTAAGTGTAAAAAAAAGAAATATATATATATATATATAACACATATATAGATAGATTGCATACATTTTAGAAATGTTTTAGAGATAGATAGATTGATATTTTTTTTAATGTTTATTACATTATATTTTCTAAGTAAATATGACTTCTAGGTTAAGTTTTATTTGTGAAAAGTAAATTTTTTGAGAAAAAGGAATCCTGAAAAAACTGTTTTTCTCCACCTCTTCGAAATTTCCCGAAATTTTACATCTTTAGTGATAATTGATATTACCTTCCTTGAATAACTTAATGCAAAATCCATCGTGTTGCAATGTAAATAATTTTTTTTCCTGTGAGACATTTAATTTCATACTTGTACTTGATTTCTAGAATGCTTACATGATTTGAAGCGAATATTACAGCAAAGTGCTTTCGAGTGGAAGAGAGAGTGAGAAAAGAAAGCTCTTCAGATGATTAGGTATTTCTACTTTCTTTATTTTCTAAATTATTATTCTTTCTTTATTTTCTAAATTATTATTCTATTACATATTAAAATGACTTTTAAAAGTAGAACATTTCATTAAAATTCCCCTTGCAAAAATTTTTTGTTTGTCCAAGTTGAAAGTCTGTCAGATTTATTGTGTTTTTAAAAAAATGGTAAACTTAAGTTATAGAAATCATTATGCTGAAAAAGATGAATTGATACTTAATTGAAAAATTGATACTTAATAATATGCATATAGCGATTTATTGCATGTATCAGAATTGTTTATTAAATAGTAATAAATTTATTACTATAAAATAAACTTTAAGTGTCTGTTCATTGTTCTTTTATTCACTAGGGTTGGAAAGTTATTATAAATTTTTTATTTGCAATGTTGTCAAATGTGGTTTTGAAATCCTTATTACCTGTTATTTATTTACATCTGTAAATAAATTGAATTCATAAATGGTTAATTTACTTTGTACTCCCCTATTAGATCTGTCACTGCTCATTTAAAATTGTATCTGAAAAAAAATATTTCTGTAGCGAGATTGTCTGATCTTTATATGTTTTTAAAGTTTTATGAAATTAATTGGCATAACAGGAAATTCTAGTGTCCTTCTGCCAAAAATTTCTGCGAGTTCTAGTTCTACACAGTCTGCAGATTGCTTGTACATGACAGCACAAAATACTCCTCTGTTTAGTTGTCAATGAGTTTAAAATAGCTATGTTTTATTATATTTAAAACTTTCTTGAATTTACCCATAATTTATCAAGAAAAATGAATTAAATGTTAACACTTTGACTACTTTTCAATTTTTTTTATAACACATTAGACGTCAAGAATTATTTTTTGCTTTGTTCAGCGCACATAAAAATATTATTTTTTTTCACGCAAATACGCTTTTCTCTCAGTTAAGATGAAACTAAGAATTTTATACCTAAATTGCATTAATGGCAACAATACTCTTGCTATTACAGTAGTCGTAAAAGTAATGAAACTGTTTAGGTTGCATTTTAAAAAATGCAAAGTTTTGATCAAAGACAGTGTTTTAGAAGCAGCTTATATTATTAAAAACATACAATTCTTTTATTTCTGTGAAATTAAAGGTGAAATTTTCGTTACTTATGCTTACATTTTATTATTAGAAGGACAATTAAACGAGCAATATTAGCTAAACTACTCTCATTTTTAAGAATTTGCTTATAAGAAATTAATGTGGATATTTAAGACATGTATATAATTTGTATATTTACATTAAAAAATTAAGAACAGAATTTCCACGCCAATTAGTGTGTATAATTATTTCTTTTAAATTTAGTGAAATCTGTTTATTTGGAGGAAGAACAAGTTTATTATTCTTATTATTGTTGTTTAAATAAGATCTGTAGATTATTTCTTTATAACAAAACTTTAAAAAGTAATGTACTTTAAAGAAGCTTCAGTGATCATGTAGATCTGTAATATTATAAATCTTTTGTTTCTTCTTAAACAAAATTAATTGCAATTTAAATAAAATTAATTGCAAAATTAATTGTAATGCATTGCAATCGTAATCTATGCCGTGTTTTCAGTCATGATTTGCTGCAGTTGGCTAAATGTGCTATTGCGACGCTACATGCCACGATGAAAAGATCCAAGATGGTATCCGTGCTCGTAAATCTTACTCGCGTAAATAGGGATGGATTAATGCAATTTTCTGGGAAGGGGGGGGCGGCTAGTTCGAATTTATGGAAGTAAAATAGGATTGTTTACATTTGTTATTTAATTTCTTTTTTCTCGGAGGGGGCGAATGCCGCTTTTTTTACTTGTCCACGGTATACACAGCAAACAAACACCTGCTGGCGGAGTACCTTTCCAGTGCCTTTCTGCCTTTATGTCCAGCACCGGCCCGGCACTGCAAAAAGTAACTGAATCGTGCCAAAAGTGGTCGCCCGAGAAGTACCTTGCCAGAAGCCCGGGAAGGAAACGGCACTCTGCTGGCATACTGCATGTGCCGGCCGTCACTCACAATAAAGGCACTGGCCCATTAAGTTTATAATGCCCAAAATGAAACGGCCAGGTGCCGGCTATTATTAAAAATAAAGGCACTGGCCTGGTATCTTAGCAGTGACTACAATATAATGGCACGGTACCGGATTAGTGCCTATTTACAGTAATGCTGCCACAATTAAAATGCGAGCCAGTGGCGGATTCGGGGTAGGGGGCTTACACCCATAAACCCCCACCACCACCCTGCAAAAAAAAACCAAAAAAAAAAAACATTCCTTAAGGGTAACATTTTGAAAGATAAAAACAGCATAAATGAAAGATAAAAACAGCAAAATCCGTTAGGCACACATAATTTGCAAATGATTGACTATCATTAGTGAATTGTGTGCAGTTTTCATAAACTGCAATTTTCTTACAAATTTGTAGTCGCAAAAGATTTTTTTATGAGAGAGGCGGTAACACATTTCAGAACCAACATAAAATCATCTATAAACAGTTTAATTTCAATATTTCAGAGTTAGAGATTTTATAAATTAGTTATAATATTTTATGGTTGATATATATATATATATATATGAGTGTATGCACTAAACAAAATCTTAGAGGAAGTAATAAAAAATAAAATTGTACTATGGTGACACATAACTTTAGGGTAACATTTTGCTTTATTGTACATTTTGTTTAGATAAAATTAGTTTTTAAATGTTAGCTATTCTGAAAAGAAATTTTCTGTATCTATACCTGTTGTATACTACATGATTGAAATTTTATGGAGGGAAGTACTTTTATACACTAAAATAAGTATCATTAGTAACCTCACCGACTTAAAAAATGTCATAAGTTTAGTAGCCCTTTTCTCAATTTTAGTTCCCAAAATAGTAACATTTTTAAGTGATTTTGTTGTTAAGAAATAAACATGCTTAATTTAGCTTGATTTAAGAAGGATTGAATAAAATGATAAATTTAAAAACTTCATGCGTTTTATATATATATATATACATCAGAACATATAGCACGATTAAAAAAAACAGATTAGAATGTTTGCTGAAAGCTCAACAACAACTTAAAAAAAGGGAGTCGACAAAAACCAACACCAGATTTTCAAATTAGAGCGTCTGGAGTAAGGTACAAGTAGCCAAAACTTGAAAACAGTATGAAAATGACGTTTTTTGGTTCAAAAAGTCGCCTATTCTTTAAATTAGTTGCAAAAGTCAACGGTGGACAAAATGTGTACATTAAAAACAGAAAAAGTAAAAATTTACCTGTAATATTTTCCCGACTGTTTAAAAACTGTTGAATCCAACTGGTAAAATCCACTTTCTGTATATCCTTAACTGACGAGATTTCACTGTCGAAGCAATTATAATTATTGCTCCTAACAGAGAAATCTCACTAGTCTGTACCAATAAACCTTCTCGAAAGTTCTATAATAACGACCGGAAAAACTTTGTATCCTAAAACGCGTACTTCATACGTATTTCCAGATGTAACTGGCCTCCCGCTCTACGTTTCAAGATTTGCGAAATGAAATGACACATCAAAAGAAAAGAGGGCTACTATACTTATTGAAGACGAAAACTCACGACTTCCATTTTAATGAAACTCGCCAATTTTTGAAAGCTAACTGGAGACACCCCCCCTACACACACACTAATATTAACTTCGCGTTTTAGAAATATTTTATGTGCATTATATATATAGGCTATCTTGCACATCTCAGATTAAAATAGACAAGCAAGTTTTTATTTTCTTTCTTCAAAAGCATAAAAAATTCATTTGTACTTCGTATAAATAATCTGAATTAATATAGCCAAATCCACGATAACAGTTCGGTTCTTGCTTATCTCGCAGCCGTGAGAAATTAGTTGACCCTCGGTAGATATATTGCGCCGTTGCTTCTATAGTATCATACTAGAGGCAAATAAAGGGGTGCGGAAATAGAACATTTGATTCGAGAGTAATCGAAACAGATAGAAAGAAATAACATGTAAATACTGGTTCATTGCTGAATTTCTAACAAAATAACTGCAGGAGCTCTTATTTGTTTTATTGTAAATTTGAGAATTAATTACCTAATTTATATATAAAAATTGGTTAACCTTTTCTTTTATCACTGCTATATTTAATATAATAAAAATATATCAATATAAGCAATTATGTAGGCTGTTAAAAATTTTAATTTAACTAAAATTCTCTGAAAAAAAAAGACTACAGGAGCTGAGCTCTCATGCAAATTAAACCCTGACTGGTCTTCGTGTAATACTCTAACATATTTCTGCACCCTAATTCGGTAGATTTTAAAAGGGGCTTAACGTAGAAAAAAGTCGCCAAATATGTTTTTCAGGAAAAGTTAGCAAAATTGTAAAAAATTAATATAAATTAAAATTCATAATTCTGTACATAGTGGGGGTTGTATACAGTCATATACAGAGTGGAGGTTCCACTATCGGTGTAGTAAACATTTTTAGAGCATACTGAACTCGTTTGTATTATTTTAGTTTTTAGTACTAAAATATTTGAAGGCACAATATGAACTTCTCCCCTTGCACCTCCCCCCCTCAAAAAAAAAATCTTAGCAGTGACCCTGCCTTTGGGTGCCCGGAACTTATATCCCCTAACACTTCTACACCGTGTGAATGTGAAACAATATTATTTAATTAAAATTACGAAATTTTATGCCAACACTACGAAATATATGCAGGCCTATTACTGCCAAATTGTGCTGGCCCGGTACATTTTAAGCAGTACCACGCCGTTAACTTTTCTATGCATTTCATAGACACATGGCAGTTCGCCCTTACTAGTTATGCAATGGCGCATATGCACTTTTCAGACACTGTTACTCCAGTGATTTCCAGACGATGGCAATCTACCTTGCTCCCGGTATACGGCACTTTGCCAGCACGACGGGTACCCGGCCGTCATTTTGCGGGCAGTAGTGTGTTTGCTGGGTATTTACATTCAATTAACGCGCGCGCGAATACTAACTAATGCTATTAATTTTTGCATTGCTTCAATCAAAAGAAACTCTTGCATTCATCAATATCAAGTACTGCCATGGAATGGTGTCAGCTAATATCAAGTCGCATCTTTCCACACCGCCCTGCCTTACAAGCCGAGCTATCATAAAAATGCACATTGGTCGAAAGAAGAATCCGTCTCCGTTAAGGGAAGCGGTCAGTTGGTTCGCCTTCTCGGACTCGTTCCAACTATTGGCTTTGGCGACAGTTAAAAATTGGGTCTTGTGCGCTTCCCAGGGAGTCTTTCCGTCATAGGTAGTTAGTTTCACTGCTGGGTGGCTTGACGACATCCTGAAGTTTTCAGGTAATTTTCCAAGCTCTATTAAACTGTCCAGTTTGCTTTCAAACTTATTTTCAAATTCCTCACGCATTCTGCAAATATCTTGCTGCTATTCTTTAACATTTTCTTCTATTTTTCCTTCAATTCTTTCTTCATATTTTGTTTGAGTTTCTTCTTGGAGACACATTCTCTTCTCCATTGATCTTGTTTTTCTCTACTTTCTCCAACTCTGTTTTCATCTTTTCGAGAGGGGCTTTTAACCCTTCCAGTCCGGTTTCTGTTTCTTTTTGGTCCATCTTCTATTTTTTCCACTCCGGCTTTCATCTCTTCATGTGCATCTCTTCTAATACGGTTTTCACCTGGTGGTGTGCTGTTTTATCTCTCCCAATCCGGCTTCTACTTTCTGCTCCACATCCGTTTTCATCTCGGCTTGTCCCGCTTCGATTATCTTTATCATATCCATGAGCTTTTGAATTTGACCTTCCATTTTTCCTCTTGACAAAACCATAAACTGGAAAATTAGAAAATTAAAGTCCTTCTTTAGAATACTACCCCTGACATCAAATATTGCAGAAAACTATGTTTGTTTCCTGGTTTCGTCGTTCTAAAGTCCAGTAGCTGTAGAACGTTCTAATAAAGAGTCCACTTGTCAGGATTTAACACGAACTTTATTGCTTCTAGAACGTCGTCAGTCAGCTACACAAAATTCACATGCACAATCCGACAGTAATGTGCTTTTAAGAGTCCGCTTTCTACAGAAGCTTTCACAGATGCTTTATTTCTCACACAAAATAAAACACTTCCACATGAAAAACTCATTGCAAATATACGAGGGAAAGAGTACACAAACCTTCAGACTCAGCAATGAAGAATTTACTCACAGTACTTTAAAATAAAGCTTCAAAAAGCAAACAAATTATAGCACAATTCACAGAGCAAGCAGCGTACTCATCGGGAGCTCGAAACGCGCTGTACTCGGGGTCTGCCATGTCAGTATTTATAGGTGACGCAGAAGCGACAAGGAGCTTCTTGGAGAATGTATCTCCCGAAGATTCCACATAAAGTGGGACTTTTGATTTCGTCACAGGAATGCAGCTGGATCATTACGCTTGAAGAGTCCCCGATGATGGGTAAAAAATAAAGAAATTTAAATGTTCTTTATCTCTTCTAGACTCCGAAAGGATGACGAGTTATTGGCAACTTAACTAAATTTTATTGTTAACATTTTAAAATGAACTTTTAGTAACGGGGAACACAACACTTAAACAGGAACACTTTAGATTTGTAATATATTTATGCAGCTGGGCGTGTATTTCTGCGGTAGGACAGAGGCCCAGCCGTCCTTTCTCCATGGTCTGCAAAATTCCCGTCGAAGAACTATCCGGGATGTGGCAACGAGGAGAAGCTGCAAAGACACGTCATCTGCATCAAGGTGCAGATGCGGACACGAGCACGGCTGGCTGGGCTAGCAGGCTGGAGCACACCACTAGTTCTACTGCTGGCTACTGATGTGCTGAACTGAACCGCTGTCAGGATCTTTATAGCAATGTTTTCATCAACTGCGCATGCACGGAATTGGCATTTGCATGCGAGTAAGAAACTTAAAGTGCAGCGGGAATTCAGCACTTAAAATTTCGATTGCAAAATCTCTGACTCCCAGCCACCGGTCGTCCTTCAGTTGGTGCACAAACACGCTAATCTGGTGACATGTAATGGAGTGGCATAGCCGCCACACGCTCTTATGCGATTTCAATGCAGAAAAACCAACATTACAGTCAACATTGGGAAAATCGCATGAAATGTCCAAAATGTCGCCAAGCTTGGTGACTTTCTGGCTGAAATATCGCGCAATTTGACGCCAAAAATAAGTCCCCAAAAGGGAGATTAGCGAAGGCCTAGGACCATCTCCATATTTCTAGAAAATGCTATAGAAACCAATGGAGAAACATTAAACTCCATATCTCGCGCTCTAGATAACCGATTTTGAAGAAACAAAAAGCAAAATTTAACTGTTTGACACGTAGATTTCAAATTTTAGACTATTTTAAAACCCATAACAGCCTGTTGCCCCGAAAATTCGTAAGTAAAAATACAATTCTAAGAAGCTTTTTATTGTGTATCACTAAAAGGCATAAAAAAAATTATTCTTGCAAATATATGCAATCAATTTTTAGATTATGTGGGTGATTTCTTACTAACTTAAAATCAGTGGTGTGAAAAACTACTTTGCAGCGAAATACAACTGCAACTACTTTTCGAAAAAAATGTAGTTAAATAAAAATACAGCTACTTTTTGACAAATGTAGTTAGCTACAACTACTTTTGAAATGTAGTAAATACTTCTCTACTTTTTCACTACTTTTAGGAGACAAATTTAGCTAAATAATTCAGTTTGCATTATATTTATATTCAAGGATATTGAATATTGAAAACTACTGATATCCTAATTAGAAAAACTATTGCTCTAATAAACAACTACCAGTGGAGTATTTAAGGGGACGAGGGGAGTCCGGGCCTCCTCCGAAACTTTAAAGTTATTATTTAAAAGGAGCTATTTTGAAACATTTCAATTAACTCAACAATAAGGCTTAAAATACCGGACTCCCCCCCCCCCCCAATATGGAAACCTATACATACACTACTGTCAACTACTGCTAATTATTCGAGTATTGATGAAACTAATAAAGTTTTAATATCTATATGATAAGAATAAATTGCGGAAGTGAAGTCTGAAACCCTGAGAAAAAGCATGAGAATCAAAAAAGATTTCAGAGTGGTAAAATAAAGATATCAACAATATAAGGACAGGACACTATTATACAGTACGCCACTCCTTTGTACCCTCTTACCCTGTAAGTCCTTTCTCACCCTCTTAATTTCGGAATGGCTACTGCTATTTTTATAAACGTGGTGTCTAGATACAGTAAATTGGATATGCGCAATCGAATGTGACCGCTCACAACGCCACCTGGTGGGAAACTGCGCAGTTAGCTTTCGTATCTCGAAAACGGTACGAGCGTTATCGATTTAGTAAGAAAAGACACCTCATTGACATGGATGTGAAAAACAGAACGGTTAATACGTGAATTTGTATTTTCGTGATTCCCTACTCTGTGAAGATGAAAAAAATGAGAAAACAATTATTTATAACAATATACCTTTATTTAAGATGTTCAAACTTCGCACCATCAGCTGCAATGCACAATTGGATCCCGTTCGAATTTCATATTGCACGCGTTGGAGCATTGACGGTGAAACGTTGACACAAGCATCCGTAATGCGTCATTTAAGGTCTTGCAATGTTTGTGGAAGGGTCACTTATACCTGCTGTTTTAGGTATCCCCACAGAAAAAAGTCCAGTGGAGTCAGATCAGGCGAACGTGGAGACCATTCTTCGAAACCGCCATACCCAATTATTTGGTTCCCGATTTCCGTGACGAGGTCATGTTGAAACCATGCATTCCTAAGATTAAACATCGGGTGGTTCTCCACAAAATCGGGCATTACGTTCTGCAGCAGTTGTAAATACCGTGCGCCCGTTAAGTTACTATCATAAAATATTGGACCGATCAACTTGTTACTGTACATTGCACACCAAACGTTAATACCAAACCGCACTTTATGTCGAACATCGGTAAAACATCTAGGATTTTTCAGCGCCCAGTAATGGGTGTATTGCCTATTGTACATGCCATTCCGTGAAAAGCATGCCTCGTCCGTCCACACTACGTCTGGCAAGTGTGTTGAGTGGATCTGTGTCTGATTCATAACGAAGTTGCACCATGAACAGCATTGCTCGGCACCCCGTCCAGTAAAACCTGCTGAGGCGTTGGTCGGTATGGAGACCCGCCTGATTCTTGTAGGATTTTCCAAACCTGACTTTTTGAGAGGCTATAGTGTTCACTGATCTGTCCTGTACTGCATTTCGGGTATGCGAGGGCGTATGCTAGTACCTCACTGGTTGAATTTGCCGTCCTACCTTAGCTGGTCTGCCAGATCGAGCTCGACTAGTCACGCAGCCTGTCTCCCTTAAACGCTTTACAACAGGTAGGATGGTTTGATAAGGAGGATGTGGGCCTGCAGGGAAACGTTCCCAGTACAACCTTGCTGCTGATCGTGCCTTGCGTCCATATTCACCGTACAGTAAAACCATCTCACAATACTCAGCTTTGGAAAATCCCTCTATGGCCATGACCTTCAATGTAGTAGAAACTCAACAAGACGTCTCTTTTATACTACTGGCCTCAAATGAACAGGTGTGACGTTTCTTACGTATTTTTACGTATGATGTATAACGTATTCATTCTGCAAAATTTTGAATATTAAGTGCAAGTTACGTTGAGTTGATGTTAAGATCGGTACAAGGATGCAACTCTCGGGGTTTGTACCAGAGTCCTTTGGCTAGGAATCACAAGTGATACCACTATGCTATATTGCGGTGTCGTGCTTAGCCTGAGAGATTTCTCCTTCTGTTCACATTTCGTGACGTCACAGTATAGGAAATCACGAAAATACAAATGCACGTTTTAACCTTTCTGTTTTTCACATCCATGTCAATGGGGTGTTTTTTCGTACTAAATCGATAACGCTCAACAACTGTACAATTCACTTTTTCCCCTATCTCGCATCGTTTTTGAGATACGAAAGCTAACTCTGCAGTTTTCCACCAGGTAGCGCTGTGAGCGATCTCATTCGGTAGCACATATCCAATTTATTGTACCTAGACACCACGTTTATAAAAATAGCAGCAGCCGTTCCGAAATTAAGAGGGTGATAAGGGACTTTAGTGGGCATACTCTATAGTAAGGTATTTTGGCACTCCCACAGAGATGGCGCGCTGATCTGTCGCAGCCTAGGACCGGCTCTGAATATACACTCATGTCCATAAATTAAGGATAATTCAGAATCGCACAGAAATTGATCTCTAAAATAAAAATTTCACCTGTGGAATGATCACACACATCTTGAAGAAGAATATGCAAATTACAGGAAACCACCAGATGGCGTGGATGGTACGTCACAATGACGAGAGTGTAAGAGAGGGGTATATAAGGAATGGTGGCAAAGAAGTAAAATTGTTCACAAGCGCTGTGAAAGCATTTCAGTGCAAAAACCGCATAGTTGTGGCACAAAGGAGGCATTTGGATGATGTTTTACGTGGCAGAATTATCGGACGACTGGAATGTGGACGTACCCAGCTGGAAGTACCCGAGGAACTTGGAATCGCCCAGAGTGTCATCTCCAGGCTTTGGCAACGATTCCAAGATGATGGTAATGTGAGTAGACGTTACAGCACAGGTCGCCCCCGAGTTACAACGCCGAATGAGGACCGCTATTTGGCAGTTACTGCCAAAAGAAACAGACGGAGTACAGCATCAGACCTGTCTCGTCAGCTCTCTTCAGCTACCGGTACGACAGTTTCAAGGCAGACCGTGTACAGACGCTTAGGGCACATTGGTCTATATGCTCGTAGGCCTGTCAGATGTGTTCCACTTACCGTAACTCACTGTCGCCTGCGATTAACCTGGAGTAGAGAGCATGCATTGTGGACACCGCAACAGTGGTCTTGTGTGATGTTTTCCGACGAGTCCAGGTTTAGTTCGGAGTCTGATTCTCGCCGGACATTCATCTGGAGAGCGCCAGGTACCCGTTACCACCAAGAGAACACCATTGAAAGACACCGTTACGGTGGTGCAGGATGGCTCGTTTGGGGAGGAATTATTCTTGGTTCCAGAACTGACCTGCATGTTCAGAGTGTAACGATGACAGGCCACATCTATCGGGATGTCATTCTGGAACAACATGTACGTTTGTTTCGGGGCGCCATGGGTGCTGAATTTGTGTTTATGGATGACAACGCCCGTCCTCACCGTGCAAACATTGTAGACGAATGCCTTCAATCGGAGGATGTCACCCGTATGCATTGGCCAGCAAACTCACCGGACTTGAATCCAATAGAGCATGTGTGGGATATGCTTAGCCGACGAATTGCAGACCGTCAACCCCCTCCTACCTGTCTACCGGAACTTCGGAGTGCATTGCTTGATGAGTGGTGTAATATTCCCCAATATCAGATTGATCATTTGATACTCAGCATGCCTAGGCGTTGTCAGGCCTGTATTGCATCGTCCGGCAGACATACTCCGTATTAACCATCCTACTAACCATGTTATACTGTTTTTTGTAAATAGGTTCCTTTTTGAAATTTGGTCAAGGGAGTAAAACTTGCAATTTTTATTAATTATGTGAAACATATAGCATCTTTTTTGCTCTTTACTTTTTGTTTAATAAATAGACTTTACAAATAAGTCAAATTTGTTTTGCTTCTTTCTCTTTCTTTGCCTGAACTTCATTATCCTTAATTTATGGACATGAGTGTAGTAAAGGAGGCTCCGAAGTAACCTAGTACTCCGGGGCCGCATCTAAAATGTTATCAGCTCTTGTCCTCTCATTCCTTCTTATTTTTCTCTCTTGTCAGTGCACTGGATATTACAAAGACACCACGCTGGAGGTGTTTTTTTCACTTTATTTAAAAAACAATGGACAGTATAACAATTTCAAAGCAATCTGAAGCTTTCACCAAGAATAAAAGTGCACAATGTATTAAAACTAGTTAAATGCAACACGAGTGCTTTAACACTATAAGAAACTTACCAATACTTGAAAAGCACCTTGTAATTTTCAATATTGGTGCAAGAAGCGCTCATTAAGACAAAATCCGCTACTGAACTTTCTTGAAAAAGTGCAAGTAGTACGGGCGAAGGTTTGCCGGTTTTGACAGAACTGAGCCAATCCCTTGCCTAGATGCGTTAACACGGCCAAATTTGAACATTTCTTTTTCTGGCAAAGTGGTAATTCTACAAATAATACCGAGAATTATAACAAAGGAGTTGAAAGCTCAAAAAAAAGTACCAAAATTCGTTACTTGTAGCGAGCTATTTCAAAGTCCAAAGTCCTGCTTAAAATCTTGTTGCTTCGGACCTTCCAAGTTGAACCTGAGGTTATCTTCACACTGTATATAGTTGCTATTGTTAATTAAATTATGCTGAAGGTCAATTATTCTATCAAAGTATTTCAAATGAAAAGTATTTTTTATATGTGTTATAAGCTCTGAGAATAGAGACGTGTGTTTTTAATAGTTGACTTTATCGTGAGTCGGAATTTCAGCTCGACGTTTCTCGTTTTTCTAATATTTTGCTTCGACGTGGATTTTTTATTTTTTTGTGTGATTGAAAAGACGTTTTACAGTTTGATTTCTTTATGTATGTCAGTTTGGAAAAAATATCTGAGATTCTCAAAACTTTTTTTTTTTTTTTTACTTTTAAAAATAATAGATATTCATGGAAAGAACTTAACGGAAAATTTTTCAAAAGGTGATTTTTCCCGACAGTTATATATAATGGTATTTTGTTTGATTACGTAGAAGAAATGAGATACTATTACACTAAAGCCAGTGACTTAAATAACATTTTAGCAGGTGGGTAGATATGGTCTTTTTATTCTCAGTATAAACAGTAAAAGAACATGTTAAGGGACGCAAATCGTGGGTGGAGAGGAGGATACAAGTATTGTAACGCTAAAGCAAAAGCACAGACATGAAAATTGATCACCATATTTTCTACTATTTTTTTATTTTGTTCATGTGATTCATAAGTAAAATTAGTTTAAGTAATATTGATTTGTAACAATGAGAAAAACTGAGAGGAATGGAAAACTGTTCATCAATCGTAATATTACCGTTTAGGTTGCCGAGAATATAGATTTTTGAAATTCTAACATGAGCCAACCCTATTGTTGAGAGTTTCGATAGTATAAATTTATATAATGTGAGTAGTAGAAAAAGGACAGGTCTGCCAAAGCGGTGCTATGTTAATCGTGCGGTTCTCCGCACACGAGATGCTTTCCACCGTCTGGGTGCTCCCCCTCTGTTTGACTTTTGTCTTACCAGCATGACCGGATATGGGTTACGGTTTTGGGGTTCTGAACTGCCTTTAAAAATTTTTATTTAATTAATATTAATTATTAATTAATTTTATTGCTGTCGCATGTTATTAAATTTACGAACTATCTTTTGGACTTGGAATTAATTTTTAGAATTACTTTCCTGATAACTGGCTGGGAGGATCGAACCCCAAACCTTTCGATCTGGAATCCGATGCTCTAACTACCACAACGCCTCGGGTCTCTACTTAACAAAGCTAAAGGTTGAAGTCTACTTTAGTTTCGGAATGGGGGCGTAGAAATTTTTTCGCTGAATCTTGACCGGACATGTACAATTTTGCGGTTCTGAACTGCTCTTAATGAATTTTAGTAAATTCTATTTAATTATTAATTAATGAAATAATTTCAGTGCTGTCATCAGTTATAAAATTTTAGAATGAACTTATTTCGGTATGGGGACTGAGAAATTTTTTTTTTGGAAATTTTCCTGAAACTTAGAAAAATTATCGCTGATAACATGAGGACTCGTAAATTTTGGGATGGTTTGGGACCTTAATAAAATTTACTAAATTAATAATTAATTATTGTAATATTTCTCGAAAGTTACACGTGGTAACAAGTGTGTAATGATTAATTACATAGCTTAATTAAGAGAGCTTTTTATTACTGAGTGGAATAAAAACGCCACTTGACAATCTTCATTCACGGAATTAATTAATGATATTTCACTAATTAATAAGCAATTTCAATATATTAGACAGATGTTAGGCAGCGTGAGTGCTCGTTTGTAGTTTCTACTGTTGACAATCTTGTTCTTTTTACAGGTTTTGAAATTAATTAAAATCATATTCTTAGTAATATTTTATTTGTTCTCATAAAAATTTATTCAAGCATATTACATATTACAAGTAGTGTTTAGTGTAAATTGATTTATATATTTTAGAG
The DNA here is from genome assembly GCA_038373885.1 of Cheiracanthium punctorium. Taxonomy (NCBI): domain Eukaryota; kingdom Metazoa; phylum Arthropoda; class Arachnida; order Araneae; family Cheiracanthiidae; genus Cheiracanthium; species Cheiracanthium punctorium. Next base: position 27,350 of record JAWZYV010012453.1, read on the forward strand.
TTTTATTACGATATGATTGATGTACTTTTTACTTTATGTGCAGTAAAATTTTTAGTTTTACTATGAAAGTAAAGTTTTATAAATTAATCAACATTTTTAATAGTATTTTATTAGTATAGTTAACGAACTTTACGTATTTTATGGAGAGTGGGCATAGGTTTAACTAACAATTACCTTTAAAACTTGCATGCGGATAACACGAAACTTGGGCTATTGATGATAAAAATTCAAGAACAGATTTAGTATATTTATATCGCGAGTACAGTTTCAGTACATCAATCTACACTTTATGCCCCGTTTTCATAAATATATTCTTGGTAAGTTGGAATTTAATATAGAATACGTCTCAACGGAAAAAATAAAATGATAGTTTTAAACCCAAAACCTTTTAAATTACAAAGAATTACAATAAACACAAATTAATTTATCAGAAACTAAGGTCTTTACTTATTTGAAAGCATATCTTCTGCTGCAAATTTATTGAATGATGGAAACAAAGCTAGCCGTTCAGGAAAATGGAGTAAAAATTTAAAATACTTTAGCTCTACTTCCCATCTCAGCTGGCTATTTCATGACATCATCTTGATTAATTTAAAATCTTTTTGCTGACATAAGAGAAAAATATACGTAATATTTATAAACTAAATACATAATAAAAATAAAATAGCAATTCCTCAGGCATTTGACGCTTTAGGAGTAATTTTTTCTTATAACAAAGGATGAATTTAACTGATTCACATTAAATTAATACCATTTTAATTTTTATCTATAGTGAAAATATACGATATTATAGCTAGCAAGTGATTAATCTACCAATTTAATCTAATTCATTATTTAAAATGTATACATTTTAGGCACAGAAGTTGCATTTACTTAAATACAGGTTACGTACATGCTTTATTTTCTACTACAAGAAATAACTTTAAGCATAGTACATACAAATATTTCCCTTAAACCTAAGTTTTTACAAACGAAATGTATGAATACGCAAAGTAAATTGGTATATCTTAACCCATTACAACCTTAATGTTTCAGAAAATATAGTGAAACCCGCACTTAAACTAAACATATATTTGATTGCCATGATAGACAGGCACTCCAGGAGAACAGAATCTATAATTAAGATAAAAGTTGATTTGAAAATATCAAAGTTAAGCTATATCGATTAGTTTGTTTTACATTAATCATTAAATTAATTATTATTCAGTGCAGTAGGTTTAACCATAGTACTTACAAATGATGTATGAATACGCAAAGTATGCAGTGATGTATGATACGCAATCATGTGTGCAGTAAGTTTAGAATACTTATTATTCATTAAATTAATTTCATTGAAAGAAATAATAAAAAATTATTATACTGTAAAACGATAAGCACTAAAACAAATTATTTTTGTAAGTTTTACCGAACAATACAGTAAATGTAATAAATTATATACAGTGTGTACTATGATATATGGGTAAGAATGAGTCTGCATTTATAAAATCAGCATTTACTATTAATATCTGAAAAACATAAGTTTTAGAAATACATCGAAATATTTTAAAGGATATATATTGAACAAAAGCCATACTTGTACACTCATAACACATCTATTATGATTATTCTAATATTAAAAATATAATATGCAATAAAAATGTTTTTAACTCTTCAAATGATAATAGGTAAGATATTTTGCTTGCGTTGAAAACCACTCAATATTTTTATATACGACTCATTTTTTTCAAACACGCGCCCGTGTACATCATTTTAATAAATACATAAACTAAAATTTTTATTTAAAACAAGATTACACACTTATAATAAACACATTAACTAAAATTATTAATTAAAACCTGCTTAGTAAATTTGTAAATTAAACTTATTAAATTCTTTAGTCTAAAATACCGCTAATAATAATTATATTATACACATTTGAAAAAATAAAAACAGCTACGATACCTTCAAAGTAGTTCACTCTATTTTCTTTCGGTGAAGAAGCATTTTTAGATCCGGTGTAAACATCTCAAATATCCGTTGCAGAAGAGATGACCTACCATCTCAAAAACTTAAGTGAAAATGAAGAAAGTCGCCTCGTTTTCTCTTATTTCTGACATTAGTCATAGATCAGATAAAAATTACATAGTGGCATTCGCAAAGCTATGATAGTGACGTCTACATAAGAATGATGATTCACTCTAGCAGACTAAGACATGTTATACTTCGCTCGCGCCTAACCTGATAGCGTTGGGAAAGCTACAGCGACCGATTTACAGCTTTTTTGAGTCACGTGTATTACTCCGAGAATTCGCTCTTTGACTTGCTTGGTGTAAGTGCCACAGCTGGCTATTAATCTATTATTTGGCACAGAACAGTTCCTTAACGGTATAGGGGCTTCCTCCGCTTCCGACCTTCTTTCTCCCCTACACGCAGCAATTCGTCCGATGCAGTTGAGCAGGGGTCTAAAAAATGCACTATTAGCAGTACCGTACGACAAAAGATAAGAATGTGGAGTGGAATTGCGGGGTGGGGGAGCTTTGGCGGAATCGGGGGTTGCCTGGTCACTGTCAAAACCTGCGGTCAAGGCTGAATTTTTCGCCAAGAGTGTGAAAGTTCTAATTGGTGGAATGTGTTCAATGACGATGTACGAGCGGTTTATTGTTAACTCCTTAAAATTGCAAATGTTTCTATACTAAGTGTTCATACAAACAGCAGTTTGTTAAACTGAGTATCATTTGAATGATTTTAGAAAAAAATTAAAAACTATCGACTTAAAATCCGCAAAAATGTGCGAACTATATCTTTTTGCGGATTCACACTTCATTCTACCTTTGGCAATACAGTCAAGATAGGCGCGATACTACTATAGATAATGCAATATCTACATGGTTGAACATGTTTTAAGATAGGGGGAGCTTGTGTGATTGTTTTGAACCAGTAGGAAGACATAATTTCATCTCAGTTAGATAAAGTGAGCTGCGAAGCCCACATTCTGTTGTGAGTGACTACTGTTAAGACGTGTGTTTCTAGTTTTAACCTTTAATCGCTCTTTTTTACCGAATTTAAAACATGTCTTTCCTTGAATTGATTGAAAATACTTTTCACATTGAATACACTCCTGAGTTTTACACCCAAAGTGATGCTGATGTGCTACTGCATGAATTAATGCAGTTGCCTTTAGATGCGAAGCCTCTGCAAACTGGTGAAAGGATAATTATTTCAACCTTGAAAGTAATTGCTTTCGCAGATGAGGGAGTAAATTATAGTTTCTCTGGAGCAGCAGTCTCTTTTGATACCCATTTTGCAAAAAATAATTGACGATCTACAGAAAGCAACAAATTATGAATTTAATTTCGTACAAGTGAATTTATCCTCTGACGGACAATCTAAAAGTTGAAGATCGTAACTACGAAGATTTTTCTCTGGACTTATCATCATGTGTATGCATTCTAGGTTTTGGATCTGAACGAACTTAAGATTTTAAACAAGCAAACTGTGAAACCACTTTTATTAAATTAGAACACGGTTCAATGTGTAAGATATATCCCAACTAACGAGATTTTAACACATGGTATGCCTACTGACCCTAATGAGACAGGCCCACACATTAACCAAATGATTCGCCAGAATGTACATGTACATGTCACACTGTGGTGTAACAGACATGCAATCTGATTCATGATATCAAGGGAGCCCCTAAGAAAGAGGAGAAAGAGAGCCCCTACGCACGACTGCACAGTGTTTGTAAACAAAACCCTCCAGTTGCCATCTGAGTCAAAATAACCTTCTCTTCTCGCAACAAGGAGAGATACGTCACGCGGCAGAACTGATTTTTTCTCCCCGGATTTTTCGTTCTGGGGAATGACTCAGGGGAAAAAGTAATATACCTACCTTTTCTTGTACCCACAGTGGCAACGAGTTTTGAAAAGTGGCTGAAAATCCGTTTAGCTTCCACTCCACAGTGCATTCTTGAGAGAGCTTTGAAGAGGTCGCCGTTTTTTGGGAGGGAATGCCCCACCCCAGACAGCACAGCAAACTTGCAGCAAGCTTGATTTATCAAGTCAATAAACTTGAATTAAGCTTGAAAATTTCAGGCGTGTAAGCTTAATGCAAGCTTGAATCAAGTGTTCTAGTTTACACTTGCCCAGTTTGCATTAAGCTTGAATCAAGCTTGAGATAGCAAGCTTAATTTCAAGCTTAAAAAAAATTCCTAAATACACGGGGCGCCGGCCGGCGAACTCGCCCCACATATTTTACTTTGCCACGCATTTTCTCCTCTACGCTGAAATTTCAATTTAATTTAATCTGTTTCCATCAAGTGTCCGTGGCTAGACTAGAACCCGGGACCTTTCGGTTGCGAGGCAAGCGTGCTATCCGTTCCGCCACCAATCCTCGCGCAGCCATGACTAAAGTTTGAAGTGACTTATCACGCCGTTTTCTGGCCAGAGCGATATGTTATTTGTTTTTTTTATTTTTCCATGGGATGCATCAAAATTAAAATAATGTTATGCGTGATTTAGAGACTCTACTAATAGGTAAATAAACATAATATAAACTTAAGATCAGCACACGTTTTAAAACTTTCAATATCGCAACACTCATGAGCAATACTGCTGGCCAAAATCGAGACAAACGACTGATTTTGAAATCAATTTCGTAGTATAATTGTATTTTATTTTGAAGAATTTCCATATTTGGAAATATAGAATCTTTTTTTTTTAATTCTATGGTCAAGTACATTTATGACTGATTAATTATTTTGTGGAGGCCGGATTACGCCTTATTCTACCACCCATAAAGTGAAGTATATTAACTAACTAAATTGAGTTAATTATGTTAAAATTTATTTTTAGGGCTAATTAATTAGTTAATGGAATTACTAATGTTAATTAGATGTAAATGAAACTAAAACTCCCCTCGTGTTACACTTCACAGGGGCTTATCCCATTCATTCCTTCCCCTTGCGTGTTATAATGTCCAGGTTTTGTGCGTAATAAAATAAAACACATCTTTTACGAACTTTCAGCAAATTTGAGAAACGCTAGACAATTGATGTTCATTCTCTTTCACATATGGCGTCATCACTGCACACTTTCGAAAGCTAAAATCAAGCTAAAGTCAAGCTTGTATTAATACGTCAAATTCAAGGAAATGTCAAGCTTGATTTAAGCTTATGTGCTGTCTGGGACAGAGTTCGTTGTGAGGCAGCTAGCTGGACGGACAGGGCATCCCCTCCCCGTTGCATCATTTTAATTTTTACTCCCAAATTTTATAATGATAATGTGAATTAAATTTCACACTGAAACTTTCGAGAGACATGGAGTAAAACGATGAAAGGGGCTGTTACCAGAGATGAAAGAATGATATCAAGATGTCCAAAATTTTTAATCCTCGTGCATCTGGTGTGTAGTTGTCGGTGATGCAAGTGTTTTTGTGTGATTCATAATTCTTACAGAATGAGTGAAAGAAATATAAGTGACAAGAAGTAACAATTTTATTTGCGTACATTTCAAGAAAAATTACGTAGTCCTCAATATGTCCACCTGTGAGCCTAATATACGAACTAGCCATCTTTTTGTAGTACCCCACCGCCGCCATCTTACGTGGCATTTCGATCTTCAAAAAAAATTTTTGGGGTGTCCGCAGTGGTGATCAAGAGAACTGCTCCAAGCTTTAATTCTAGATATATCTCAGCGAGGAAGGAAAGAAATTTTTTTGTTTGGCATTCTACTTTTTAAGTGAACTCTGATTCTGTGGACTCAAAAATGAACTTGCGTGCAATTCAAGGGAATGAGCTCGACATTATTAGAAGTCTGTGTCAGAATTAATAATTTTTTGTGTAGTGTTTTTCATGAACTGAAAGGGGACATCTTATTGCGAAAAAATATTAAGAGCCTTGGGACCTGCAAACCAAAATGTGGTAATATATTTTTTTACAGTGTTGCTTAAAAGATCTAAATCAGATGATAATTATTTAATTTTTATTGGAACAAATAGGATAAAATTTTAAAGTAAAATTTTTATATGCATATTATGTGAAAAATGTATTGAGAAAAAATAAGTAGTTGTGTGTTTGATTAATGAAATGTCAATTGAGATTTTTGTTTTTAGTGGCAGTGATGAAAATAGACAACAAAGTAAATTAATTGGAAAAAAATTTATACCATAAAATGATTGATCTCAATTTGCTTTTATTTTTATTACAATGTAAAACATGATTTGAAATCACATTTTATATTTATTCTTTTTGAGATTTTTTTTTTTATAGGAATGTTTAAAGTAAACGTGCCATTAATAGATTAAGTACAGAAATATTCTTATTAATAACATAGTATTTGAGTTGCATTGTTTTTTGAATCTATTCATTTGGCTTTAAAGTTTGCTAAAGTAATTTGAGTGTTATTTCACATAAGTGTTTTAATGAAAAATGATCACATATTATACATTATATGAGTTGTTTCTGTGTTTGTATCTCAAAAAGATCTTGGCATTGCAATGAGTATTTACTGAGTATTAGTGTATACCTATTTAGCCTAGAGAATAAAATCTTTTTAAATAAAGTTGAATTAGTACTATGAATCAGAATTCAGTTGAATGAATCAGAATTCTTGTCTCCATGCATGAAAGTTATTTTACAGCTGGAGATGTTAAAGGGTGATGACAAACTTTTGTCTCCAATATTCCAGGTGAGTCTCTTTAGTTTGCATAGCTATTTTTGCTTTTATTTTCTTCATGAACACAACGTATTGTGCTGTAGGGTAGGAGTGTGTCTTTCGGCCAATTTTAAATTGGTGCCATTTTAAATATGGGCATAACTATAACCTTCGCACCTTATCAGTACATTTGCGAGCCTTCATCCAAAAGGCCAAAGTTTGATGATCGAACGGATCATCTTGCTTACCATAGCTTATATCCTTCTGTAAATGGTACATGGCACTTGGAAAGACTTATCGACGTTTCATTTAACGTTGAATAAACTGACTTGAAGATTCATATTCGACAATTTATTCAGATCGCCCAGTTAGACTACATACCAACCAGTCATGGAGGGATGATGCACCCTTCTACATGGACAGAACTTAGTGAAAAATTTTTGGATTTTAATTTATGTTATAACAATAGCTCATTTATTTGTAATAATCATTTATCTGTACTTAATGACGACGGAAAATGCATCTTCCAATAAATTTACAAAACCAGAAATTCACTTACGTTAAATCCAATATTTTAAAACTCTTAAGTGAACGAGTAAAAAAACTTTGTGAAATGAGAAGCGAAATATCAGAATGCATTCTAAAAACTCTTTTCAAAGACGTTATCACATTTAATTTTAAAATTAAAACCGCAAAAATGTAACCGTGAACCACATTGTGATTATGACGAGGCTAAACAACAATTAATGGATAGAGTATATCAGGAAAATCTTAAAAGCTTAAAAAATTATTGAAATGCATAGGGTGTGATCATTGTGAAGATCACTCTTCACAAGAAAGACATGCTTGTTTAAATACAACAGATGCTGAAAAGTAGCAAAGTATGGCTTATGCTCAACATGCTTTATATAGCAAGAGAAATATGTGCGAAAAAATGTACATGCATTTATGATGGAGACTTTTTCACAAACATTTTCTAAGAAGATTATCAAAATGAACTATTCAAATCCTTTTTTCCGACATTTCTGATTTTAGTAATGCAAATAACTCCCAGTGTGTTGTTCCGTGATGTATAACTATTGTACATGTAAAAAGATTAATAGCATGATTATGCAGGAAAAGTATCCCAGCAAGCGCACACACGTTTAAATTACGTATTCCCGATGTCGAAAGGTCGAAAATAGGTCGAGGAAAAATTACAGCAAAAATAGCGTTTAAAAGAGATCAAAGATGCATTGTGTTGTCGACGTTATAAAAAGCCGTTATATGATGGTCAGGAAGGCGGCTGATCTTCGACTGCTATGTTGGTCACATTCACGAGGTCTATACTCCGTCAATACATCGCCGATTTTCCGCTCATGGCTTCGGCGGTCTGAGAGACCCCCCAAGCCAGCCAAGAAGAAACAGATGGAGCATAGAGAAATTTTTTCAGCTTAGTTAATAGTCAGTTGAACGTCGAATAAACAGTGCAAGGGAGACAGAATTACATTGGTCCTTTCGCACGACCTTTCCTTTAACCTGTCCACCCCAATCGTTTTCTCAGGAACGCTGTCGTCACGTCACATATGCTGTTTTTTCTTTTTTGTGTGTGTATTCGTTCGTGGTTCGCGTGGCTCGTACTTCGCATTTTTTTTAATGCAAGGGCAGATCTAGCTCCATTTTCAGCGAGTGGTCAATGGCTGAGCTCAGCTGCGCTACTCAGAAGAGTAAAATTTGGATAATTTTAACTATTAAAGTGAATATTTTTCAAGAATCTCTTGGAATATTTTTCAAGTTCAATGCTAATACGATTTCTCCTTAACTTGGCATATTAATAAGTTTGTCTGGCTCTCTATAAATTGTGTTGGCCGGTGATGTTATTAAAGTTTATTTGGGTAACTACAAGTTTTAATTACAGCCATCAAAATTTTAGAGGTGAGTTAAATAATTATTTATCCAATACTTATGTGCTTTGTTTCTTTTAATCATTTTCTTTTTAATTGCTAATTATAAGTTTTGTTATTTGTATTATAGAGTGAAACATACAGGTACAATTGGCATAAAATAAACTGCTTACCTTAAGTATATAAAATATGTTTTTCTCATAATGAGCATCATTTTACTTAATATAAGCTTACTATAACAAAAGTCAACCATTATTGCATTATGACTTAACTTACAATCAAATAGGTTAAAGCTTTTTATGCACAGGTATTTTTTTTTCTTTTTAAATTGTATACTAATATGTATGCATTTAGTATGTAATTTAAACCTATTGGGAGAAGTAAAATTTAACAAATCAAAGAATTAAGAGAGATAAATAAAAAAATGTTTGTGTAATGAAGTAGACAAGATTTTTTCTGGTAGGACGAGGGTGGAGGTGTCTAAAATTTATAGATAGAAAACTTGTTCTCATTTTATTACAGGAAAAATGTAATAAAAAAAGCAGGCTTATTCGTCCAATAGGTCGTTCCTTGACGATTTCGCCGAATCCTGACAATTTAAAAACGTACTAATTATACCTCAATTCTAGATAATTAGATAATGTGTGAGTCACATACTATTTACATACATCGTGAAAGCATGGAAATTCAAGCAGTTCTTATCTTGCGCCCATGCCATTTAAAAAAAAAAAGGAAACTCTTTATATTTCTAAATATAAAACGTTTTACTACTGGTTTTAGCTAATGAAAAGCAATTTTGAATTAAATATTCAGTAATAACAAGTTTTAAATTAACTTCTATCGTTTAGATAAAGTCATAAAATATATATTGATGAAAGTATTAAAGTTAAAAATATAATCTTGGTTTTGAATTTAACTGATAAGTAACTCGCATAAAATGTCACTATTTTACATATTAAAGGGTTTCCATTTTTCCCCCGGTACATTTTATTAAACGTTTTGACTGTATTAGGTATTTTTAATAAAAAAATTATTTAATCTACTGTTATAAAAAATCGAAATATTTTCATATACTATTGAAAAAGTAACCTTTTTTTATATAAAATAAGTAAATTATATTTACTGTTAGTAAAACTGAAATTTTAAACTGTGTTAGTTAACTAAATTTACTAATATTTATTTAATTTTTTAAGTTACCTTTTCACCATTTTTCACCAATATATGAAAATATTTCGATTGTTTATAACTTTGCATTAAACAGCGCCCCCCCTCCTTTTACTGAATATACCTAATAAAGGTAAAACAATTAATAAAATGTACCGGGGGAAAAAAGTAAACCCTTTAAAATGTAAATTAGAGACATAAGCTATTAATGCGAGTTACTGATCAGTTAAATTCAAATATCAAGATTATATTTTTTCTTTAATATATTTTCTCTGTGTTCAAATTTTTATGAATGTATATTTTGTAACTTTATCTAAATGACCAGAAGTTAATTTAAAATTTGTTATTTCTGCATATTTGATTAAAAATTACGTTTCATTAGCTAACTAACTAATAGTAAAATGTATTTTATAGAAATATAAAGTGTTTCCTTTTAAACGGCTAAAGTGTACAAGATCAGAACAGTTTGACTTTCCATTCCTTCACGACGTATGTAAATGGTATGTGCCTATTCTCTAAATGTCTGGAATTGCGGCAAAATTACTACGTTTATAAATGGTCAGAATTCGACAAATTCTGCGAAGTCTTTAAGGAACGACTTCTATTAGACGAATATAAGCCGGTTTTCTCTGTCCTGTTCGAGCAATTCGACAATGTATAACGTAAAATCAACCACTATGAGCTGAATTTTATAAACAGATTCCGAGAATATGTCTCCCTTTGCCGTTATAGCGACGAGTGTTTGACAAATATCGGGAATTTTCTCTTCCTGGCGGTGACCCTTTTTCATTCTTGCGCCGTAGTTAAGCGAGATTTTTATCTCTCACGGTCACCCCTCGCTGGTAATACGCCGTCTATAAGTTCAGTGCTCGACGGGCAAACAGGTGGACATATCCAAGGATTTTTAACGTCGATGATTACGTCGGAACTACGCAGACGGCGACGTTAATTCGAAGTATCGTGGCTGGCTGGGATGCTTGCTACTACAGCAGTACGTTTACTGACTTATGCATGATTAATTAAGGCTTACACCTTGGGGAGTTATTATTTTCCTAATTATTTAAATTGTTTGTGAAATTTAAAATACATTTTTGTAAATAAGTGGGTTTATATACAAAAAATTTTTGTGTTTTATTATGAATTTTAATTACATGCAAAATAAATATCAATGAAATTTTACTACAGAAAAAATTGGTGAAGTTAGAATACTTAGGCAAGGTTTATGGTTCTCTCGTGTCGTGTTTTATACTTATCTTTCAAATACTTTAAGGTAAAAAGTTGCAAATTTAACAAAATTTACTGAAACTAGTACTATGAAAACTTCAATCTACAATATAGAAATAAAATGTTCTGATTAAATTCATGAACTTAAGAGTGATAGGTAAGTTTTATTACATAAGAATACACAAAGTAGTACTTTTTATAAAATGTACTTAGCTTAAAAATGTCATTTCCAGAATACTTAGTAAAAGATAGTATTTAAATATACTATAAGTATTTCATATAAAAAAATCTCAAGCAGACCAAACTCAAATAATTCTAATGCATTATACTATTACTTTTAAAGGAACAGTACATTTAAATTTGAATTATGTCTCATTGCACAAACGGTAAAGAGTAATAAGAAAATTATACTCATAATTTTTAATAATTAATTGGTTAATATGTTCCACAAGTGTGCAGAATTATCGATTATTCAAGAAATATATTGTATGCTACTTTCATCATAACATTTAAATTTTCAATCCAGTACATTTATACTTACGTATAAGTATTTACGAAAGGCGTCGCCATACATAAAATGAAAGAGTTATTAAAAACATATGCATTAATTATAAATTCCCAATTTATTTTATTTAAGAGGCATTACAGTGGTAAATCAGGCAGGGGATTTCCATCACCATCTCAGAATTTCATGAATTTTTCTTCTTGTGTTGCCTTAATCAAGGAAAGAACAAATCTGAAATATTTTTGATTTACCTCTTTTAGTTTTGAAGTTATGGGGGGGGGGGGGTCAAAGTACCCCAGACGAGTGACGCAAAATTAATTTAAGGTGATTTTTGCCACTTTATTGTCTCGGCTGTGATTGGCTCGGAGGTGCTTAAGAGAATTTTTTCATTTTATCCTGTAATATACCTTGGATATTAACATCCCAAATCGAAAATAGTCAGAACCCCCAAATAAGGCTCCCCCCCCCCAATTTCATAAAAAATACAGTTTTAGGAGGCTTTAAATCTTGGCTTTGACGTGATACAAAAACACTTTTTGCACAGTGTAGTTATGTCTTCATATAAAGTAAATCCAATGTTAAGAACTTTTGAAGGCCCCCGAGGACCCCTAGGTACAGGGCCCCAAATATGGTCCTTAACGCTAATTTTTGCAATTTCGAAGCATTGGTGCAGCTGAAGCCTACTTCCCACAGGAGAACTATTGGCAAGCAGATGTAGTAGTAGACCTAGTAGTTTCATATTATGAATTCATATATATTGAAGGTACAACTGTTTCCAAGAAAAATCCGAAAAAGTACCTCCCTATTTGGGACATTCCACTGACACGCATGGGGGCGTTTCGGCGTTTTTTAAAAAATTTAATCGACTGTAGCATTATTGAAAGTTAACTTATTCTGCATATATTACAAATATATCCTCCATATATCACAAATAGTTCTTTTACGGGGGCACTCATAAGAATTGCATTACGCTGCATGGAGATCTCTGTAACTATTGAACCGATTCGAAAAAAATTTTCACTGACAGAAAGTTACTCTATTTCTGAGTATTACAGGCTACCTTTCAGCATGCAGCATAACTAATTCTTTTACAGGGACACTTAAAAGAATTCTAATACATTGCGCTACATGTACATCTCTGTAACTGCTGAACCGATTCTAAAGATCTTTTCACTGAAAGCTACACTGTTCCTCAGTAACATAGGCTAAAATTAATGCATGCAGCATAATGTACAGGAACACTCAAAATAATTCATAAACATTATCGTAACTGTCTCCATTCGCCAAATGCGAAAAAAAATCTATCTATATTAATTATCTTTACACATATCATTTCTTATACTTAATTTAAAATAAGCAAAAAGTAAATAATATTGTGAATAAAAGAAATTGTCGAAACTCTATATCATTTATTTCTGACTTGTATACTATATTACAACAAAATTTTCAAGCACAAATTCTCAGGTTATTTACTTAGTTTTATTATAGAGTCTGTTGTATTGTTTATTGTGAGCTGCTTTGATACTTTTTATATTAGCAATCGTAAATGGAGTAACAGAGCAAATTCATTTGGACAAAAAAATATCCTGCCTGTAGTGATTGTTTTTGTGTCATCTCGTCGTGGCCATTTAATGAAGGAGATTCAGGTATTGTAGGCAAATATTTCCTTGTAGCAGTCCCTTATACTTCTGATAAAGCGATGACCCTTCCACTGTAAAATAACTTTTCCTGTTCCACTGCCTAGTAAGAGTTCAGCGCAATATTAGCAACTTCCTACTTTTTTTCGTTGGTCTACAAAGAAAATAATATTTAAAAACAGAAATAATGTAAAATGTTGTATAATGAAATATTTTATTTATGGAACATATAGAAATTTTTTATTGTTTGAATTATTTTGAGTGTTCCTGTAAATTATGCTACATACATGAATTTTAGCCTGTGTTACTCAGGAATAGGGTAGCTTTCCGTGAAAAGATCTTTAGAATTGGTTCAGTAGTTACAGAGATGACCATACAGCGTAATGTATTAGAATCCTTTGGAGTGTCCCTGTAAAAGAATAGGTTATGCTGCATGCTTACCTATAATACTCCGAAATAGCCTATAATACTCCGAAATAGGGTAGCTTTCTATCAGGGAAATAATTTTTTTAATCGGTTCAGTAGTTACAGAGATCCCCATACAGCGTAATGCAATTCTTATGAGTGCCCCTGCAAAAGAACTTCTGTGATATATGGAGGATATATTTGTGATATATCCAGAGTAAGTTAATTTTCAATACTGCTACAGTCGATTAAACTTCTAAAAATAATGCCGAAATGCCCCCATGAGTATCACTGGAATGTCCCAAATAGGGAGGTACTTTTTGGGATATTTCTTGGAAACAGCTGTACCTTCAAAAAATGTTTTTTCATAAGAAACTACTTTGTTGGTACTACATCTCCATGCCGATAGTTCTATTGTGGGAAGTCGGCTTCAGCTATACCAATGCTTTGAAATTGCATAAATTAGCGTTAAGGACTATGTTTGGGGCCCTGTACACATTGGATTCAGTTTATATGAAGATATATAACTTCACTGTGCAAAAAGTTTTTCTGTATCACGTCAGAGCCATGATTTAAAGCATTCTTAAAACTGTATTTTTTATGAAATTGGGGGTATTTGGTGGCTCTGACTATTTTCGAATGATTTTTCAATTTGAGCTGTTAATATCCAAGGTATATTACAGGATAAAATGAAAAAATTCTCTGAACCAGTGGAGACAATAAAGTGGCAAAAGTGGCCCTAATTTTTTTCTACGTCACTCGTCTGGGGTACTTTGACCCCCCATAACTCCAAACTAAAAGAGGTAAATCAAAATTATTTCAGATTTGTTCTTTCCTTAGGTAAGGCAACACAAGAAAAAAAAATCATGAAATTCTGAGATGGTGATGGAAACTTTTTTTCTTTTGCCCGATTTGCTCTTGCAATGCCTGTTAATAATCATAAGTTCAAAATAAATCGAACATTCTAAAGTGGTACTGAGGATATTCTAAGTTCTAAATAATGGAACTTTATTATGCCTATTTATGGTTCAAACAAAATTTTTTCTTGCGATAAATTGCAAGTGTGTATTAAAAAAATTTAATAAACGTGTCTTAAAAGTGATAAGATTGTATTCAAGAAAGATATCTGTAATCTTAGTCTTTTAAACAATGGATAGATAATTGAAGTAAACTGCCAATTAAAGCATATATAAGGTAAGTGCACAAGAAAGTATCTACTCCTATTATTATTATGAACTTTTTAAATAATTGATAGATTATTATTATTATGAAAATCTTATGAACAGAAAACTTGCTTATTTCAACTCTAACACAGTAGATGTTCATGATAATACTTACCCGCATATATGCTTTAGTCAGCAGTTCAATTCAATTATCTATCCATTATCTAAAAGACTAAGATTATAGATATCTTTCTTAAATAGAATCTTATCAGTTTTAAGACAAGTTTGTTAAATTTTTTAATACACACTTGCAATTTATCGCAAGAAAAAATTTTGTTTGAATTATAAATAGGCATAGTTAAGTTCCGTTCACCAGAACTTAGTATATCCTTAGTACCACTTTAGAATAAGCGATTTATTTTGAACTTAAAATTATCAAATAAAATAAATTGGGAATTTATAATTAATGGATATGTTTTTAATAACTCCTTCTGTTTATGTATGGGGACTCCTTTCGTAAATACTTCAAAGTAACTGTTCATATACTGTATTGAAAATTTAACATATTATAATTTAAGTAGCATAAAATAAATTTTTTGAATGATCGATAATTCTACACATTTGTGGAACATATTAACCAAATAATTATTAAAAATTATGAGTATCATTTTCATATTATTCTTTCCCGTTTGTACAAAGAGGCATAATTCAAACTTAAATGTATAGTTCCTTTAAAAGTAATAGCATAATGAATTAGAATTATTTCAGTTTGGTCTCCTAGAGATTTCTTTTATACGAAACACTTACAGTATATTTAAATACTATATTTTACTAAGTATTCTGGAAATTACTTTTTTTTAGCTAAGTACATTTTATAAAATATAGTACTTTGTGAATTCTCATGTAAAAGGACTTACCCATCACACTTAAGTTTATGATTTTAATCAGAAAATTTTATTTCCATATAGTAGATTAAAGTTTTCATAGTTGCAGATTGAATAAGTTTTGTTAAATTTGCAACTTTGTACCTTGTATTATTTAAAAGATAAGTATGAAACACGACACGAGAACCTTAAAACTTGCCCAAGTGTCCTAACTTTACCACTTTTTGCTGTAGTAAAATTTCATTGATATTTATTTTGCAAGTAATTACAAATCACCAGACACGTAAAGAAAACACAAAATTTTTTTGTTTATAAACTCATTTGTTTACAAAAATGTATTTTAAATTACACAAACTACTTACACAATTAAGAAAATAATAACTTTTCAAAGTGTAATCCTTAATTAATCATGCATAAATCAGTAAAATCTTACTGCTGTAGAAGCAAGCATACTTTTTCTGCATAATCATGCTATTAATGTTTTACCTGAACAGCTGCGGAAAAAAATGGCCCACCTGTACTTTATTCAGCCGTCATTCGTCGTACAGCAAAGTTACATATACCAATCCTTTACGATTGACGTACACTTTAATTTGATATACATTAAAATTGCATAAGGGGCCGTCTCCGTATCAAAATTCGCATCAACTTTTTTTTCCCAATAGCAATTCCTAGATTTCACTTCATATTTCAAAAGTTTAGCTCATTTTAACCCCAGATACCAATTTTCAATATATTTGAACTGAAAATGAGTAATTTACGAACACCCAAAATCCCCCTCCCCCTATGTTAAAATATTTTTCCATACTTTAATTCATATGTCATATATTATTGATAATAAGAAGCTGACTTTTATTCCTAGTATTAGAACTAAACGATCCAAACATAATTTACTATTATTATAATTTTTAATAAAATATTAATATGAATTAATAATTATTAAAATAATATTTAAAAATTATGAATACAAACCTAGCCAAATTTTGATGGAAACTGCAGGGATGAGATTCTTAATTTTTTTTTAGCTGATTTAAGCTTTTTGTGGATTAAGATGAATTAACTTTTTTCTCTGAAAATCCCACTTTTTCCTATAGATTCTGATAGTAGTTATTAATTGTGAAATATTTTTATCTTGTACTAAATGTTCTGATGTTTTACTTCTTAAAACTTCTTTTGCATATACTATACAGAAGTATCACGCGTACAAATTTTTTACTCTTGTACGATTTCAGCTTTTTTGCTTTTGTGCTACTCTCATCCCTGAAACAGATACAAAAAGTGATTTTACATGGCTATGCAAAATTTCAAAATTTTACGTTAAGTAGTTTAATTTATATTAAATAAAATGTGTTATTTTACTGAGTTAAGGGACCATATATAAATTTATTAAGTGACAAATTTTTGAAAATTGCGTAAAATAAACGTAAATTAGATTTCTTTTCTGCAAAAACAGTAAGAGATAGCGGTATTAAAAAAATATCAAATTTTGAAGCGAATGAATTAGAGGTTTTCACATTTTGATGGTGATTCTTTAAAGAGTCTATTGTTGCGTCCGCTACCATATCCCACCAAATAAAATGTTTTCCATGTACAGAATTGGATGCAGTAGATGTATGTGTTCCAATAAAACGTCCTATTTCTGAAAAACTAACATCCTCAACATTCCTGGCATGAATTTGACCTTATTTAATGTTGGAAACATCGGGCCTTTGGACTTCCCCGTACTTTAGCAAACATTCAACAAACATTCAAAATCACGTTTTTCTGTCTAAATTTTCATTTGACTGTAAATTAAAATACCGCCAAAAGTCTTATAACAATATTGCTTATTGCAGACGATAGTATTGGGTCGGCAAAAAAGCAATTGGCGTTTTTTACACGAAATTCAAACAAATAAATTTTCAGTCATGAAACCATTCTTCAAGTTCGGCCGTAGCTGAGTAACATTCATGATTGAAGTCAGAAGAGCACAGAACAGCCTCTCACTCCTGGAAACATTTCACCTGTCTAAGAGAGCCTTAAAGAGAAATACTCAATAACAATTTCAAAATTAGAAAGATTTTCAAAATCGTGAAGAGTCGTTTTGCCTTTTTCCTTTAAATCATGTGTATGAACCAAGGAAGTTATGGACTCACGGGCCATTTGAACCACAGACTAAATATTCTAAATTCTACACCTGATATACTTAGTACAAAAAACTTTAAGACTAGAAACAGTATTTTTCGTGAAAATAACATGTATTTCTTTTATCTCTCGCGAGCGAAATTAATGAAAGGTGAAAAGTTCGGAAACTACAAGTAGCGCTTTTCAATTTGTAGAACGTCCCTTAAAAACGCGCAAAAAATAATTCGCAATATCTCCGTAAATTATCGTAGAAAAGTGGTGAAAACTTATATTTAGGGTAATTTGAAGGTGTTCTTTCGTTTAATAAAGTCAAAGTAGTATGTTGCTATTGAAAAAAACGAAGTTGATGCAGAATTAAATATGAAGACAGCCCCTTATGCAAATTAAATTAATGGAAAATTAAAGTATACATTATTTGCAAACGAATAGTATATATAACTTTGCAGTCCGACAAATAATGGCCAAATAAACAGCAAGTGGGCTTTTTTCTTTTCGCAGCTGCACAATAGTAATACATCCCGAAACAACACACTGATTGCTAAAATCAGGAAATGTCGGAAAAAATGATTTGAATAGTCCATTTTGATAATGAATCTCCGGTTTTGTAAAATTGTTGTAGGATTCATTTTCCGTCGTCATTAAATACAGATTCTTGATTATTACAAATAAACGAACTATCGCTATGACATAAATAATAAAACTTGTGGATTTTGATTTTGATTTAACGTAAGTGAATCTCTGGTTTTGTAAATTTATTGGAAGATGCATTTTCCGTCGTCATTAAGTACAGATAAATGATTATTACAAATAAACGAGCTAGCGTTATAACATAAATTAAAATCCAAAAGTTTTTCACTAAGTTCAATCAATGTAGAAGGGTACATCATCATTCCCTGACTGGTTGGTATGTAGTCTAACTGGGCGTTCTGAAGAAATTGTCTAATACGAACCTTCAAGTCATTTTTTCATCGGGAAGTGAAACGTAGATAAATCTTTAGAAGTGCCATGTACTATTTACAGAAGCATATAAGCTATGGTAAAGATTGTCCATCCAATCATCAAACTTTGGACTTTTGGGTGCAGTCTCACAAATGTACATTTTGGCAAATGTTAGGTTAATGTGTGGGTGTGTCTCATTAGGGTCAGTAGGCATACCATGCGTTAAAAGTTCGTTTGTTAGGGATATATCTTACACATTGAGCCATGTTCTAATTTAATACAAGTGGTTTCACAATCCGCTGGTTTAAAATCTAAAGTTCTTTTAGATCCAAAACTTAGAATGCATACACATGATGATAAGTCCAGAGAAAAATCTTCGTAGTTACGGTCTTCAATTTTAGATTGTCATTCAGAGGATAAGTTCACATGTACCAAATTAAATTCATAATTTACTGCTTTCTGTAGATCTTCATGTATTTGCAAAATGGCTATCAGAGAGAAAAAAGAGACTGTCGCTGAGAAACTGTAATTTATTCCCTCGTCTGCGAAAGCAATTACTTTAAGGGTTAAAGTAACTTCTTTACGCCAGTTTGCAGAGGCTTCGCATCTAAAGGCAACTGCATTAATTCATGCAGTAACACATCAGCATCACTTTGAGTGTAAAACTCAGGAGTGTATTCAATGTTAAAGTATTTTCAATCAATTCAAGGAAAGACATATTTTAAACTAGGTAAAAAAAAAAAAAAAATCGATTAAAGGTTAAAACTGGAAACACACGTCTTAATAGTAATCACTCACAGCTGAATGTAGGCCTCACTGCTCACATCCAGCTACTTTATCTAACTTAGATGAAATAATGAAATAACCAGCTGAGATGGGAAGTAGAGTTAGAGTATATATTTAAAATTTTTACTTTATTTTCCTGAACAGCTAGCTTTGTTTTCATCATTCAACAAATTTGCAGTAGAAAATATGCTTTCAAATAAGTAAGACCTTATTTTCCGATAAATTAATTTGTGTTTATTGTAATTCTTTCTAATTTGAAAGGTTTTGGGTTTAAAACTATCATTTTATTTTCTCATTTGAAACGTATTTTATATTAAATTCGAAGAAAATATTTATGTGGCCAAGGTCACATGTTATGCTTACCAAGAATAAGATTCAAAGTTATTCTTACCAAGAATATATGTGAAGATACCAAGAATATATGTGAATATTACCAAGAATTTATGTGAACGTGGTATATAGGGTATATAGATGTATTAAAGCTGTGCACGCGATATAAATTGTGCCTTTATATGCTAAAACTTTCTTGAATTTTATCATCAATAGCCCAAGTTTCTATCAATAGTGTTATTCTCATGCAAGTTCAAAGGTAATTATTAGTTATCGTTAACTATACTAATAAAATACTTCTAAAAATGTTGATTAATGTATAAAACTTTACTCTCATAGTAAAACTAAAAATTTTATTGCACATAAAGTAAAAAATACATAAATCATATTGTATTAAAACTCTAAAATATATAAATGAATTTACACTAAACATTACTTGTAATATGTAATATGCCTGAAAAAATTTCTTATGAGTACAAATAAAATATTACTAAAAATATGATTTTAATTAATTTGAAAATCCATAAAAAACAAAGTTCGTCAACAGTACAAACTACAAACGAGAACACACGCTGCCTAACATTTGTTTAATCTATCGAAATTGTTTATTAAATAGTGAAATATCATTAATTAATTCTGTGAATGAAGATTGTCAGGTGGTGTTTTCATTCCACTCAGCAATAACAAGTTCTCTTAATTAAGCTATGTAATTAATCATTACACACTTGTTACCACGTGTAACTTTCGAGAAATATTACAATAATTAATTAATAATTAACTAAATTTCATCAAAAGATCAAAAAATTTACAAGTCCTCATGTTATCAACAGTAATTTTTCTCAGGAAAGTTTCAAGGAAAAATTTGTAAGTCCCGATACCGAAACAAGTTAGTTCTAAATTTAATAACAAATAACATCACTGAAATTAATTAATTAATTAATCATTAAATAAACTATACTAAAATTCAATAAAAGCAGTTCAGAATCCCAAAATTGTACAAGTCGGGTCAAAGATTCTGCGAAAAAATTTCAAAGCCCCCTTTCCGAAACTAAAGTAGACTTCAACCTTTAGCTTTATTCAGCAGATGCCCGAGGCGTCAGAGTGCTAGAGCATCGGACTCCAGATCGAAAGGTCTGGAGTTCGATTGCCACGGCCGGCGATTCAGTAAGATAATTTTTTTAAATAATTCCCAAGTTAGTTCCTAAATATAACAGCAGATGACAGCATTCGAATTAATTAGTTAATTAAAAATTCGTTTTAATTAAATAAAATTCATTAAAAGCAGCTGAGAACCACAAAACCGTAACCCATATCCGGCTATACTGATAAGACAAAAGCATGGACTTAGATTGGAAACCTACATCGACAATCTGATTCCTTCCCCGAAAACGGACCTTGAAAATGGGCATGGCATGACTTCATTAGGAGATTATCTGATGCTGCCGTCTAGCCACAGTAGTTGTAAGCAATTTGTCAAGAATACTTTTTCCATAAATTAGGAGTCGATCTATGAATTTTATAAATCATTTATTTATATTTCGAAATTGAAAAAATAAAATAACGCTTTTTAAATAAATAATCAAAGTTATGTATGCATATTTAAATAGTTTTTGTGGTAATCCTCAAGGTTTTTGTAGCTATTTAAACTGCATTTTTAAGATTAATAAATATTTTTTTTCTTTTAGTGCTTCATTACACCTTACCACCAACTTTTTTGTGACTCTAGGTAATCTAGGAAAAATATTCCCAAAGTACTCAAGCCGCAAAAACATTAACACCATTATATTGTTGTTACTTGTGCTATTATCATGAAATATAAGAAAACACAACTTCTCATTTTTTATTACCTCTTCTTTAAATAATATAACAGGAATAGTGAAATTATAAAAATAATTAAACAAAACTATCAACTTCTACTTGTCTCACAAAAAAGTTGGTGGTGAGGTGTAATGAAGCATTAAAAAATATATTTATTAATCTTAAAAATGAAGTTTAAATAGCTACAAAAACTTTGAGGATTACCACAAAAACAATTTAGATATGCATACATAACTTTGATATTTTTTTAAAGCGTTATTATATTTTTTTCAATTTCGAAATATAAATAAATAATTAATAAAATTGATACATCGAACCTAATTTATGGAAAAAGTTTTCTTGACAAATTGCTTGCAACTATTGCTGCTAGATGGCAGCATCAGATAATCTCCTAATCAATCCATCCGATGCCCATCCTGAACTGAAGCTGGGCTGCTTTGATAGCATGGCGTTTGTTCTCCCTATCTGTAACTCCATGGACAAAAGTCATACCGAGGGGTGCACCCAAAAGGGGGAAAGCATCTCGTGTGCGGATCACCGCTTGATTAACATAGCACCGCTTCCGCAGAACTGCCCCTTTTCTACTACTAATGTGCTATATTTTAATTTTAAGGTTATTTAAATTATTGTGTTACCTAGTTTAATATTTTTAAATGTATCATTGTAGAGTGCACATAAAAGTTGTACAGCATTTTCAAACTTGTTGTTTTTTTTTCTTCTTTTCATGTAAAACATACTTTATTAAAGTAAAATTTTCTACTTTGGAGTAAAGTACTTTCTACGTTCAAGGTTTACCAGAAGACCAAACTTTTAGTTCAAGAATCAAACTTTTAGATTAAGATCAACACTTTTAGTTTAAGAATTCTTTCACAGTTATACAATGTTTTCTAAAACTTAGTAATGGGTTAAGGTCACTGGCGTAGCCAAGGGGGGGTGGTTAGGGGGGTCAAACCCCCCTCCATGAGGAATTTTTTGCCATACAAAATGTATGTTCTTCACTCTCTTATTACACACACTTATACATATATATGAGTTGAAGTAATCGTAACCCCCTCCATGAAAAATTTCTGGCTACGCCGCAGGTATACTATTTTTTAAAATACATTTCATTTAGAAAACCCAAGGTATGAAAAAATACATGAGTATTTTTTATTTAAAATTAATTAATTTGTATACTTTGCGAATCTTCATAGTTCTATAAGATTTGATTCTGAAACTCTATTTTTATTTACTCGGTTTATCTTATTCTACCCTAAATTTCTAAAAAGAATTAAACATACAATAACATTTTTTATAAGTGCAATTTAAAGTGCATCTTAATGCGCTGAACTCTCTCGGTACCTTAATTTCTAGTTTCAATAGTCCAAGCTCTTTAAAAATTTAACCGTACACACATAAATGATTTAAAGGTTAAAACTATACTTATATACCAATTCATCGACAAAAGTACGTTGTGCTCGTTAACAATAGAAATAATGTATGACTGCAAACGCTGTTTATGGATTAAAATGTGTAATTAAGTGCTACTTATTGGCGAGTTCGCAAGCTTTTCCAGTTGTTCTGTTTGGAAACTGGCGGGAGTTTGCGCAGACTCCTTAAAACCCCTTTTCAACCGGCAGCCGTCGCTTGTTTTCGAGTGTGAAACGCTTTAGGTTCTTCAAACCGATTGATTTGTCTGTTAAATGTACAGCTTCGGAAAAAAAGGCCCACTTGTACTTTACTCAGCCGCCGTTCGTCGAATAGCAAAGTCACATATACCAATCGTTTACGATTGATGCACATTTTAATTTGGTATACATAAAAATTGCATAAGGGGCTGTCTGCATATTAAAATTCGCACCAAAATTTTTTTCCCAATAGCAACCCCCCGATTTCACTTCATATTTCAAAAATTTAGCTCATTTTAACCCCGGTTACCAATCTATATAAATAAAATAGAGAGTGAACTGTCCGTTAGTTAGTTTGTTTGTCTGTGTCTCGCGTAGCTCGCATACGGGTGATCGTAGATCTACCAAATTTTGTATGGAAATTCTCCAGGACGGGTCAGACATACCTCGAAGCGATTTTTTTGAAAATGGAATTATTTTAGGAGATGTTGATAAAAACGTGTCGCAAAAGGCAAATTTTTGCTCTCGCCATTTTGCGATTGTAACCCCGCAGTGGAAAGTGTGAAGATTAAGCATATCTAGGTTGCCATATTTGGCAAGTTTATTCAATGATTCAGACTCTCCAAGTAAAAATAAAAGAATAACGATTTTTTTGTTTAGATTATTTGTAAGGTTATTTTTTAATTAAAATATCGTGTGCATGTGAAATCAGAGCAGGAATGAAATGTTTTATACTCAAAAGAAAAATAGGATTTGGAAATTTTCCGAAACTCAAATGTGCAACTTTTTAGTTTGGCGAAAAACGGTATTGATGTTCGAGTTTGGTATATTGATGTTCGAGTTTGGTATATTGATGTTCGAGTTTGAGGAGATGTGATCCTAACGCTTGCGCAATTTATCGTCTGCTACTTCGATTATGAATACACCTGAATAAGTTTTTGAGAAAATTTCACCCATTTCGAATTGTGCATTTTTCTACGCAGCTTTTCCCCATCTATTTCTAAATTATTACATCCAGCAAAAGGATGTTAGAAATATATCAATTTTAATTTTGTTTAATCACACTCGTGAACAATGATATACTTTCCAACTTAATGGAATAAGGAAAGAAAATAGGAATGACCCATGGATTATAATACGCTTTTAATATATAGCGCTTTAGTGCTTTTTTAAAATCTGAAAGTGATTCAGATTTTCTTACTTTTTTTTCCTTTCTGTTTTTTGATAAAGGCCAATATATCCAGAAGGTCTTCAGAATTAATATAGGACGAAAATAATTTATACCTTTTTGTAGGTTTTTATCATCTTATTTTTGTAACCAGGGGCGGTCCGATTAGGTAAGCATCTCATCGGGGGGCTGGCGTCGAAGGGGCGTCATTTTGAACTTAAAAACTAAGTAGAGCATAAAAGTAGGCGCTTTTTTATGTTAGAAGGGTCTCTACAGTTACCCTAGGGCCGCTCCTGTTTGTAACCATCTTAATTTTAAATTCCATTCGGAATCTAAGAGATTTCAGTGCCAAGGAAGCCAGTGAGAAACAGGATTCTCTCCGAACAAGATTTATTAAGATGGCGAACCAACTGGTCGCCGGAGGCGGCTAGTTTTCAATAAATTTGAACTGAAAATGAGTGAGTTTCGAGCACCTAAAATCCCAGTCCCCCTATGTTAAAATATTTTTTCATACTTAAGTTCATATCTCATATAATATTGATAATAAGAAGCTGAATTTTATTCGTACTATTAGAACTAAACAACCCAAACATAATTTACTATTATTATAATTTTTAATAAAATATTAATAGGAATTATTAAATTAATATTCAAAAAAATTATGAATAGCAACCTAGCCAAATTTTGATGGAAATAGATGCAGAAAGTGATTTTTCATGGCTGTGCAAAATTTCAAATTTTTACGTTCAGTAGTTAAATTTATCTTAAATAAAATGTGTTATTTTCATGAGTTAAGGGACCATATATAAATTTATTAAGTGACAATTTTTTGAAAATTGCGTAAAATAAACGTAAATTAGATTCCTTTTGTGCAAAAACAGTAAAAGGTAGCAGTATTAAAAAATATCAAATTTTGAAGCAAATAAATTAGAGGTTTACAGTTTGATAGTGATCCTATAAAGCGTCTATTGTTGCGTCCTCTACCATATCCCACCAAATAAAATGTTTTCCATGTATAGAACTAGATGCAGTAGATGTATGTCTTCCAATACAACGTCCAATTTCTGAAAAACTAACATCCTCAGCATTCCAGGCATGAATTTGACGTTTTTTTAATATTGGAAACATCAGGTCTTTGGACTTCCCCATACTTTCTTTATACAAAATAACGTTTTTGTGACTACATTTTCATCTGACTATAAATTAGAATACCGCCAATAGTCTTATAAGAATATTGCACATTGCAGACGATAATGTTATATATAAAGAATATTGGGTCGGCAAAAAAGTAATTGCGTTTTTTACATGAAATTCAAACAAATAAATTTCCAATCATGAAACCATTCTTCAAGTTCGATCGTAGCTGAGTAACATTCATGATTCTAGTCAGAAGAGTAGAGAACAGCCTCTCACTCCTGGCAACATTTCACCTATCTAAGAGAACCTTCAAGAGAAATACACAATAACAATTTCAAAATTAGTAAGATTTTCAAATTTGTGCGCAGTCGTTTAGCATTTTTCCTTTAAATCATGTGTACGAAACAAGTTATGGAGTCACGGGTCATTTGGACCGCTGACTAAATATTCTAAATTCTACACCTGATATTCTTAGTTCCAAAAACTTTAAGACTGGAAACAGTATTTTCCGTGAAAATAACATTAATTTGTTTTAACTCTCGCGAGCGAAATTAATGAAGGTCCAAAAGTTCAGAACCTACAAATAGCGTTTCTCAATTTGCAGAAAGTCCCTTAAAATAGCGCAAAAAACAATCGCACTATCTCCGGAAATTATTGTAGAAAATTGGTGAAAACTTATATTTAGGGTAATTTGAAGGTGTTCTTTCGTTTAATAAAGTCAAAGCAGTATGTTGCCATTGAAAAAAAAAAAGGAAGTTGATGCAGATTTAAATAGGAAGACGGCCCCTTATGCAAATTAAAGTATACGTTATTTGCAAGCGAATGGTATATGTAACTTTGCAATATGATGAATAATGGCCAAATAAAGAGCAAGTGGCCCATTTTTTTTTTCGCAGCTGTACGTGGATATTTGGATTTTCTATACATGCAGTTAAAGATGTAATTTTATTTGAGTAAATTATTGTGTGTTTTAGATTAAGAAATTTGGAGTTTAGTTTAATTCGGTTTACGGACATAAGAATAGGGAGCTTGTGCATAGCGGTTTCACTCACGGTAACGCTGACGTTAAATGGCATTGTACAGTACAACGCATGCGCACATATGAAGTAAGTTCATGATTGACTCGAAACTTCTTAATAGCGGAAAGCGTTAACATAGGAAAAAAAGTAACGCACAAACTCCCTATAACTTCCATGGCCTTATTACCGCATGAGTATTTTTCCAAGGCCCCCAGATTTTTACGATCTTCACATTTTCCTTTAAAAAATAGCTCTATTCCTCTGATAGCTCGATTTTTTTAATAGCCATAGAAAATTAGGTCAAGTTTTAACTTATTTAAGAAATCATGAATTTTTTCTTTATTTACTAAAATAATGCTGTGTTTCATTACTATTCACTATTTACACTTAATATTTATATAAGCTGATTAATGCCATCCAGGTGGTGTAGCGAATAACGAACCATTCTATCACACCTTGGGCTGGATTCCATTCCCGGCTTGGGGCTGGATTTCATTCCCGGCTAAAGCCCGGCTTGGGCTTTAATGTTTATTTGTCCGTCCGTTCGTAGGGATAACACTGTCCGCCCACTGGTTGTTCTCTTTATAAAATAGCCAGTAATTATTGCTTTAGTAGTGACAAAATGCTTGATGACAAGTACCAGTCCCTTGAAAAACAAAGAAAAAAACGTGACTAAGCATTTGAGTATGTCTGATTTCATGATTTAAGAAGTACGTTATTTCAACGTCTGGAGTGCGAGTGTCCCAGAATTTCATAGCTTTTCTTAGATGTGAGGGGATTCAACTGAAAATTAAAATGATATAACGTATGAATTTGTGTAAAATCAAGCTTATGGTATGTGTTACATGTAATGCTATGTATTGAAGGTGATTTGTTGAAAAGTAGGTACGTAACAGTGATCTAATACACGTGAATTACTTATCATCCGGGGTTAGGCGGAGTAGATCGTGAAAAACAATAGATTTTTTATTCAGACTTAAAGTACGGGCTTAATGAGAACAAGAAAAAGGTATAAGGGGTATATGATTTTAGAAAATTTTGTTAATTTATCTCTATTTTCCAGATTGGGGCCCCAAAATATTAATTCCCGGTGCCTCATGATGTCATAATCGGGGCCTGAAAACTTCTATAATAAATGTTCATAACAATATTTTAAGTTCCTCGACAAAAAAGGAATAAGCTGTGACAAATACTGTTTGCATATCAAAACGGTACCACCACACTAACTTAATCATTAAAAGAACCTAAAATCCTAATTAATATAATTGTAGAAAGTAAATAGTGTTCTACCTTTAAACTACCTTAAATATGGAGGATTCATGCCCTAATGGTTAAAACCTGTGATCATTAGCTTGCGGATTATTTTACATGTAGGAATTTAAATCCAACTGATTTTTTTGGCTGTAACTACCAAAAAATAATCGTATGTTTCTCAGCATTACAGAATGATATATTTAAAAAGTTTTGTCTAGGAGTTCAAAACTAACAACTGAAATATTTTTTAAAACATTCTTGTGGAAAAACTTTTTGTTAGTTAACAAAAGCAAAAAGAATTTACTATAAATAGATTTAAAAAATTAGATACTAAAACGATAATTCTATGCTAACTTGCTTATGAAAATCTCAATTTCTTAACAGTATAAATAAAATATTACGAAATAAAATATTATAAAACTGCCAAGTAATGGTATCTTCAAATGAAGATCAAAACCTCATCAGTCCAGCATCCTTAATTATTTAACGCATCCAGTAACTAGTTTACAATTTTAGCTATTTCATTTTGAGTACCCATCAGTGTATTGGAGAAATTTTTAGCCTCCCGAAGAACTGGTGACATAGTCAGTCTTATTCAATGTAAACTTTTAAAGTTCCCTACGCTAGTTAGTAACTCGAAATGTTCACTCAGTTGAATCTCTCTTCACTGAATTTTCGAAAATATTCAAAGTGCAATATACTGGACAATCAAACCCAATTTTTTTCGAAATCCCTTTACGCTAAAAAATAGAAATCCTGAATATTTTACGGCTTCTTTTCTAAAAATCAAAATACCGATAAAAATTCCTCATCAGCCTTTCCGTTCAGATGCAAATTGATGAAATTGAATTTCAGTTTCATATCAGAACTTCATCATCGAAAAATTGGCTGTGTAGCATTGAGTGGAGCACATTTGTCTTAACATAGCGCTGCAAAAGCAGAATATAAATTCTATCTACTTACCTCGCTACAGTTTAATTAATTATCTTGCATTTAAATGCTGTTGGATAAAGAAAATATAGACTTTTCCAAAAATAGCGCCCAAACTCTGCACAGCCAAATTACTCTTAGGAAGTACATAAAAATTGCCCAAGAGCTGTACCTGTACGATCTTTAGTTTAGGAGAAAAATAGGAAAAACAAAGCGTGACCTCACGTCCGATACAAGCAAAAAACACTTTATTTACCGTTAAACTCGTATTTAAAAGGCGGCATCTGTCTGCTACCGGTATTTTTCGCATGGTCATTATGCATTCCGCTTGTGAATATTGCGACATGTATTTGATGTGCGGCGAATGTAAGGGGAATGATGCATTACGAACAGCTAGAGAGTATACCCGTCATCGAACATAACTTCATCGTAACTTCATCATCGAAAATTTGGCTGCGTAGCATTGAGTGGAGCCCATTTGTTTTAACATAGCGCTTCAAAAGCAGAATATAATTTCTATCTACTTACCTCGCTACAGTTTAATTAATTATCTTGCAACAATACACATTATAAATATCCAATAAATATCATTCAGAAATTTACCTTGAGGGTGAATGCCAACATTCCATTCGAATCCTCCAAATGCGAAATATGCAGTTTCAGTGTTGTTAAGTTTGTGATGCGTTCCGAATGGTAAATGACTCATACGAACATCAACTTCATAAACAGTGATTGCATTACTCATTGTAAGATCCATCAAAAATTCTCCATTTTCATCCGAAAATTTGCGAGAATGCAGGTCGCTTATAAGAATCCATTGTGTTGGGCCTTGCACTGGTTGGTCGGCATTAAACCTGCATTGCTGAAATTTAACTTAATTATACATTTCAACTACTGAGTCTCAATATAACATATTAAATGCTGTTGGATAAAGAAAACACAGGCTGTTCCAAAAATAGCGCCCAAACTCTGCACAGCCAGATTCCTCGTAGGAAGTACATAAAAATTGCCCAAGAGCTGTACCTGTACGATCTTTAGTTTACGAGAAAAATAGGAAAAACAAAGCATGACCTTACGTCCGATACAAGCAAAAACACTTTATTTACCGTTAAACTCGTATTTAAAAGGCGGCATCTGTCAGCTACCGGTATTTTTCGCATGGTCATTATGTATTCCGTTTGTGAATATTGCGACATATATTTGATGTACGGCGAATGTAAGGGGAAGGATGCATTGCGAACAGCTAGAGAGTATGCCCGTCGTCCTCCCAATGCCAAAGTAATCCGCAGGCTGGACGACAGACTGCGGGATACGGGAGACGTCTGCCCGAGGACAGTCGTCACGATGTTGGAAGACCGCAGAGCGCCCTGACGGTAACACAGGCGGATGCTATACTGCGGCAGGTAGACGATACGCCAGAGGTCAGTACGCGCGCACTAGCCAAGCAGCTGCATTCGAGTAAAATAATGTGCACAGGCTCTTACGGTCAGAGGAGCTACATCCCTTTCGGTACACATCCGTGCAAGGTCTCCAACCAGATGTCTTTCAGAAAAGCATGGAGTTTTGTGAATGGCTGTTGCAGCAACAGAACACAGATAATGGTTTCATTGCACATATCCTGGACCGATGAAGCATGTTTCACTCGCGATGGGGTAGTCAACCACCACAACAGCTATATGTGGTCCAACGTCAATCCGCATGCAATTCGGCCGCAGGCACATCAGCAACGCTGGTCTGTAAATGTGTGAGCCAGCATACTCGGGGATCGCCTGCTTGGTCCATAGCTGTTGCCTGAACGATTCTAGGGACAGTCCTACTTGGTATTTCTGAATGATGTCTTAACCGAGTTCCTCGATGACATATCCTTAGCGGCAACACGCGACCTTTTGTTCCAGCATAATCGGGCACCGGCGCATTTCTGTGTTCCTGTACGTGACTGGTTGGATATGGCATACCCAGGCCGCTGGATAGGACGTGGGGATCCTGTTTTATGGCCGCCACGATCACCAGATCTTACACTGTTGGATTTTTTCCTATGGGGCCATTTCAAGAAAGTGGTCACTCGAGACATAGTAACTACACAAACGGACTTAGTTACTCCTCTGCATGCTGCTTGTACTTCGGTGGACTTGGACATGCGATGCTGCGACGTGTGCAGGCATTCATTCCACGGCGCGCTCAATCCTACCTCGCGGACACTTTGAACATCTGCCTTAAATATTTACAAGGGCTGTTGTTGATTGGGTCAAAGTGTTTTTTGCTTGCACCGGACGTGACGTCATGCTTTGTTTTCCGTATTTTTCTCGTAAACTATTGATCGTACAGGTACAATTCTTGGGCAGTTTTTATGTACTTCCAACGAGGAATCTGGCTGTGCAGAGTTTGGGCGCTATTTTTGAGACACCCTGTATGTACATTAAATTTTAAATTATAGAGATTTCACTTAAATAAAGAACATACATGTCAGTGTCATCTTCACCTTCTTTTACAGTCCGGGAGACAGCTGGCATTTTCAATGACCCATAACAAAAAGTCTGAAATCTCGTCCTATGGTTCATTTAGTTATACATATAACAGAAGTGAACGTCAGCTGGCGCATTTGCGGTGGGTGCGGCCGCCCCAGCCACCCAAACATGTAGAATAATTAAAAAATAATAATTAAAATAAAAAAATTGATACTTTCTACATGTGCTTATCACTTTATATACAAATGGAAAAAAAATAGTCAGCTGACTTTATAGCGGTGGATTATTCGTCAGCTGCCGACGATCATCTGCATTCGACTGCATAACGGTGGATTATAAGTGAACATGTAAAGAACACCTGTTAAGTAAAATAATAAAAATGCTGAAATTTGGTGAAGGGGTAGTTAACTTTACCAGTTTTAGGGAAAAAATAGTCAGCTGAGTTTTCGGTGGTGGAAAAGTGGTCAGCATGCGACTGAAAGTTACAGCATATTACTATACGCACAGGCGCCTGATGTATTCACTGCATCAGATAATCACATTTACACCGCGGAAAATTCAGCGGATAACTTCTTTCAGCTAACTTTTATAAAGAACTACTTTACAAAGCTTTCTGATATCTATCAATTTTTAATGTTACATGGGGCGTCTCACAGTGAGTCTATGAATCGGCTGAATATACCTAAATTTTTTTTTACACTCAATTATATAATAAAATACATAACAATGAGAAAAATATAGGGGAAGGTGTCCCGAAATAATCCTAGCGGGCAAAATGATCCACATATGCTTTCTTAGATACACGTCGCGCTACCTCTTGGATAGCATATAAACTAGTTGTGCCAAGTCAAGAAGCAATGGCGATATTTAAGCGATCGGTGTATTACGTGTCCGAGTACAATTCTTCAAAAACTCAGTTTTATCATTTTGTTACGAATTTTCGGGGCAACCCGCTGTTCGGGGGCTTAAAATAGTTCAAAATTGGTATTCTATGCTTCAAATAGTTAAATTTTGCTTTTTGTTGCATCAAAATCGTTCAACTAGAACCAGATACGGAGGTTTCGGTTTCCGTATTCATAAGTGTGGGGTTTCTAGAAATTTCGAGAAATATTGGTCCTAGGCCTTCGGTAACTTCATTTTTGGAGACTTATTTTCGGCTCCAAATTTGGCGATATTTCGCCAAAAGTCGCTAACTCTGCGACACTTTGGTCATTTGGCGCGATTATCCAAAATGGGGCCTAAAAGTTGGTTTTCCTGCATTAAAAACACATAACCTAACATTTCTCTTCGATCACGTAATCATAATTCCCGTTTTATGTAGAATCTTCAAGAAATAGACTTTTCTGAAAGCTCCGCGTAGCTTTTGCCTCCTCTATAAATACCAGCGGGTGCTGCCCCGAGAGTTCAGAAACACATTACTGTGTGATTGTGCTTGTGAATCTTGTACAGCTGCGGAAAAAAAAAACCCACTTGCTCTTTATTTTGCCATCGTTCGTCGTATAGCAAAGTTATATATACCATTCGTTTGCAAATAACGCGTACTTTAATTTACTATTAATTTAATTTGCATAAGGTGCCGTCCTCGTATTTAATTCTGCATCAACTTTATTTTTCTCAATGGCAACCCCATATTTTGACTTTATTAAACGAAAGAAAACCTTCAAATTACCCTAAATATAAATTTTCACCAATTTTCTACGATAATTTCCGGAGATATTGCGAATTCATTTTTGCGCGTTTTTGCGCTCTTCTGACTTTCTGCAAATTGAAAAACGCTATTTGTAGGTTCCGAACTTTTCACCTTTCATTTATTTCGCTCGCGAGAATTAAAAGAAATTAATATTATTTTCAAGGAAAATATTGTTCCCATCTCTCTTAAAGTTTTTTGTACTGAGAATATCAAGGGTAGAATAGAATATTTAGTCTGTGGTCCAAATGACCCGTGAGTTCATAACTTCCTTGGTTCGTACACATGATTTAAGGGAAAAATGCAAAATGACTGAATGAGGATTTTGAAAATCTTTCTAATTTTGAAATTGTTATTCAGTGTTTCCCTTGATGGTTCTCTTAGACAGCTGAAATGTTGGCAGGAGTTAGAGGCTGCTCCCTGCTCTTCAGACTACAAGCATGAATATTGCTCGACTCAGCTATGGTCGAACTTAAAGAATGGTTTCATGATTGAAAATTTATTTGTTTGAATTTCATGTAAAAAACGCAATTACTTTTTTGCCGACCCAATATTATCACTGTGTTTGTTATTTCACTTTCTTCATTTAATACTATTGCCTGCAATGAGCAATATTTTTAATTTTGGCGGACTTTTAATTTATAGTTAGATGAAAATTTTTTTACAGAAAAACGTGATTTTGAATGTTTGATAAAATATGGGGAATTCCGAAGACCTAATGTTTCCGATATTAAAAAAGGCCGCATTCATGCCTGGAAAGTTGAGGATGTTAGTTTTTCAGAAATAGGACGTTGTATTAGAAGACATACATCTACTGCATGTAATTCTATAGCGGGAAAATATTTTATTTGGGGGAATATGGTAGCGGACGCAACAATACACGCTTTATAGAATCCCCAACAAACTGTAAAAACCTCTAATTTATTTGCTTCAAAATTTGATATTTTTAATACTGGTATCTTTTACTGTGTTTTTGCACAAAATAAATCTAATTTACATTTATTTTATGAAATTTTCAAAAAATTTTCACTTAATAAATTTATATATGGTCCCTTAACTCATGAAAGTAACACATTTTATTTAATATAAATTAAACTACTGAACGTAAAAATTTGAAATTTTGCACAGCCATGTAATATTAATTTCTGCATCTATTTCCATCGAAATTTGGCTAGGTCGCTATTCATAATTTTTTTGAATATTAATTTAATAATTCATAATTCATATTAATGATTTATTAAAAATCATAATAACATTAAGTTATGTTTGGGTCGTTTAGTTCTAATAGTACGAATAAAAATCAGCTTTTTACTACCAATATTATATGAGATATGAATTGAAGTATGAAAAAATATTTTATCATAGGGGGAGGGGGATTTTGGGTGCTCATAACTCACTCATTTTCTGTCCAAATTTATTGAAAATTTGTGTCCGGGGTTAAAATGAGCTAAATTTTTGAAATATGAAGTGAAATCTAGGGGTTGCTATTGAGAAAAAAAGGTTGGTGCGAATTTTAATATGTAGATGGCCCCTTGTGCAATTTTTATGCATAGCAAATTAAAGTGTGCGTCAGTCGTAAACGATTGGTATCTGTAACTTTGCTGTGCGACGAACGACAGCCGAAAAATGTACAAGTGGGACTTTTTTTTCCGCAGCTGTACACCTGATTGTTCCATGAAGTTCTAGAAGCAATAAAGTTTGTGTTCCATCCTGATAAGTGGACTCTTTACTAGAACTTTCTACACCAACTGAACTTTAGAACAATGAACCCAGAAATAGCAGAGTATTCTTCAACATTTGGTGTCAGGAGTGGGGTTCAAAAGAAGGACTTAAATTCTCCAGTGCACAGTGTGGACAAGAAAAATGGGAGAACTCAAAAAACTGATAGAGGAGATGGAAACTAATATGATGAAGGAGATGAAAGCCGGACAAGACGAGATAAAATACGGGCAAGCCGATTTTGAGAAGAAAATTGAAGGCGGAAAAGAAAAAATGAAAACCGCACACGACCAGATGAAATCCGAATTGGAAGAGTTGAAATCCGAACTGGAACTGAAAATAGAATCCGGATTAGACGAGATCAAAGCCGCTCAAGACAAGATAAAAACCGGATTGGAAGAGTTAAAAGCCGCACACGAAGAAGTGAAGGCCGGACTGGAGAAAGTACAGAAAAATCAACAGGAAATGGAGAAAAGAGTGTCACTCCTCGAAGAAAATGTCGCTTCCAAAATAAGTGAAGAGTGTGAAGCTAAAATTAAAGAAAACTGGACTCTCTCGTCAAACTGGGAAAATTGCCGAAAAGCATCAGACTGTCGTCACACCGCCCAGCAGTGAAACTAACCACCAATGACGGAAAGACTCCCTGACAAGACTCAATTTTTAATCATCCTCAAAGCCAATGATTGGAGCGAGTCCGAGAAAGCTAACCAACTGGCCGCTTCCCTTAGCGGAGATGCAATTAACGTATTGCAAACTATTGAAGCGACGAAGATAGGAGATTTTGATGCCCTTGCAAGTGCCTTGGAGATGAAATTCGGAGAGAAATGATAGAAAGAATACAGTAGAATACAACTTAAGTCAAGGATGCAGAGATCTGGGGAGACCCTTCAAGAACTGGCTTCGGACATAGATAGGCTGTGTCATCTAGCCTACATGGACCACCTTGATGATGTCCGAGTAGAAATGGCGGTGCGACATTTTACCGAAGCCGTCCGGGATTCTGAAATTCAAAAGGCACTCTTGTTGGAGGATTTTCAATATTTGAAATCTGTTCTCGTCTTCGCTATGAAGCTAGAGGCAGTTCAGCGGGCCGTGAGGAACGATCGTCATGCTGTTAGAGAGGTGGCGGTCCAAAGCGAGCTGATTCGGACACCGAGAGCTTAGAGAGCAGAATAATGAAGAAAGTTGAAGATCTAATGGAACGAAAATTAAGATCCGGTGGAACGAAAGATAGCCCAAAGAGAGTAAAATGCTGGAAGTATGGAGTGAGGGACACGTACAAAAGTACTGTGGTCGAAAGTCCCATGATCAGCAACAAAAATCTCGGAAGGGGGGAAAGTAGGAGGTGGCCATCTCACGGGGCGGAGGTTGCCAGATATCGAAAAGCCCCAGCTAAAAGTATTACAGATTTCATCAGGCATGTAATGAATGACGGCAGT
The DNA here is from genome assembly GCA_038373885.1 of Cheiracanthium punctorium. Classification (NCBI taxonomy): domain Eukaryota; kingdom Metazoa; phylum Arthropoda; class Arachnida; order Araneae; family Cheiracanthiidae; genus Cheiracanthium; species Cheiracanthium punctorium. Next base: position 63,269 of record JAWZYV010012453.1, read on the forward strand.
AATGAACTATTTGTACTCGGATAGGTAAATGGTTCTCCATGCCACGTGGTCATTGATATTGGATCTAATGTAACTATCATAAGGATAGATCTCGCTCATAAATTTAATTTGAAGACTATCTGATCTCCGCCCTCGCTGATCCTATGACAGGTGACAAGATCGAAGCAGGCGGAAAAGCTATAATGGAAATTCGTTTGGAAATGCCAGATACGACAATGTGGTGTATGTCACCAATATTACGGACGCTTTTATTCGCGGACTGGACTTTTTGAAATCACAAAAACTTAACTTTAAGAATAATGAGCTTCGTTCGCCTTCTGGTTGACTCATAAAAATTGTTTCAGAGAGGGGAGCATACAAGTATGCATTTTTGATATCTAGCTGGCAATCTTTCCATTTCAAAAGACCAACAAAAATACTATAAAAAATTCTAATTATCGAAAAATTAACCACCGGGCTAACAACTTCATCATACGAATCACCCTTTTTCTGGCAAAAACCCTGGGCAACTAAACGTACTTTATTATTCGAGTCCTTTTTAGTGGTAAAAACCCACCTACTGCCTAGTACTTCCGAGTTGCTTGGTTTGGGTGTTAATTGCCACACGTTTCTCTCCTCCATTACTTTTATTTCTTCTTTCATTGCGTTCAGCCAGTTTTTACTTTCGGGGCTCTGCAATGCTTGTTTGTAATTTAAAGGGTTTTCCACGTCTAATCATGCACATATGCACTAACACATATATATGTATATGTGTGTGTGTAAGTGTATATGTGTGTATATGTATGTTTTATCATGTGTATATGTGTGTATATGTATGTTTTATCATGTCATGTGTGATATCATGTCTGTAATTTACGATTGTACTAATATTGTTTACTGTCTGCCGTTGGGGTTCTGCGAGCCCCAGCGGCATAGTATATAAAAATAAGCGATAAATGAATAAATTCTTCCCTGGAGGGATTTTATGCCGTAAACCTTCGGGTCGGCCCCTCCAGTGGGTGTCTCACACCTCTCACATCCTATCATGCAGATGCGCTTTGAGCAGTATTATCATTAAATTTACTAGAAAAATTAAAGTTAGATTTATCAAATTTTATTCCGTGAGATTGACAGTATTTCTCAATATGATTAAGAGATTTGAATCTGCCCTTTTTAAAGCCCAATATTTTGTAATATATGTCAGCTCGAGATCCATCCTTACGTGGAACTGCTTGACGAACCCATGTTACTTCACGAGGGGTGTCAGACAACTCCTCCCCACTACTCTCGGGCGATTCCTCCTCACTTATTTCACTGTCACCATCTTCTCTCGAAGTTTCATATTCCTTTCAGAATCGGCTTCATTACAATGAAAAACAACTTTTGTTTTTACAGTTTCTTCTTCACATTCAGGGTCCAGTACGCTGCCACTTGCGTTTTTATTTGGAAATCTAACATTAATCGTTTCGATTAATTTCCTATCCTCGGGGATCCATATCCGGTAGCCGCGAGTTTTCATCGCGTACCCAACTACAACCCCTTTCTTTGCCTTGTTCTGAAGTTTGTTTCTAAGATGTTTAGGCAAAACTACATATACCTCAGTACCAAAAGGTTTTAAATGCTTTGTCGAAGGTCTTCTGCCTCCGTACAGCTCAAATGGAGTTTTCATTTGACCTTCACGACAAATTCTGTTTTTTGTAGAAGTAAAATAAAGGAGGGCTTCTGCCCAAAAACCTTCACTGAGTCCAGAATCTGCTAATAAAGCTTTTACAGCATCCATTGCTGTAAGATTATATCTTTCAGACACACCATTCTGTTGAGGTGTATACGCGTTTGTCCGTTCCTGCTTTATGCCAATGTCATCTAGATAACGCCCAAATTCAGAACTACAGAATTCCATTCCATTGTCCGTTCTGATATTTAGAATTTTTAAATTAAGAAAACGTTCAGCTCTCACTTGATACCGCTTAAAAAAGCGTCAAAAACTTCATTTTTATGTTTCAGTGGAAAAACTGTTACCTTTCGAGAGAAGTCGTCCGTGACTGTTAAAATGTATAAATGTCCTTCTCGTGATGCTTTGGGGAGGGGACCACACAGATCCATGTGGAGCAATTCTAAAAGACTTTCAGACCTGATTTTTGAAAGAGGTTTATGATATTCTTCTACTTTTTGATAATTTACATGGTTCGCATGAAATTTCAACATTTGTCAATTTCGGTAAACTTGTTACACAATTTTTTCTACTTCTTTCAACAATTTGTTTAAAATTTATGTGAGCGAACTTTCTATGCCATAAAGCTTCATGTTTATTTTCTAGATGAGGATACTTAGGGTATATAAAATAAAGTCCATTCTTTAAATAAGATATGAATTGAATGTTACCGTTATTATCTTTAACAATTATTTTTCCCTTTCCCCCTAAAAATGTGAACCCTGCTGAGTCTAGTTCACGACCAGATATTAAATTTCTTTTAAGTTTAGGAGAATACAATACATTTTTTGAAACAATATCTTTAAAAGATTTGTTGACAGAAAATCTCATTTCTCCCTTTCCCTCTACCGGAAATGAAATTCCGTCGACAGCAACTGTCATAGAGGTATCATTTACAGGTTCAAATTTAGTGAAAATGTCCTTATTACAAGAAAAATGAGCACTAGCTTTTACAGGAAGAAAAATTATCTACATTACTACTGACCTCTACAAGATGATTTCCTGTCTGTTTAAAATTTTTATTTTTGAAAGATTTACGTGCTTGAGGCAGTTTTACTCGACATTGAGCAACTAAGTGACCAACTTTCCCACATCTAAAGCATTTACGTTTTTCCTTTTGTATTGAATTACCCTGCAAATTCGTATTATGTGCATGTGTATATGTACTTTCAGTGATATTGTAAGTTTCAATTTGGTTATCGTGGTGGCTTTGCTTTAACCGTGCCTCTTCGGCAATTAATTTAGTCAAAATTTTAGATGGTTTAAACTCTGCGTCTTCCCAGCGGTAAATGGCTTGTACAATTGGTAAAAATTCGGGAGGAAGTTTTCTTATTAACTGAAAGACATGATGCCGTTCGTCAGGCTTTTTCCGGCATCTTCCAACTGCTTTACAATACCTTGGAGACGAGCTCCAAAAAGACCAATATCCTCACCAGGTTCTATTCGACACTGAAAAAATAGGTCGGTTAAGCCGATAATTCTTGCCCTTGAGTCAGGTCTAAAATGATTTTTCAAAGTATCCCATGCTGTTTTCGGATCATCTATATCACTTATTAAACTTTTATAATCATCACTTACATTTAAATAAATAATGCTAAATGCTTTGTTTTTACGGGATTTAAAAGATCTACCCTCAGCTGGGTCAGGTGCTTTATTCTCAGTTGCCACTGGAGCTGTTTCTCCACCATTTACAATTTCCCAAGCATATTTGTGCATCAAAAGGACCTTAACGTTACGACACCACGTGTCATAATTATTCGGCCCCAAGGCTTCGATTTTGACTTGAAACTCTATATTGAAAACAATGTCCCAGAGTTCGAAAAATGTCCCCAATAACTTGAAACACTTGTAAAAGATTCACACAGGAAGTTAAGGCTAATTTCACTTGGGTACTAATCTGGAGAAAACCATTGGTCACTGGAACAACAGCACTTAGACGAAGGGCCCGCCATCTTAAACGTCAGCTTGTTTTCAGGAGAATCTGAGACAGGCATAAGAGGAACCGCTTGGATACTTCAGAGAAAAAGGCCTTAACACTAGAACATCAGTAGATACACAGGAAAGGCCCGCCGTCTTGAACATCAGTGGATACACTGAAAGGGCCCGCCGTCTTGAACATCAGTAGAATCGGTTGTCAACAGTTAAAGGTTGCAAGGATAGTCATCAGTGGTAGGCAGCCATCAAAACACCAGGACACATCACTCACTCCTTTTCGCAGGACAGGATTAAAGGGCACGCTGCAGCCCATAACCCATCTTCTGTTAGACTATAGAATTGGGTTTAAAAATCTACCCATTACAGGTTTAAAAAATTAACACCTCTGTCTTCTAACATTTAGCAGAGTAAAAAGCATTGGCAGTGTAAATTCCTGCATTTAAACAGACAAGTTTTAGATAAAAGCTTTTTATTAAAATAACTGATAAATAAATCAAAAGGAGAGCAACTGCTCCTCACAGGACAGTCCACACGACTGTTTGCAACAACATACATCAGAAAAAAGGCCAAGACCGTCGGTCACATCTTCCTTTTAAACATATAAAATTTACAATCTCCGTTTTCGGAAATGAAAGATGAATGCTAAAAGGAACCAAGGAGAAAAACAAACGCACCAAACCGCCGGGAACCGAACGTTTGCCATGACGCAAGCGTGACGCTATGAATTTCGGCCAATGAGAGTAGAAGGTGCGTACAGGCGGCACAGCCGGTAGAAACAAGTCAGCAACTTGCCGATACGAAATTAAACAATATTAAATGTACATGTCAAAAGATTAAAGACGTAGCGAGACAGGTATAACTTTAATTGATACAGATACTTCCCTAACAGTACCTGCCAGTAAAATAAATGCAGATAATCTCTCTCAAATGACTAAATATTTTTTGTTGATAATGGAAAAAATTGGAGTATTGACAATGTATTCAGATAATAATCGTATCAATCGAAATATGTATGTTAAGTTATGCGAAAACAATTCATTCAAGAAAATGGTCTCGGGAGAATATGAAAAAGAATTCAATAAGTATAAAAATTAATTTTCAGAATTCGTAAAACTCTCTATATCAAGCGTGGAAATAAGTGGAATTTTAGAAACAGATCAGTTTTCAGAATGCAAAACTCTATCATTTTCTCTTGCACACAAAATTATTTAAGTTTTTGCAAATATATGTTTGAGTAATTATTCGAAACAATGTAACGAAACCATTCAATGTACGGAAAAGGAAAGAACTATTAAGGCTGAAAAATTGAAAGAAAGATTTTAAAAAAATTAAATGATTTAAGCCACCGTTGCTGTATATTTTTTCTTTTTTAATGGGAGGCGGGGTGGTGAATAAGTATGAAATATTAAAGTACCTATTTGTATAGGTGAACAACAAAAGTATCTAAGCATATATATTATTTTATAATAGACTCCCGCACAAATCACAGATTTTATTCCCATGATTTAATTGAGAAATATTTGTAAACAGCTAAAAATAATGACAGAAAAATAATGGATTTCAAATTTTCAAAATATGTGTTATTATGCTTGAAATGTAACTTTTACGTCTAATTTTCTAACGGTGTTTTTCTAAATAAATAATTTAACTCTGATTTCGTGTCATTTATTACTTATTTGAATCTGTGGTATTTTGATTCATAATCATGTATTAAACTGGGAAAAGGTAAAAGTCATTAACTATAGTATTCAAATTTTATCTACTACTACTAGCAGCGAAACCCGGCGATGCTCGGGTTAAAATACACCGCATGTTTAATGGTATAAAAATATTTAAGGATCCATTTCTTAACGTAGATAATTTAGATTTCTATCTTAGATATTGATAGACTTATTCGACCATTAAACATGCGATGTATAGAAAGTATATCAAATTATTTAACTAATTAACTAATTGAAATAATTATAAGTTAAAATAAAAAAAACTTAGTAAATCGAAATTTTTTGTTTTATTTACACAATTATTTACATATTATATTAGCCATATTCATATGACAAATACATATACATATTACATATTATATTATACATTTACACTTTTTATTTTTATTACATTTTTTTTAATTTCTTTTTACAATACTTACTTATAGACTACATTTATGGTTTTATTGTCCGGACTGTAAATGAACAAATTTCGAGGTGATCCTACTCGTTAGCATGCAACGTATAATTGGCCGTGTGCAAAGCATGGTTTTTTTCAAGTCAACGCCACAGTATTGGAATTTCTGGCCCTGTGCTTTGATGATACTCATGCTGTAAGCCAACTTCACCGGGAATTGTAAGCGTTTAAAAGTAAAGGGCCATCCATTTGATATTAAAGGTATCCGTGGTATAAATACTATTTGTCCATTTTCTTTATCAGTCATTACACTGGCTTCGATGATGTTATTTTGTAGCTGTTTGATGCAGAGTCTCGTACCATTACACAATTTCGGTGAATTCAGATTTCGTACTAAAATAATTGGTGAACCAACTTTTAACCTAAGGCAGTGTAATGGCATTCCTGGAACATTAAATGAATTTAAAAATTCAGTAGGGAAATAAATGCTTTCTTGTTCATCAGTCATTGTATCAATTGACATGTAAATTTTCTCTTCTCCCGGAATCATTTCCTGGATGATGTTGTTGATGCCATTAACAATGCCGTTCTTCGTAACTAGAATAATTCGTTCGCGTAACCATTCTGAATTGGTATAATTCTCATCAATATTTGGATGTACTTCATTTATAAGTTGTTCCGGTGTTTCAATAACATTACATAACTCATTAGTTAATGTAATTTGGCCAGTACTTTCGTCTATGTTTCGTACTTTCTTGTTCTCATATGACCGACTTCTTTAAGCAAGCGTTAATTTCATCTGTCGGCGTTGATTTCGGAATGACAGGTAGCGTTTGACGGAAATCGCCTGATAGTATTAACAATACACCTCCCATTACATTCGTGTTGCGTAAATCTTGAAGTGTTCTATTTAGTGCGTCTAGTGATTTTCTATGGGCCATTGTGCTTTCGTCCCATATAATGGCTTTGCACTGTTTCAATATTTGTCCACGCGCTGATGATTTTGTGATGTCACATACCGGAAATTCATGATTTTGTGATGTCACATACCGGAAATTCATAGTCAGCTACATTTAATGGTAATTTTAAACCAGAATGCGCTGTTCGTCCACCATCCATAAGTGTTGCCGCTATCCCAGATGATGCTAGGGCGAGAACAATTTCTTTATTTGCACGGATTTCAGTGAGAATTAAGTTTATCAAAAATATTTTCCCGGTGCCTCCAGGTGCGTCTAAAAATATTAAACCACCTTGCTGTTTTTTTATAATAATCCATTATTATATCATATGCTTGATTTTGACTTTCAATTAATAAGGGTTTATTGTGTTGGATGTAAAGCGTCAATTCACCGATATTATAATTTGTTTCTCTTAAAAATTCACTGTTCGTAGCATCCAAATGACTTCGTTTAGGAGACTGAACACCTAATTGTATTAATGTTTGGTAGAAATTGCTAAACATTTATCTTCTATCAATATCAAAGTTTTGTTAAAAAATTGTTCATTAAAATTAATTTCCAAGTCCGAATTTTGCTGTCGTAAATCATCCAAGATGTCATCGCTCATATATTCTCGATATTTTAGCCATAGTCGATTTGGATTAGAAGGATTACATGTAGTTAATATAATTGCGAATAGCTCACGAATTTGACTTGCTGTTGCCGGTTGGGCTGCTTCATTCAAAGTTAACTCCCAATGATTATCATTTTCTAGTAGACCCAGTCTTCGCGACATGTCTCACAAATGTAACCATTGACAGTTTTTAGGTCTTCAAAACACGTAGGACCACGAATAGTGTGCAGTAATAAGCGTATATAGAAACATTCGGCGTTTTTTGTATGCACTGTGTAGACTCGTCCTACTGTGTTACTCTTGAACACGCCATCATGTCCTTCTACTGGCATTCCACGTTTTCGACGATTAAATTGTTTATTTCTTCTATCCCATGTATAATAACTGGGTATTTCTGAGTAAAGTAAAGTCTTACAAATGGGTCTTTTTGGCATAGTTCAAAAAACGGTGTTAAAAATGTTCAAGTTGGTGGTTCCGTCGCAACTTTTTGTGCCGTTTCTGTATAGTGAAAAACACACGCTGTCCATTTTCTAGGTGGACGGATAAATGGAGAACCGGCGTATCTCGATCGTGCATTGGAAAACTTAAAATTTGCCAAATTGCTTCGTTAGTATTAATGTAACGACCCATTTGATACTGCATTATTTCATTATGCTGGTTTTCTTTGATTACCGTAAAAACAGCCATATCACTGCCTTTATTAATATATTTACATACATATTTTATCGATTTGACAGAACTGCAGTATTCAACATTGATATGCGCATTGAACATTTTAGAGAGAAGTGGATTACATGGTACTACCCATTGATTGTTAACTTGAATTTCTTCATTGTCTCGCATTTTAATTTTAGCTGTAAATCCGCCTTGTTCTGGTGATCGACGTCTATATTTAGGATATCCGTCTTCGCCTGTAACTCTTTCATTCAAAAATGGCTTCGGATAACGTTTCGTACATTTTTCATCTTTCATACACGGAGAACTTCTGTTTAGTTCACCCCACGGGCCATGAACCACGTTTTTTACGATTATACTATAAAGGTCAGGATCTTCTTCCGGGTTTGGAAATTCAGCCTTGATGATATCATCTATTTGATTCGGTTGAATTTTATTTTGAAACCAAATTAAGATGTGAGAATGTGGCAGTCCTCGTCTCTGCCATTCAATTGAAAACATCCAGCAGATAAGAGCACCAAATATTTGATTTTTCACGATGGCGTCAATAAATTTAATTTGTTTTTGACGAAAAACTCGGGCAACAATATCATGTCGATCGCTGGCGTCTGTCCATATTGTAATTCTTCTTTGATTTCCACCCATGAAGAATTACATGTAAATGTTATGAATAAAATCTGGTCTGCCGTGTTTTCTGACATAAGTTATCGTATCCTGGGCATATTGATGCATGTAAGGTGGACTTCCAGTAAATGTCGATGGCAAGATGACCAATTTTCCCATGTTATCGACGTTTCCACCATTTATCATTGCATCTCACAAATAGGTGTATTCATCCGAACGAAACTTTCGTTGATTATGGAGAATAAATTCTAATCTTTCTGTCTAAATTTTAGCATACATGTCTACAATAAACTTCTGAAATAACTGCCGACAGTTTAAAATATGGTTATATTCATCATTTCTAGTCATAATTCGATGAGCTTAAAATTGCATAGCTGATACTTTTTTGTTAGTTTCGACACCTGTAGCCGGATCGATTTGTTGAATATTGAAGTGATAACCATCCTCACCTTGCCAAAAAACTAGCGGATACTGCAGTGCATCATAACTACGACGTGTTTCAGCAATACGTTGCAATTAATTACTTCGGCGTTGAATAATAATATCGCGACGACTACATTCGTTATCAACAATTACTACGGCAACTTCGTTTGTTTGAGGTGCATTGAACCTTCTTTCGTGTTGACCGGCTGGTCTTTTATCTGTTCGAATAACGATCTTATAATTATCTGCAGCCATTTGGTCTAGAGAAGTCTTAAACACATTGATTAGTTGATTATGATTATGAAGTAGACGTTGAAAATTTTGAATACTATCTCGTTGTAGTCCCTGAATTTAGAGCAACGTTGGTCTGTTTCAAGTTCTTCGTTACCAACAAAATACATTTGAAGAAATTTTGGAGTTTCATTGGACATCGGCAGAAGTGAGCCTACTCGGTGATAAATTTCGCCTTGAACCTTAAAAACCGGCTGAAGTTTTTTTCCTTGCATATTAATGAAACTCCAAATGAAGTCGTTTGAAAACAACAGTTGTATCGACGTACATTTCGTAGAAAATGATTGGAATCTGGTGTTTTTCCAGTCATATATGCGAGTAATTGTGGTGGTGGTACATTTAATGCTAGTAAATTGACTTTACCACTCGAACAGCACATACCAGCAGTTTCACCTTTAAATTTCCGTGCATGACGATACTCGCATATCGTATCCATTTTTCCGATGACAATATTTGGATGTTTACTGTATTGTTTTTTGCAATCATAATGGAACGCCTGAAGTTCTACATTCTCAATTTTACTTGTAGCAGCTCGTTTTTTGCGTAAAGTAGCCATTCCTTCTTTACTTCTATTTTCCACTTCACGTTGATAAGCAGATTGACGATTTCTAAGTGTTCTCATTCGGGATCGCACTTCTTCGTTAATATGTGTTCTTTCTTCTTCGGTTAAATTTTCTCTATTTTTTTACTCCTTTACGAATATTTGAAAGCCGTTTCTCTATTTGTTCTTTTGTTTCAAGTTGACGTGCTACTTTTCTTCTTTTAGAATCCACTTGAGGTTTTGCAAATACTTTTTTACGCCTTGGCATTGTGTATATGTAATTTAATAAAGTTACACAAAATTAATCACTTGATTGCTATTATGGTGTCACTGATGAACGCTCTAGAATATTCAGATAGTTTGTTCTTTTTCATTTGTCAAAATGACTTGAATTTGTTTAATTAATGTTCACTCTTAATTTCAATTAATCTTTACTCGACTACAAACACGATCAAACTGACGAAAAAACACTGAATTTCGGTTTATATACCATAACACATCGAAATTGCTAGTAACAGAACACTCTAGAATATTCAAATAATTTGTTCTTTTTTACTTGTCAAAATAACTTGAATTTGTTTAATAAATGTTCACTGTCCTATTTACAATCTGAGTGTATTTGAATAAATTGAAATGAAATATCGTGTTTCAGGTAAAATGGTTCGCAGACGATAATTGCTTGAGATTCAGTTTTCCTGCTGATATGGCAACAGGCGATAAACATTAAATTTTAATATTTTATTGGAGTTGAAATTCAGAAGTTCTCATGAGTTAGAAAAGGACAGATATATATATTTTTTCACATTTTCGCCACCCACTTCCACCCACCGCGACCAAACTCCCTTACTTTCACCGTGAGACCAAGGGGTATTTACCACCCCAACGGGGAGTTAATTCGAGTTGGTGGGGATAGAGAAAACAATCTCTTTACAAACGAACATTAGCATTTTATATATATATTAAGATTAATTTAGCTACCTATCTTTGAACAATAAACATCTACTTGCCATTTACAATTAAAAGGGCTGTATTTATTTTATTAAATGTTCACTGTAACTTAATTCTTACAATACTTAGTTTTTAGTTTAATTTTTGTCCAAATCAGTAGAGAATAGGTTAACTGTTTCATTGTCTATAAGTAATTCGTCTCATTCATCAGCTGCTGAATTCAAAGCAGTGATATCACGTTATCATAAGTTGATTTTATCATTCAAGTAACTCTGTAAATTGAAACCTTATGTGTAAACATTTTATTAAATTAAGACAGGAAACACTGATTAATTAATCTGAAACATTGATTAATACAAATAATAACTTTTATGAATTCTGTTATTTCATTAAATATCCCCCCCCCTTTAAATAATGGAAAATATGGTAAGTTTTGTGCAAGAAACTACGTCTTGCGTTTATCTGTGAGTATACATTACTTCCAGATCACTCCCTCCTTTCCCCAAGCGGTGAAAATGCTGTCCTGGCCTGTACTATTCGAGATGGCCTTGGCTGAATCCAGATTTTCCACCAACTATTTTGACTCTGATGATCTATTTGACTTCATCAGTGGCTCCCAACTCAACTAAACCAGCGGACCACTTTTTCACTTCCAATTTACCCATGGACCACTTAAAAGAATTCTTTCCGGGGGAGAGGAGGAAAATAAAATGTAAAAATAAAAAAACAAATGCTACAGAACATATGCACAAAATGTAATGTTAAAAAAAGTCAAAAAGAGATTCTTCAATAAAATGATATTGTATAAATTATATTTTTTAATGAATTAGGAAATAAATTATAAGTATCACGCGTTCCCCTTCTGCCTTTCCGCCATAAATTTGATTTATTTGTACGTGCTTCTTTGATTATCTGTGGGATTTTTGGATTCTTTAATATTTTACGGAACAATTTTTTTTTAATTCTCTAAAAATGACCGTAAACAATTTCGCTTTTTGCCTTTTTACCCTAGGAAATTGTGAAGACACTATCTTTTAAGCACCCATTCTCTTCGCGAACCTCTGAGAACTTCTTCAGGGACCACCAGTTGGGAACCACTGGACTACATTATAGAATATTTATTTATCATTTTCCCCTGGATGTTGGCACACGACTTGCACGCCCAGGCAAAATGTCACCGATTGGTGTACTAATGGGACAAATGCTTTGATGCCCTTGCCAATGGAGACTATTTAAAAATTTTCTGTACCAAATGTCTTGCTATGTATATGCATGTCTTGGATTTCGTGAATAAAGTTTTTGCTTACACTTTTGCTACTTTACTTTACGCACATCCTCGTATATTGCCCTCGATCTCAGGCTCATAAAGTTGAAATTTTGTCTCTCGAAACCTACGCAAACATTATACACAGTAGTTGTCTGCTCGGGCCGGGCTCGGGCTCTCCCACCAAGATGAAAATTAGTAACGAGCCGGGCCAGTCTTTAGCCTTTTCTTCTTTCGGACCGAACCTAGCTTTGATCGAAAAAAAATGGTGGCGACGAGCATTTTCTAATGCGAAGCGTCTAAAATCAAAGGAAATTTATGTATGTTTACAGTGCAGTAAAAAATAAGACTACAATCATTCATCTTATCAAACTCAATGTATTAGCCAATCTTCTGGTCAAGTGATCGACGTTCTGTCTTCTAATCAAATGGTCCGCGCACGAGCAGTCATAGTAGTTCGGGCTGTACAACATAATTTTTTGCCTCTAATAAAGTTCAATTTAAATTTATACAGTTCTTCAGAATCTGTTGTTATCGTATAAGTTAATCACTGTGTTTTATATTATTACGTATATAAAAAGTATAAAAGCAGTATTGAAATGTGATTCTCCTAAAGCGACAATTTTAATTAAATTAGTTCGGGTCGGGCCGGAACGGGCCGAGCTTTAAATCATGATTTTTAAACGGGCTGGGCACAACATTGTAATTTTTAAGCTCAGGCCAGCTGAGCCGGGCCAGGCCTGGCCAGCCATAATGTTTCAATTTTTTAGGGCCAGGCCGGGCCGAGTTGACTGTTATCCGGGCCCAGGACGGGCCGGGCTGGAAATGTTCAGTCCGTGCAGATCTCTGCGGCGGCTAAGCCTCTCCTTTACGTGACCCCAAATTGGCGTGTGTGTGCACCAACTGAAGGACGACCGGTGGCCGGGTGTCAGAGACTTTGCAATCGCAGTTTTAAGTGCTGAATTTCCACTGCACTTTTAAGTTTCTTCGTCGCATGCAAATACCCATTCCGTGCATGCGCACTTGCAGCAAGCATTGCTATAAAGATCTTTACAGCGGTTTTTCAGCAGCCAGCAGTAGAACTCGTGTTGTGCTCCAGCCTGCTAGTCCAGCCAGCCACGTGCGTGCGCGCATCTGTGCCTTGATCCAGATGACGTATCTCTGCTGCTCCCTCTTCCCGTTGCCACATCGCAGATAGTTCTTCAATGGGAATTCTGCAGACCAAGCAGAAAGGAAGGCTGTGCCTCTGTCCTACCGCAGAAATATACACCTGGCTGCATAAGTATATTACAAATCTAAAGTGTTCATGTTAAAATGTTAACAATAAAATTTTGTTAAGTTGCAAAAACCTAGTCATCCTTTCGGAGTCTAGAAGAGATAAGACATTTAAATTTCTTTTTTTGTACCCATCATCGGGTACTCTTCATTGGTGACCTATAATATCAAATCCTTCTACGGATGACTTACAGAAACTTCACGAATGGCCCGAGGTGTCTTCATTGATGACGTATGACATTGAATCATTCTCTAAATGAAAAACACCATTGGCATTTTTCCAATGGTGGTTTTCCGAGTTGAGGTTCTCATAACCAGCTCAGTTTTATAATGTCTGTGGATAACAGTAATACGGAGGTTGCTGTTATGTACGGAAGTAGCTTTTCGAGCCCCCCCCCCCCCTTTTGGGACAAAGATCCTGAATTGTGGTTTTTCCAGGTGGAGTGTCAATTTGTTATATCCGGTATAACTGCTGATTTAACAAAATTTCATGCAGTTGTAGCAGCATTAGATGCTACAGTTTTGAGTTATGTCATAGTCAAATCACCCCTGAAAATGATGCATATAAAACTTTAAAGTATAGGATTCTTACACAATACTCCCAAACAGAAAATGCTCGCTTGAGGCAACTCCTCCAGGAACTCTAATTAGGAGACTTACGCCCTTCCCAACTGCTAATGCAGATGAAAAATTTAGCTGCTGATAGAGTCGATGCTGCATTGCTTAAACCCCTTTAGATGCAAAGGCTTCCCTTAAGGATGCAACAAATTCTTTCGACGTGACTCTCTTGACAATCTTGCTCAAACTGCAGATAAAATTCATGAGGTATCAAATACGCCTGAAATAGCAATTTCATCAACTTCGAGTGCTGATTCCTTGTCCGCCCTTCAAAGGGAAGTTCAGGAGTAGAAAGCTGAGGTTCGTCGTCTTTCTAGAGGAGACAATAAAACTGTTAAACGCAATAGCAGTACTTCTCGGCAGCGTAAAGGACATTCATTCAGAAAAGCAAATTCACAAGGGTTGTGCTGGTATCATTGGAAATTTCGCGAAAAGGCCTCGAAATGTTCTGAACCTTGTTCCTTTTCGGAAAACTAGTACCATCAGCTGTAATGACGGCTACGGTTGATAGAGTTCAGTGAGACCGTCTTTATGTCACTGATCACAGAAATGGTATTCGATTTCTAGTTGACACGGGTGCATCAGTTAGTTGCCTACCTTCTAAATTACACAAACCTAGCAGGCAGAGTAAATTTTCACTCACAGCAGCAAACGGTAGTCTGATAAAGACATACGTAACTGTAATTACTCCTTTGGGCTTATTCGAGTACAAATACATGTGCTTTGGACTTCACAACGCCGCCCAGACGTTTCAGTGTCGTATTGACAATGTCATTCGAGGCTTGGAAGGTTGCACGCCTACTTGAATGACATCCTCGTAGCGTCCCCAGATGCCGAAACTCATAAGAAAGACTTATGCCAATTGTTTAAAAGTCTTAATGCACACGGCATTGTCGTAAATCCCGATAAATGTCTTTTCGGGCAAGAAAGCCTAGATTACCTAGGAATCCAAATTTCCCCTGATGGTCTGAGACCCTTGCCAAAAAAAATGGATCCTATCGCCAATTTCCCTAAACCTTTGAATGTTGAGCAGTTACGTCGTTTTTTTGCGATGTTAAACTTTTATCATCGTTTCATTAAACACTCTTCAACTATACAAGCTCCTTTATTCGATCTAGTCCGTAATCGTCGTAAAAAAGATAAAACGGCGATTGCATGGAATGAATTGACGACAAAGGCATTTGAAGACTGTAGGAAAGCTCTTGCCGATGCGGCCTCACTTTCTTTTTACAACCCAGATGCCGAATTGTCTTTGTCTACGGATGCATCGGATATAGCCGTAGGAGCGGTACTTCAGCAATCATTCGAAGGTAAAATGCAACCTTTAGCATTTTTTTCGCGCAAACTTACAGACGCAGAAAAAAATTATAGTACATTCGATAGGGAACTTTTAGCTATCTATTTCGCTATCGGGAACTTCCGCTACATGCAAGAAGGTCGTGAATTCGTAGTTTTTACGGACAATAAACCTCTAACATACGTTTTTTTCAAGTTGGGAGAAAAACACTCTCCTAGACAGCAAAGACTCTTATAGAGTTTATCTGTCAGTTTACAACTGAAATCCGTCATATCACCGGAGCTGGTAATGTAGTCGATGACACTTTATCGCGCATAGCGGTTGTCGGTCATAACGTTATAGATCATAAAGCCATGGCGTTAGCCCAAGCAGAAGACGAAGACTTGCAGACTCTGTTAAACTCCGACACCAACTTACAGCACAGTGATATTAGCCATATGAATTGTTAGTCTCCAAGCTATTGAGAAGTAGGCTATTGTTTCAGAACATGTCCTGAAAATATAATTTAATAAAACCGATATCAAATGATGTATTTTAAGTTACTCATAAATGGGGTTAGCTAAAATTCAGTATATCTAAGAGTTTTTTCTAGGGCATTTCTTCCGCCATTCTTTGCTACATTCTTTTCTACATAAATAATTAAAATTCATTTGAATTTCCATGTCCGGACAAGCAATAGTTTTCATTTTGATTAAATGCTCCATTAATCGTGTAAATAGAGAAAGCCTCACGTATTTAACAGTATGCATGTGTATATTTCTCAGCATTTTTTTATATTGCCAACAAATATTTTCCTTGGAACAGTTTAGAGTACCATGCTTACTTTTAAAGGATAATAATAAAATTTCCTCTCAAATTTCTTTCTAAGCAAGTAATAGTAAAAACTATCTAATTTTAACAACAAAACTGACCTTTTCAAAATACACTTCATTCTTGCTGAAATGTTCTCGATTCAAAAGAGAAAATCTGTAGTCCACGTAACATCGGGTACTAGCTGTTGCATTACGAAGTATGAGATGGACACCCAGCATTTTGGAGTCTGACCGATTGAAACTGATGACCCATCGGTGGTAGCCAAAAGTGAACTCTTTTGTAGTAGCATCCCTGTGCAAGTCTCTCGTAACAGATCTAGTGATGATAAATGTAAAGATGCCAGTTCCTGCTCGATCCTTAACCCTAGTGAATCGATAAAGAAGTGCCATCTAAGCATCAGTTACTTTGGTGGTTACAGCTTTGTTTGGCTTCAGCTCCTAGAAAGAAAATAGTAAATGAAAATACTCAAATGCAACATTATACCTTTTTAACCCTCTGAACAATAATTCGGTTCACTGAATACAAGTTTTAATTGCAATACAACCAGTTGCGGCTCGTGGGTTATATAATTGGAGGTTCACAAAATAAATTTCGAAACTTAACTATGCAGATACGACGCACCTAACAAGTTGAAATATATTTGCATTTCGAGCACTTAAAGGAAAACAATGCGTGCAACCGAAAGAAAACAAGTAATCCTTGGTCTTTTATCTCATCGACAAGATAAGTTTTAGCAAAAGTGTTGTTTTGATTTTTTATTTCAATTTTTTTTCTAAATCAAGAAAAAAGATTCATTGAAAAAGTAATTGCTTTAGCTACGGAACACTTATTGTACTCCCATCTTAATAATTTACGCTAATTCGTAAAAAATACTGTAGTGAAAAATGATAAAAATAAAGAAAATAATAAGAAAATGGAACAAATTTATTAACTAACGAACATAACAAACCAAGGGAGAGATAACGGCAAAAAATTCCTCCGTGAGCACAATAAAATGTGCGAACGTTGTGATACCAGCAGTGCCTTACTTCTCCCGCAACTGTCTTCTTGTCTTTTCTCAGAGACCGGTTCAGAAGGCCATTAGGCCGATCGCACGTGTGTGCGAGCGAGGAAATACTATGCTGTAGTAACTACGATACAATACCTTAGCCATAATAAGTATATTTATAATAATGAGGAGTGGGGGAGAGTAAAACTCACGTTTTAAATTCACAAAAATCTAGAAGTGTACTTAATATTTCTTTTTAAATTTAATTTGTTAGTTTGTTTAGCTTTTTTAGTTTTTCCTCTGGGGGTTCACGTGCTCATGTGCTCAAATGGAGAAACCGCCACTGCATACACCTACACTGCATACATTCTGTTTTTTCCCGATACGTTAGAGGAAGGTGAAAACTTGCATTCTGGTATCGGAGAGTACAAGATGGATGGGTTTTTATTTTATGTACCATGGAGTGTTAAGTACTTCCACAGAAGGACTCCATTTCCCTGGCACGGTGGGTCTGTAAAAACCGGCTTCCACTCCTGATGGATGTCGCAGAGAGTTTGCAGATGCGCGGATAGGCGCAGATGGATTCCCAATACTAAAACTTAGACTTTTCTACCCTGCAGTTTGATAGGGGATACATGCATTGGAACATGGGTTCAAGGGGAAAAGTACTTAAACTTTTTTAAGCATCGATTGCACTGGCTATTATGTAAGATTTAAAATTATTTCGAAATTATGGGGCTTTAATTCTATCCAATTCCCCCACATCTTTGCCTGTTCTAAATCACTGTCAAGTGATTTAACCTCAATGCTCTTTCCCACGCAGCGATGATGCGTCTGGCTAGAAGAATTATAAACAACACGTGGGGAAGGTTGGTCTGGAACAAGAAACGGGGTTCTAAAATGTACCAGCATAGCCTGAAAACCTCTACCCTCAAGAGCTGCTTATCAAGTAGCCTCTCGGCTCTCCACTGCTACGCAACGATCCTCGGCTCTCGGAGCTTTTGTAATTTACCTATGCATCTTAGAAAATTAAAGTCAGTTATATAACCTGAAAATTTCCTCTTTTTTTCTTCTCTTGAGGACTAAAGTGCTCCTGAAGTCTCTTGATCGACCCCGTATTTATGAAGCTGCATCTGTGCGAATGTTTATTTTAATCCATAGTAGAGAATTTTATCCTTTCGCACAGACAAGGAATCCGTTTTTTTTATTTGTTTGTTTGTGCTCTCAGGTTTGAATTCTTTTCGTGCGTATGTGGAATTCGTCAATGTACAAGAAGCTGGTTCCATTATCATGATGTTTCAGTACCTCCTCCCCTTTGGGCTTCAGGTTTCAACCCCACGCATTTACTTTTCTCAGTTTTCTCCCGCAAAAAACATTCTTTTTTGAGAATTCGTAATGGCCAGTTCTGTATCTCCTCTTCTGCATTGATTTTCGGCTTTTAAATATTTTAAAGATGGCTTCTAATAGTGTTATCCAAACACTATTAAAAAGTTCTTTTTCGTCACTTTTTTATGTTGAGAAAAAGAAAATAATTGACAATATTCGACCATGCCCTAATCTCACAATGTCGACGAATGTGAAAGGCAAAAGTGGTGCTGGATTTCAGAAACACTTTCGAATGAATTTGTATGAATTATCAGACTGGCTTTGTGGATGAAGGGAAGAAAATAAGTCTTTCTGTTGGACATGCTTACTTTTCTAAAAAAAAAAAATCATTTGGAATAATCAACGATATGATGATCTAACCCATATTGATACCGCTGTAAAGAAGCATGGCGAATCTGAAATGCATCTTTCCAGCTTCATGGAATTTAATACTTTTGTATCAACTCCAGCGAGAATAGATGTTCCTTGAGATTCCCAATGAAGAAAGGAAATTGAGTTACATAATGAAAAAGTAAAAGAAAATCGAGAAATATTGAAGAAGCTTATTAATCCGTCTGCTATTTAGCAAAGCAGGAGCTGCCCTTCCGATCACATGATGAGCAGGCAGATTCTTTAACCCTTTATAAGGCGAGGGTATGTGCAGAGAGTCGAAATTACTTGGAATTTTTCTAGCCCATTTTTTAGAATTAATTCATATATTTTCCCTCTACTGTAATATCCCACGTGAAAATTGGAGAAACAAGTACTAAACAAACATAGAAATTTTGCAGGAGAATGCATTAATTATGCACAAAATCAAAGTCGGGAAAACTACCTGCTGCTTGTACACGGAATTAAACGCAAAAATATATAATTAAAAGCGATGATTCTTATGCTCAATTTTCGAGTAATTATTCCAGCTTTCCTTAAAATTGCGAATGAAAGAAAAGTTCATAAACCAAATATTATTTAGAATCTAGACGTATGGAAAAAATATACATCCAATATAACTGAACAAAAATCAGAAAATTCACTAATGACAATTGATTTCTGTATTTAATAGACCGTAGGTGGTAAGTATTTTACCACTGCCTGATAAAGGGTTAAATAAGGGAAACTGTATGGAATTTCTTATAGCAAGTGCTGGATTTGATTCTACGTTAAAAGAACATTTACAGAAATCCATAAATTAGCCATATTAATTGCCACAATACCTGCTACACATCGACTGTCTAAAAATCATTCTCGTCGTTGAAGAGGATCCACACATTCTGCTACTCAGACTGAACGCCGAATGACTATGTTAAGTCTTATTTCTATTGAAAAAGAACTGCTTTCTCAATTACGACGTGGAAATAAATCCAAGTTTTATGAAGCAGTTATTCAAAAGTTTCTCCAGAAAGAAAGGCGGCTTGAATAAGGATACAAATGAATGCAAGTAGATATGTATTTTATTTATATGTATTGTCCTATAATAATTTTAATTAAATTATCATTTCTTATATAATAATAACCTCCCTTCTTTCATTTTTATAAGTTTACTCTTAAAATGGCAAATGAGAACTCTTTTACATTTAGATGTGCGAATTAACCTGCTGAACAACTGAGACATAAAACTGCGTACACCGACCTATAGTTTTTACAACAAAACATCTAGATATATTCGTAAATAAATTACTTGCGTCTTAAATTAATTTTCAACTTTGAAATTTTGACTGATTTCTGTTAAATATAGATGAATTTTATACAAATTTGTTTTTCATATAAAAATTCTCTAAACGTTGAAGCGTGTTCAGAGTTTACACGCAGCTAGTCATCCTTCTTTCATTTTAAATCTTGAAATCCGGTTTAACCTGTTTGTCCTCAACGTTCCAAATATACTAAAGTTTTCATTGTGTGCCACCGTTATTTCCCAAGAAGCATTGCAATGCCAAGTAAGCACATCCTAAGACCTAATTTAAGGAGCAACGCTGAGCACTAAGGGAATCTTCATCGTTTAATGTTCCAAAAAATGGGAATGAGCAGGTTAACCCTGAGCACCCCCCCCACCGCAGCTGTTTGAGCACATTTCTGCCCTTTTTGAAAACCGTCACAGAGCTAATACAGTTTCCAAAGCTTTGAGTTCAAAGCCACGAGACGTCACTGCTGGCCTATGGGAATACCATCCATGAGACTACCGGCTCCACACCTTCCCAGATACTATTCGGAAGAGATCTTCGTCTTCCCGCCGATCTAGTGTTTGGTACCCCTCCAGATACGCCTTCATCGCCAGAGAAGTACATGGAAAATCTTCGGGCACGGTTTAAAGACGTGCATCATTTTGCTCGGGAACGGATCAACCTGAACATGGAGAAGATGAAGACTCGCTACGACACGAAGGCTACGGGACGCGAGTTCAACGTAGGTGACAAAGTTTGGCAATGGAATCCTACTCGAAGGAAAGGCCTGTCTCCCACGCTGCAATCGCCGTGGGAAGGTCCTTACACGGTCCTAAACAGACTGAATGACATCATCGTACGGATTCGTGAGTCACCTAACACGAAACCAAGAGTTGTTCATTACGATCAGCTAGCCATTTAGCGCGGTTGTAATTAATTATTTGAATATTAGACCATGGTCAATATGGCATAATCCTTCCTTTCTTTCATCTCTCATTTCTTTACTGTCTCTCTCTCTTATCTTTCTCTTATTTCAACTCTCTTTTACTCAGTACTTACGCCATGTTTAGTGTTCATATTTGTAATACATTGGTTTTATTGATGTGTATTTGTTTATTATTTATTTATTAGTGTGTATTTTCTTATTTTGTTTATTGATTTCCTGCTTGAAATATCTTGTTAAGATCCTGTAAAAGGTTAGACACTGTAGATATTTGTATGACCCCCTAACTGGTGATTGTACTGCCCGAGACGTGCAGTCCTTGGGAAGGGGGCAATGTTCGCATTTTCTGGGCAATTAGCTGTTCTGGGTTTAAAATATTTCAAAAATCGTATTCTACGCGTCACAGAGTTAAATTTTGCTTTTTGTTGCATCCAAATCGGTACTCTAGAACCGGAGATACGGAGGTTTGAGTTTCCTTATTCATTTGTATGGCGTTTCTAGAAATCTCGAGAAATATTGGTCCTAGGCCTTCGGTAACTTCACTTTTGGGGACTTATTTTTGGCACCTAATTTGGCCATATTACTCCAAAAATCGCCAAGCTTGGCAACATTTTGGTCATTTGGTGCGTTTTTCCCAATGGGGCTTTTAAAGTTTGTTTTTCCTCATTAACATGCATAATAGCCTAATATTTCTCTTCTGTGACGTAATCAAAATTCCCG
The DNA here is from genome assembly GCA_038373885.1 of Cheiracanthium punctorium. Taxonomy (NCBI): domain Eukaryota; kingdom Metazoa; phylum Arthropoda; class Arachnida; order Araneae; family Cheiracanthiidae; genus Cheiracanthium; species Cheiracanthium punctorium. The sequence continues at coordinate 85,027 of JAWZYV010012453.1, forward strand.
CTTTATATGGAATCTTCGAGAGATACATTCTTCTAGAAGCTCCTTGTAGCTTCTGCGACACCTTTAAAAGCAGTGGGCTCCACCAGTTTCAGTCAGTGTTCATTGAGCTCTAGTTAAGTGAGCTTGCTGTGCTACGCTTTGTATTGACGCTATAGAAGCATTATTTTCGCTTGCTTTTCGAAACTGATTTTTAAGTGTTGCGTGTAAATTATTCATTGCTGTGTCTTAAGGGATTGTGTACGATATCCCTTGTATATTTCCACTGAATTTTGCCTGTGGAGGTGTTTTATTTTGTGTGAGAATTAAAGCATTTGTGAAAACTTCGGTACTGACTGAATCGTTATAAACGAGCTACTGGCCGTTTGTGCCTGTTAATTTTGTACAGCTGATTGTTCGACGAAGTTCTAGAAGCAATAAAGTTTGTGTTCCATCCTGACCAGTGGACTCTTTATTAGAACTTTCTACACCTACTGGACTGTAGAACGACGAACCCATGAAATAAGCAGAGTGTTCTGCAACAATATGAAATTTAATTCGTAATTTGGAATTTGAAGTGATTTACACAAAATCCATAATTAGGGTAAAATTTTACAGGCTTATGCGGGTTTTTATTTGTCTATTTTCAAGTATTTATAAAGTGATTCCTAAACTTAAAAATTTTGTTAATAAATTAATAAAATAAATCCCGCAAATAAATAAAGATTTAGATATATCGTGTAGCAAAATGCCTACTTTAGCACTAGAAGAGGTACCTCATCATTTTGATAGTTCTTCAAAGAAAAATTAGACCAAGCTTTATTTTTTAGTATAGTGGCAATTCAAGAACTTAATTTAAAATTCATAACCTAGTGATAAATGGGTATATCTGTTTAAATCTTCTAAGTTATTAAAATAAAAAATTAATGAATTATAATGATTGTTTGAAATCATCTTTGCATGAACATTCTTAACTAGTTTTTGTAAAATTTTTGTTTCCGAAGGAGGGTTTAGCAGAAACTACGCAGTTGAAGGGTTTTTATTTAGTTTTAACTTTATTTTTCGATTTCAAGTTTGGGTGTTTACATTACTATTTTTAAAAATTAGCCTACTTTTAAAATGCCCCAAAAATTGATTTTGAGATTTTTATCTCATTAAATAGTTTACTTTATTCTAAAAAGATTGATACCAACCATTTTTCTGTATGACAATTATTTATTGAGATAAAAAGGAAAATGTAAACGCAAGTTGGGCAGCATGCTGTAGAAGCTGCAACTAATGTTGACACTAAAAGCATAAAAGAGGCAGAAAAGAAATGTACAGAATTTAATTTAGAAACTCGAAGAGCCAGAAAAATGCTCAACAGTTCTCAGTTTGAGGCAATAAAAGAAAACGAAGGCAATGTGCATGAAAGCGGAAAATTTTAAATCGAAAAGTTCATAAAGTGAAATAAAATCAAATTTTTATGTTGCATAGTAAAAAAAAATATATACATGGATATAATTATTAAAATAACTTCAAATAATGTACTTTACCAATATTCGTGCCTTTATATCCTAAAAATGTATCTTTTGTTAAGGTATGTACATATTTTTTCATATTTACAATTGTCGAGCTTTTCTTTAGATTGATGTTTCTTAAGCCATATTAAAACATATTTTGGGTTAATCATTTTAAATACTCAGTAAAATTATTTTTAAATAGTAAATGTTTCAATAGAAAATGTTTTTAATTTTTAAAAATTAAATTTATGTTCCAAAACTACAATTTGAACTTTAATTGGCATTTTCTCAAAACACTGGTTTTCAAGTTTGCGCGCATGATATTTTAAAAACTATTTAAGATATCAACTTGAAATTTTTCTCAGGCATTTATTTCAATATAATGAACAAAATGAACTAAAATGAAATGGTTGTGTTTCATAGAAAAAAAGTTATGATTGTAAAACTATCAAAATTTTTATGATAATTTAAACTTTTAGATTAAATATTTTTTTTTAATTTAAATTATGAAAATAATTAAACCATTTTAGTTTAGATTGTTAATTATAATGTTTTGTTTAATTTAGAAAAAAATTATGAGGATCAAAGGAATTCTAATTGAGATATCTTGCGCGCAGTGGGAAAGTACCCTTGAATTGTTTTTACAATATTGTGTGGTAAAATAATATTTTTAAAATTATCACCTTTATAATAAACTACAATAATATTTTTAATCAATAGAGTAATGTCATAGTAGTTAACTGAAAAAAAATTGTGTTTCTGCATGCATTCATTATTTTTTTTTTAATTATGAAAGTTGAACTAAAATTTCTACATTTTCCCATTCTTAAAAGTAGGCTGTCCCCTTAAATGAAAGCTATTACACAGTGATACTAACTGGAGTTTTTACTTGTCCATATAAAAAAGTAATGGATACTTGTAAAGCTTGCACCAGTCGTTACAGACAAAATATATGTGTTTTTCGTAAGAAAAGTTATGTACGTAAAGAAACTATATAAGAATAATTTAAAAATTAATCTACGAAAATAGCGTTCTAAAAGCTTAGTGAGCAAATAATTTTATGATGTCACGTTACAGATCTTTTAGCTTCTATTATAGTTTTCTGCAAAGATTCACTATTTTAACAATCAGCCCATCAAAATTGTACTGATTATTATTATTATTATTTATATAAATGGCTTTACACCACTGAGCTAATTTTGTTTAAAATACTTAATTTTTTAAAAATGTGGGTTTCTTTTAGGAAAATGCCTGATTAAATTAAACAGATAATTTTTCTTGTGATATTAACCGTATTATTTACTGACTCAACCGATATTTTAGTTTCCTTTAAAGTATAATGTTGTTTACATTATACTTTAAAAGAATACAGCGTGAATCTAAACTCTTGGACAAAACTTGAAGGGGTAATAGGGCAATGTTCGTCAGAAACTAATGTATTTTTCTCCGAAAACAGAAGACTAAAATTCGTAGTATATAAATTCTATTTTATTTCACGGATGAAATTTTTGGAGACGACCTATTGTTTATGAAACTTGTTTAAGAAATTAGACGAACACTTCAATACATTTCACAAAGTGATTATTACCAGGTAAGTGAAAACTGCGTTTTTGCCCCCACATTGCTATGTGATTCTGATTCCTTATTATGTGTCCTATCACCCCTTAAAGTTTTGCCCAAGAGTTTAGATTCACCCTGTATATAGCAACAAAAATCAACTTTATTTTGTATAATGACATAACTTACAACAAAATGGATTAAAACATTAATAAAAATACATCTTTTATAAATGTAGTTTTTTCTTTTGAGCATGTATTATTGTTATATTCGTAGTTTCTAGATAAGCATAAATTTTCTCAGCTTCTTAAAAATATTCCGAAAAATAAGGCATTTAAACTACTGATACACATTGTTTAGTTGAGCCTGATATTTTTTTTAAAATGTGTATTTGATCTGGTAAAAACATAATATACTTTAAAAGAAACTAAAATATTGGTTGATTCCTAAATAATACGGTTAATTTTACAAAAAGCTTTTAATTTATTCATACATTTTCGTAAAAACAAAAAAAATAATTTTATTGATTTAACTGAGCATTTTAACAAAATTAGTCCCAGTGGTGTAAAGTCATTTAAATAATAATTATTATTTTTTACTTCAATGGGTTGAGTACTGCCCTAGAGCAGCGTTTCTCAACCTATGGGGCGCGCCCCCAAGGGGGGAGCAGAGCGATTATAGGGGGGCCGCGAGAAAAACCAAAGAGCAAGTAGTGATGCATGTTTTTAAAAAATCATCTTATTTATTACCATTTTTATTCAAAAATGTATCCATTTTCGCTTAAATGTTCTTTCAAACTTTACGGATAGCATTATTTTGTAGAAAATTCAACTAAATGTTCATTGTTAACGATTAAAAATCTGAATGTATGCTGAAAAATGTAAGGGGGGGGGCGCTACAGTAAGTTAGCCTTTGTTGCGCGACGTTAAAAGTTTGAGAACCTCTGCCTGAGAGAACTAATTATGTTACCGGCCGTATTTTGGAAATCAAGAAGGTACTGGTCGGTAGTTTATCATTGCCGATACCACACCTAAAACGTAATGGTTTGGTTTAGAATTTGGAAAAAGGCTGAGCCGGTGTCATTGCCGTTTTAGATGACTGCGGCCCAAAGTCACCCAGTACTTACGATTCACCGCTCCGGCGGTCAGACCTGAACTTGTCGCTTTAGGCACCGTATGTGAGATGACGCACCGGAGCGTGCTGCGTCGGAATGCGTGTGTCGGCCCAAAACTTATCCGGTAGGTCTGTGTTTGCTGGGGACAGTGGCGTAGCTACGGGGGTAGGAGGTTATAATCCCCCATGAGGAATTTCTTTGTTGTACAAAAGGTATTTTCTGCACACACACACAACATATATATATATATATATATATATATATATATATACATATAATATAAAATAGCTAAACTTACATATAATGCGGGGGGTTCCCAAACTTTTTTGACCGTGGCACCCTTGTGAAGCTAAAAACTTTCGCGGCAGGTTTTCCTTTAAAGCAATAGGAATATGGAGACTAGAATGAAGCAGTTTGGGTGAATTTTACATTACTTTTTTTACTTTGTTTATATGGTTAACTATCAAGAAGTTCTCTCTTGGGAAAGGGATATAGAATTTTGACACCCCCATCCCCATTTCAGGGAGTCCTGTAAAAGAGAGGCTACTGGACACAACTCTCTTGAACTTGACTGAAATATTTTTGAACCCACTTCGTCATCGGCTTGGCTAACTTTTTTGTGGGATACCAGTTCAGAGGAAATTATTTGATTATACTCCACCAAAACACTTTTCTTGATTATCTCCACGGCACCTCTGGCATACGCTCGTGGCACCCTAGGGTGCCGAGGCACAAAGTTTGGGAACCTCTGGTATAATGGAATCCCAAGTAAAACATTAAGTAGTAGCACATTGTTGAGTCCTAAACGGTTTTGTATCGCTTTACCCACGCATTTGGCGTGAATTTATTTGGCACCGTCCTTGGCGCAGTTTGTGTGAGCGCCTCTTTAATGTAACCCATTTTTTCCTCTCTCTTCGCTTCTTCGCTTCGCCCTAAGCGGCACGCATTTTTGAGTAATTAAAAATTTATTAAAAACGCATCAACTTATTCTCATTTTATTTTGAATACTTTACCTCGCACCCGCATCAACCTTCACAACATTTATCGTACATTTTCTGGTTCGTCGAGCCGCCGGACACTAGACTTATGGATATAATGGAGTTTTAAAAATAAACTACGCAGCAGCTACGCAGTTCATTGTCGGTAAGTACATTTTGACTTACCTTGACTTACTTATCAATATGGCAGAAATGAAATCTGCGAAAACTAACAAAAAATGTATAAAATCAAACATTACAAAATTCAAAGATAAGGTGAATACAAACATTGAAAAAGCAGATTTCGCCTTGCTTCAGGTATATGAAGCGAAAGTTGCAAGTTTCCATACAGAATTAAAACAAGTGTTTGACTGTATATTTGCGCTTTGTGATGAGAAAGAAATCGATGATTTCATAGCAGAAAAAGAAACTATCATAGACTCATTAGATGAAATTAATTTGATCATTAAACGGAAACTTTTAACGCTTACTGCTGACAAAACAAACGTCAGTGAGAATATTTCACCTAGTTCTGTTTCTTCAGAAATAAAATTGCCGAAGCTTTCGCTTCCCATTTTTAGTGGGAAAATCGAGGAGTGGATAGAATTTGAAGACTTATTTTCCGCAGCTGTCCACAAAAACAGTAAATTAACTAACGCTCAGAAGCTTCAATACCTCAAAAGTTCGTGTAAATCAGACGCTTTAGAGATCATTCACTCCATATCAATTTCTGACGCAAATTACGACATCGCCTGGAATTTATTGGTCGAACGCTACTCAAACAAGAAAGATTTGATAAACTCTGTTATTAGAAAGTTGCTTGCTTTACCACAAACAGTTGACTCTTCTCCGTCGCTTTTAAAATTTGTGGATAACATTAATGAATGTATTAGATCCTTGTCAGTCCTAGAACAAAATGTGAATGGTTTCAGCGATACGCTAATTCTATATATATTAGTCGAAAAACTCGACAAAAATACTAGAAGCTGGTGGGAAAGATCTCTTAAAAAGGGCGAAATAGGAACGATAACGCAGTTAACATCCTTCTTAAAAGAACATTCGCGTACGTTACAGCACAACAAACCTCTAGTTCGCGAAGTGAAACGTCCACATAATTCAAGGACACTGACATCTGTTTCCGAAAATCACTCGAATTCTTGCCCGTACTGTCTGGCCCAACATTGTATTTTTAAATGTGATCAGTTTTTAAATTTGACCGCTGAAAAGCGATTTAATTTCGTAAAAGCAAAAAATCTTTGCTTGAATTGTTTGTCTTCATTACATGTAATTAATTCCTGTAACAGTACGAATTCATGTAAAAAATGCTTGCCATTAGTAAAAAAGCACCATACTTTATTACATTTCGAAAAGGGAACGCGAGATGATAATGTAAACAAAATAACAACAGATAAAACTAGCCAGCTGTCCGCAACTGCAAACGCATTCTTTCCTTCAGAACAAGCGATACCTTCTGTCGCCTCTGAGGATAAACATCGTTCGCCTCAAAACTCTTCTGCTTTGACTAGTTCATCCACGGCTAATAAACAAGTCTTACTCTCCACAGCTATAATTTATTTGAAGAGTGCTAATGGGGAGTTTTTAGCTTGTTGCGCACTGTTAGATAGTGGGAGTCAAAATAATTTCATGACTAAAGAGTGTGTTCAATTATTGAATCTACGAGGAAAGAAAATATTCGCCTCCGTCTCAGGACTAAGCGGAATTAATATGAACATTAGAGAAAGCGTGATTGCAAGTGTTTCTAACGCAGATAAGAGTTTTATGCGTACTTTAAATTTTTATGTTGTTCCAAAAATAACTCGCATAACCCCTGCTAAATATCTAAATATACCAGATCTTAAACAGTTACAATCAGTTGATTTAGCTGACCCAGAGTTTCATAAACCAGGTCCAATACACATTTTGTTGTCAAATGAAGTATTTTTTGATTTACTGAAGACCGATAGAATAAGTATGCAGGGGCTGATCTTTCAGCAGTCGGTCTTTGGATACATTGTCAGTGGGTCTGTATGCATGCCGCAACAAGACAGTTTTGATAATTACTGTGGGTTTGTAGAAACTGTAGACGATTTATCTGATATTATGAAAAAATTTTGGGAGATAGAAAACGTTCAAGAAACAAAAAAGTTGAAGAGTCAGGAGGAGGAATTTTGTGAGCAACATTTCCTCCGCACACACTGTAGACAAGATGACGGTAGATATGTCGTAGAGATGCCGATTAAAGATGAAGGACTTCTACTTTTAGGCGAATCTAAGGAGAACGCTAATAAACGATTGAATAATTTGCATAAACGTTTTGCTCGCAATCCCGATATGAAACCTTTATATGAAGATTTCATTACGGAGTATAATCAATTAGATCATTCAGAAGAAATTTCTGAAGGGGACAGTTCTAGTTATTCATATTATCTGCCTCATCATGGCGTTTATAGACCCGACAAATCTAGCACTAAACTCAGGGTAGTGTTCGACGCGTCTGCTCCTACGACTACGGGAGTTTCACTAAATGATGTTTTACTAAATGGAGGGACAGTTCAAGATGAACTATTTGATATTATTTGTAGATTTCGTACTCACAAATATGCCTTCACAACAGACATTATTAAAATGTATCGTCAGATTAAAATTAAGGAGAATCAACGAGACTTATTACGTATCTTATGGAGGAGTCGCGAAGAAGAACCGGTTAAAATTTACAGATTGAAGACTATAACTTACGGTACTTCGAATGCGCCATATCTCGCAACACGCACACTCAATCAACTAGCAGATGACGAAAGGAACGACTTTCCAGTAGCAGCGCAAATAGTACAAAGAGACTTTTACGTCGATGACGTATTGACAGGAGCTCATACTTTAATAGAGGCCCAAGAAGCACAATCGCAATTAATTGAATTACTATCACGTGGAGGAATGCTTCTGCATCGATGGTGTGCAAATCACAGGAATATTTTACAGTTCCCAGGGGGACAAGAAGATTATTCATTCAATAACTCAGATGACAATCAGAGCATCAAGACTTTAGGATTACTGTGGAACACAAGAGTCGATTGTTTCTCTTTCAAATCGGCAATCAAGGAGCCAACTACTTACACAAAAAGAACAGTACTATCTAACATTGCTCGCGTCTATGATCCATTAGGATTACTCGGACCAGGAGTAACAAAGGCAAAAATCTTCATCCAAGAACTTTGGCTTTTGAAGCTCGACTGGAACGATCCGCTACCCGAAAATACAGTTAAGGAGTGGCAGCTTTTCACGGCGTCCATGAAATCGATCGACGACTTACAAGTGAGCAGATATGTTTTGAAAGACGAATTTTCAGAAGTTCAAATTCATGGGTTTTCAGATGCGTCGGAACGTGCATACGGGGCACCAATTTATTTACGTTGTAAAAATGACAGAAATTCATCCGCAAATTTGCTTTGTAGTAAGTCCAGAGTAGCCCCGCTGAAAAAGCTTACAGTGCCACGCTTGGAACTATGTGCAGCTGTATTGTTATCACAGCTTGTAACAAGGGTGGTAACTTTATTGAACATAAAAATCAGTAAGATATTTTTGTGGTGTGACTCGACCATAGTTTTAGCATGGATTCAAACTCCGCCGCATTTGCTCAAAACTTTTGTTGCCAACAGAGTGACAAAAATCCAAGAGCTGACTCAAACATGCCAATGGAACCATGTGCGTTCAGATGAAAATCCAGCAGACCTTGTTTCTCGAGGACTGAACTTCGACAAACTCCGTGAGAATGATCTCTGGTGGTATGGACCAGACTTTCTTCGTAAACAGACTGACCTCTTAATGTCTGAAAATCCAATTCTATCACCCAAGGAAGAGGACTTGTGCAAGGAGATGAAAGATGTTCCAACCATAGTCATTCCAACTAGTGAGACAAATTTAGTGAACATTTTTGAACAGTCAGAAGCTGCATTATGTTCATTGTCTGAAGATTTCTATGTCAAAATCTTTAATTTAACTAATAGTTTCATTAAGTTAATACGCATATTTAGTTTTATTTGCAGGTTTATCTGTAATTGTAAAAATTCAACCAAAAAAATCAGGGGACCCTTAACCGCTTCCGAACTCAAATCTGCAGAAATTTTGTTGATTAAACAGGTACAGTATGTAACATTTTCTCAGGAGATGATGAATTTAGAAAAAGGTAAGACCATTCCTGTTAATAGTAAATTGAAATTTTTGAATCCATTTTTGGACTCAAACGGTATCCTTAGAGTAGGCGGTAGGCTAAATAATGCGCACATAAGTTATAATAGCAAACATCCTATAGTACTTCCAAGTAATCATAAGTTGAGTGAAATGATTTTTGAGTATTATCATAAAAAATTCCTACATTTAGGACCTCAGTCCCTTCTACATCATTTTAGACAAAAATATTGGATTGTCAACGGCAGATCACTTGCCAGAAAAATAGTTCATAGATGCGTCGTTTGTTTTAAAAACAAACCGCAAGTCAACAGCCAAATTATGGGGAATCTTCCTTCGGAAAGGGTGTCGCCTAGCCCACCTTTTTCTAATTGTGGGGTGGATTTTTGTGGCCCTTTTCTCATAAAATATAGGAATCAAAGGAAGGGTGTTCATAACAAGGTGTATGTAGCAGTGTTTGTTTGTCTCGCTACAAAAGCGATTCATTTAGAAGTTGTTTCTGACCTTACTTCTGAATCCTTCATAGCAACTCTCAAACGATTCTTTGCAAAGCGAGGCAAAAGTTCAACTCTAATACCTGATAACGCAACTAATTTTGTTGGTGCAAATGCCGAGTTAAAAAGGTTACAAGCATTGGTTGAGAAGCCAGATAATACGATGATTGATTATTTAACATCTGAATCAATCACTTGGAAATTCATCCCACCTCGTGCACCCAATTTCGGTGGCTTATGGGAAGCTGGGGTGAAATCCTTTAAATACCATCTCAAAAGAACCTTAGGAAATTCACGAGTGACATTAGAGGAGTTTTTAACACTCATTATACAGATCGAAGGGATATTGAATTCGCGTCCATTGACTCCCTTATCGTCCGATTTGAATGAATTCGAAGTACTTACTCCCGCTCATTTTTTAATCGGACGTTCTATCACTTCTATCCCAGAGCCAGATCTCGCATCTATAAATGAAAATAGACTTTCAAGGTGGCAAAAAATCACAAAATTTCTTCAAATCATATGGAAGAGGTGGCAACGTGATTATCTTAATCACCTTCAACAAAGACATAAGTGGTATTTTTCAAAAAACAACATTCAGGAGGGCACGGTAGTCCTAGTTAAAGAAGACAATATGCCCACTGCAACTTGGCTATTAGGTAAAATTGAAAGGCTAATTCTGGGTAAGGACGAGAAGGTAAGAGTGTGCCTTGTGAAGACCAAGGCGGGTATTTTGAAAAGGCCAATTACCAAATTAGCAATTTTACCACTTGAACCTTGATAAGAAATTGCTGAATGTATGTATTTTCATATTATTACCTATATATATTTTTATTCAACAGTCTACGAATTGTATAACCATTGTTTCACCCTATTGTATTTTGTTATTCACTGTATTGTTTGTTGTAATATTGTTTATCTGTAATGGCAAATATTTTATGTTAATTGTTTATTATTGAAGTGTTTGAACCCTTCAATGTCGGGGGGTATGTTGAGTCCTAAACGGTTTTGTATCGCTTTACCCACGCATTTGGCGTGAATTTATTTGGCACCGTCCTTGGCGCAGTTTGTGTGAGCGCCTCTTTAATGTAACCCATTTTTTTCCTCTCTCTTCGCTTCTTCGCTTCGCCCTAAGCGGCACGCATTTTTGAGTAATTAAAAATTTATTAAAAACGCATCAACTTATTCTCATTTTATTTTGAATACTTTACCTCGCACCCGCATCAACCTTCACAACATTTATCGTACACACATAATAACAAAAAAGTACTGAAAAACTGAAATAAACAATGTGCAATACTGTAATTTAAACAAAATAAATAAATAGGAAATATGGGGAAGGAATACATATACGTAAAAGCAATTAAATGGATGTAATAAAATACTGATATGCATAAAAAGGAAAGATATAAATCGCATGATCTAAAAAGCGCAAAAGCAGCTAAATTTAAGATATGCAAGGATTAGTATGAAAATATATTACCAAATATTGGCGATATTTTTAGAATTTATGGATAGAACAGTGTAGAAATAGAAAAATATTCTGAAAGATTAGCGCATTTTGCAGCATAATAAAACAGAATAGTATATAATATAAAATAGCTAAACTTACGTATAATGGAATCCCAAGTAAAACATTAAGTAGTAGCACATAACAACAAAAAAGTACTGAAAAACTGAAATAAACAATGTGCAATACTGTAAATTAAACAAAATAAGTAAATAGGAAATATGGGGAAGGAATACATATACGTAAAAGCCATTAAATGGATGTAATAAAATACTGATATGCATAAAAAGGAAAGATATAAATCACATGATTTTAAACGAGCAAAAGCAGCTAAATTTAAGACATGCAAGGATTAGTATGAAAATATATTACCAACTATTGGCGATATTTTTAGAATTTATGGATAGAACAGTGTAGAAATAGAAAATTATTCTGCGTAAGATTAGCGCATTTTGCAGCATAATAAAACAGAATAGTATATAAAATAGCTAAACTTCCCAGACAGCACAGCAAACTTGCATCAAACTTGCAGCAAGCTTGATTTATCAAGTCAATAGACTTGAATTAAGCTTGAAAATTTCAAGCGTGTAAACTTAATGCAAGCTTGAATCAAGTGTTCAAGTTTACACTTGCCCAGCTTGCATTAAGCTTGACATAGCAAGCTTAATTTAAGCTTAAAAAAATTTCCTAAAAACACGGGGCGCCCGTCGGGGAACTCGCCCCACATATTTTATTTCTCCACGCATTTTCCCCTCTGTGCTGAAATTTCAAGTTATTTTAATCTGTTTCCATCAAGAGTCCGCGGCTGGGATCGAACTCGGGACCTAAGGGTTGGGAAGCCAGCGTGCTAACCGTTCAGCCAATATGCCTCGCGCAGGTATGACTAAAGTTTGAAGTGACTGTTATGGTTGTCACGCCGTTTTCTGGCGAGATCTATAAGTGGCCGATGCCGATCTGTTTCTTTTATTTTTCCATGGGATGAATCAAAATTAAAATAATGTTATGTGTGATTTATAGACTCTATTAATAGGGAAATAAGCGGACTATATTCCGTATGCGGTGCTGTTTACATTTTCATGTTTGCTTACATGTTTGATTTGGCGTTCGTTCTGGCGCCATCGTAGGTGATGCTCAGCGGGAGTGAAGTACCCTGCCGACGGTTGTTTAGGCTGGCAACCATAAAAAAAACAGTACATCGTCGGGAATTTGAAATTGTTTCATGTTTGTTATGGATGGAAGGGAATGAAATGTGTTATGTTATTGTATGAAAAGAAAGTGTGTGTGTGTTTGTTAGAAATAGGGTGTGAATATAAAGCTAAATAAAAGAAAGCATGTTGGTTTTACGTTATCGGCCGGTGTGTGTGTTTGTTAGAAATGCAGTGTCAATATAAAAGTAAATAAAAGAAAGCATGCTGGTGTTACGTTATAAGCCGGTGGGTGTTAGGGACATTTGTGAGCGGTTATTTAAAAAAAATAAAGGTAAGTGCTCTTTTTTAACGAATCTTCGCAATGTTTAAGGTTTTTAATGTGAATTTTAAATTGATATTTGATGTGTTTATGTTTTCGTAAGTGCTATTTATGTGCTATTCTAATCATACTGACTTTATATGAGATGTACAACTAGGTTGTTGAATCCACCGATGTTTTTTCGAGTTGAAAACGGGCCAGTGTTTGCCCAGTTTACATTAGCTGTACAACTAGGTTGCTTAATCCGCTGTTGTTTTTTTAGTTAAATACGGTCCACTGGTTGCCTAGTTTACATAGCTGTACAACTGGGTTGCTGAATCCACTGAGGTTTTTTAGTTAAAAACGGTCCACTGGTTGCCTAGTTTACATAGCTGTATAACTAGGTTGCTTAATCAACTGTAGTTTTTTTTAGTTAAAAACGGTCCACTGTTTGCTCATTTTAAATTGCCTGTTACTGAATTTGCAGACGTTCCTTTGGTTAAATATGGACGTTGTATTTTGTTTTAATGTTTTTTTTTTAGTGGAATGTATGTGCAATTTTAATGTGTTAAAATATTTTGACTTTGCTGATCGTGCAAAATGGTTGGCGACAGTCGCTGGAGCTTGGCGGTTGCCAAGCTCCAGCGACTGTCGCCGTGTTTACATGGGGTGCGCACCGGCTTGTATGATTTTACCAAATAAGCATAATATAAACTTAAAAGCAGCACACGTTTTAAAACTTTCAATATCGCGACACTCATGTTGGGCAATACTGGCCAAAATCGAGACAAACGACTGATTTTGAAATCAATTTTGTAATATAATTGTATTTTATTTTGAAGTATTTCCATATTTGGAAATATAGAATCTTTTTTTTTAATTCTATGGTCAAGTACATTTATGACTGATGATAAATTATTTGTTATGTGGATGTGGCTTTCCAAATCAAGCAGTCATCAAGTTGTATTCAAGCTTGACAGTTCAAATGACTTCTCCAAGCTTGCAGCAAGCTTAAAAGGGATTGAACTCTCAAACTTGTATTAATACGTCTAATTCAAAGAAATGTCAAGCTTGATTTAAGCTTATGTGCTGTCTGGGTTGCGTATAATGGAATCCCAAGTAAAACATTAAGTAGTAGCACATAATAACAAAAAAGTACTGAAAAACTGAAATAAACAATGTGCAATACTGTAAATTAAACAAAATAAGTAAATAGGAAATATGGGGAAGGAATACATATACGTAAAAGCCATTAAATGGATGTAATAAAATACTGATTTGCATAAAAAGGAAAGGTATAAATCATATATATATGTGGACATTTTTTGAAAGTTTCATGCTTTTCAACTTTGTGTGCTTGTAGAATACATTAATTTTCACTTAAATACAAATGTTTATATATCAAATTGAAGGTAATTTAATGTAGAATTTAATAACAAAAACAGTATTACAAAAAAAGTTATGCAACTAATAGTAAGATCTATCTTAGATTTGCATTTTTTTACAGTGATACTTACACAATCAATACTTAGTAGGATAACCTTTATTTTTTAAGACAGCTTCACAACGTCTTTTCATCGAGTAAATGAGTGTCTGTAGTTCATCTTTCGTAATCACATGGTGCCAAGAATCAATTATAGATTCAAAAAGTTGTCTTTTATTGGATGGACGTTTTTTTCGTAAAAGAATTTTCAAACGTCGTCACAAATTTTCAATTGGATTGAGATCAGGGCTGTTTCCTGGCCATGTTAATATATCTATGCCTTTATTTTGAAACCATGCTTTGCATACTTTTGCTGTGTGACATGGAGCTGAATCCTGCTGAAAAATAAATGGTGCTTTGTTGGGGAAGAGATCCCTGATGGCAGGTATCATATTTGGTTCCAGGACAGTTTCGATGTATTTTTTGCCATTCAGGATGCCATCAATCACTTGAATTCGACCCACACCATCTGCAGACATACATGCTCAAATCATGACATTTGTTGGGTTTTTTGTAGTTGCTTCAATGCAATCAGGATGAAGTGTTTCACCTACTCTACGTCTCACATATTTTCTACCATCACTACCAAAGAGCGATATTTTACTCTTATCGCTCCAGATTACTTGCTTCATTGATTTTCTGACCATTTAATGTATTCTTTTGCCCACTTAACTCGTTTTTCACGTTGCTTTTGATTTAAATATAGTTTTTTCATTGGAATTCTAGCTTGTAGTCCACATCCTGATAACCTTCTTCTTTTTGTTCTTGAACTTACTGCTATTCCCGCTGCATTCATTTCACATCTAATGGCATCTGATGAAATTTTTCTATCTTGAAGGCATAGCCGTTTAATTTTTCTATCGGCAGTAGCACTTGTGCATTTTTTTCGGCCTGATTTGGCCTTATTTTCCACTGATTTCGTTTTTTTTCATATCGTAAACAGAACTTTCGTACACCAGAACAAGTCACTGAACCACCAACTTGTCTTGCAATTTCAGCATAAGAGAGGGGCCATTTTCTCTCAATATAACAATTCGGCTTCTTTTTGTAGATGTCCAATCAGTTCTTCTTGTTGGTGACATTGTTTGAAATTAGTTGAATTAAAAAAAAGGACTTAAAATATTCAAAAACAGCAATACTCTATTTAATTGTACTAGTATGCATCATTCCGCAAAATATTTCCACAAAAATATCTCTTTTACCATCCAAATAACCTAAACTATAGTTACAGACATTTGACTGGTCTTCAGAACAGTGTTTGTGTTTGGCCAGTACGCTTTTATTCAAAACGATTTGTGTTTGTTTGTTCTACTAAAATGAGCATAACTTTTTTTGTAATTCAGATATTTTAATTCTGTTGTTATTATTAAATTCCACATTAAGTTACCTTCAATTTGATATATAAACATTTGTATTTATGTGAAAATTAATATATTCTACAAGCACACAAAGTTGAAAAACATGAAACTCTCAAAAAATGTCTACACTTTTGGCCACCACTATATATAAGTCCCTAGTGGCCGAACCATTCAACCAATCGAAATGAAAGTTAAGATATAGTTATTTGAATGTATGGGGTCCAGATTGTGATGATTTAAAACAATAAACCTCTCACAGTTACGGTTAGAGTGACAAAATTTGGAAATTTTCGAATGGCAACACCCACTTTTTTCGTGCGCAAATTGATCCGATCATGGAAAACCCTAAATGGCGTTCGAACAAGACAAGTATGACGTAAATTGGCAGCGTAAAACATTTACAAAGAAGAGCATCGTAAAGAACCAATGATAACAAAAGAGAGGAGATGGGAAAATACTTTTATTCGAATTTAGTTTTCAACGTGGCCACCTTCGCAGACGATAACGCATTGCATGCGGGAGATTGTCGGTAACAATGACGAACGTATCATGTCAGGAGGAATTTGTAGAACTTCCCGTTTTATGGCATCTTTCAAGTCTGACGAATTCCGGAGATTTTATGTGTACACCTTTGATTTCAGATAACCCCAGAACCAGAAATCCATAGGAGTGAGGTCGGGGGAACGAGGTGACCACTAAACTGCAAAGGTACACGCGATCACTCTATCACCAAAGTGCTGTTGCAGCACTTGTCGAACACTTCTGACAATGGGTGGAGGAGAAACATCTTGCATCCATACAATGTCATTAATGATATTTCGCTGCTGCAATTCTGGAATTACGTAATTCTCCAACATTGCTTTATACCGAGCGCCTGTGACGGAGTATGTTTGCATACCACTGGATGTGACTTCTTCGAAGAAGGAAGGATCCAGAGTGAATGTCCCTGCGACGCCGCACCACACAGTCACGTGTCTGCCGTATAAAGGCACTGGTGCCACACCGTGCACTGTAAAAAAAATTTCCGTGAAAATACGGAAAAAGTACTGGCAGCTGAGACGCCAGTACTTTTTCCGTATATTTACAGAATTTTATTTCTGTAAATTCCTGGACAGTTTCCGTTATTTTCAAAATTCCGTTTTAAGGGTTTTCCGTTATTTACTGCATAATTTCCGTGAAATAAAAAAATTCTGTATTTTGATTTTTCCGTTTTTTTACAGGCTATTCTTCGTTACAATAACATATTTCAGTATTCTAAATCTTCCGTTTTTTACCGGATAAATTTTGTGAAATTAATAACTTCCGTATTTTGCTTTTTCCGTTTTTTTCCACAGATTGAACGGTATTTAAACGGACTTCCGTATTTTATTTTTTCCGTTTTTGAACGGGACATTTTCCAGCATTGCAACGTATTTTGGTTATTTACTTTTTCCGTTATTATCAGGGTAATTTCCTAGGTCTATAAAGTTTCCGTATTTCAATTATTCCGTTACTTAACAGAAAGTTTTGTTGTATTGTACAGTTATATACAGTACATACAGTGCATCGTTAAGTATCAATATTATTAATACATAACGGAAAGGATTGTCACAAAAATTACAGTAACATTGCTGGAGTTAAAATTTTGCTAATGAATGACAACACAAGTTTTACTGATATAAAATTGACTTCTGATGCCTAAATTAACACATTAACTTTTAATTATTAACAAATAATTAAATTTGCTGACATAATACATTATGTCACATTAACAAAAATATCAAATATTTAATTTAAACAAACTTTTTTTGTATTATCTTATCTTTGGTTATCTTTTTGTCTAAATTTCCTATATATTATTATGTATTTTGAAGACTTCGGGAAAATCCCGTCAAACAATCGTTTCCATATCTAAGTAAAAAAAATTATTTGACAATCTACTCATAAATTGACCATAATGTACAATTTGACAATATACTGATTTAGAAACGTGTTATACCCTTTAACGCGCAGTGATCCCGCTCTGGGAACACCAAATTCTAACGTTTTGACTGTTGCCAGTTACGAAGAATAGATTTGATTTCTATAAAAATAGTTGCGGGTGACATAGCTCCACCAGAATCCTTTACTGTTTAGCACGTCATTTCCCGTCAAACAATTCTCACGATTATTTTTATCTGCTGAAATATGGAAGAACGCGAGAACAGCTGGATAGATTGTCCAATGCTGAAAAAAGGGCAGGCGTTGCCATCGCTCGACTTAACTACCAGCAAGATGGCGGACGATCGAAACGTTCATCGCGTGCCACAGATCTAGAGACATTTTTTGACGCAGCTGGCTGTGCGCGAGCACAGCCAGGTGTCGTCAAAAAGGGGTCTCTAGATCTGTGGCACGCGATGAACGTTTCGATCGTCCGCCATCTTGCTGGTAGTTAAGTCGAGCGATGGCAACGCCTGCCCGTTTTTCAGCATTGGGAAAGGGTTGCGCCTCAAAGGGTTAAACATCCATAAGATAACATGTTTCTGCATTCCTCTCAACAAAATACTTTCTGAAACGTTACACAATTAACATTTTTCTGTTCATTTAATTTTTTATTTTATTTCAATTTTTGTGTGTATGTTTTTTCTTCCCAGGATCAGTTTTCTTAGATAAATAATTAATTATATAAGCTCATTGTAAAAAAAAAAAAAAAAAAAAAAATTTTTTAATCTGATCTGTAGAATGCTACTGGAACACTGTTATAAAAGCAGGTGCTACTTACGAGTAAATTTGTATCCTCCACTGAATATTATTAAAATAATGCAATTAGAACCATAATTTCTAAACATAATTAAAAACAGCAAACCCTCGAAAAAAATTAAATGTGAAATTTAGAAGAACGTTGATTTTATGAGAATATTGCTTACACTTTGAATTTAAATTTTTGACTTCTTTCATTGTTGTACGAGACAAACATTTTAAGAGTTATGTACTATGTATAAATAGGAACTTTTATTTCTTCTGTGTACATAAATTCCACATAGCATTATAATAATTATAATTTATAATTTAGTAACCAAGCAGGCTATTTGCAGGAGCCTAAAATAGTGTAACGTATAGGAGCCAACTGTTCTTAGATTTTTCTTACCGTCATAGTATGCATAATATATAAATCGTACATATATACCTTTTGCAACTACAGTGAAATTCTCCCAATCCGTACACCTCTCAAAGTCCGGCAATATCTGAGGCAAAGACGCAGCCAAAAGGTTGGCTCAAAGAGCGCGGGCGGCTTTCGAAATTTGAATTTTTGTTAGCAAATAAAGCAATTAATAATCAAGCCTTTCTGTGAGAATTTTTACTTTTCCACTTTGAGCCACCCTCCAATTTTTTTTCTATCTACTTTCCTGGTCTATGGAAACCGCATGAGCCGGATTTGCTTTTTTTTAAAAAAAAATAAATAGAACAATAAAAACTATTCTATTTTTCCCCATGAAAACCTTATATCCTTTAACGGCTGCTCACAATTAGCAAACTTTCCTAAAAACAAAGATAATAGATAGAAATAATTCACTAATGTGTGCAAAGTAAATTCATTGCAATATTAATTGGTAGAATTCATATGTTGAACCATTGTTCTGCTATAAAAGAGAGCAAATATTAAATAATATATATTAGTATATTACCAGTATATATTAATACAAGGGGAAGTAATTAGATTTATTTTGTTCATACAGATAATAGAATTCTAAATCAAATTTGAAATTATTGTATTCAGCTTAAACCTATCTACAGTAATTAAACATAAGTTAAATTGTCTTATATCAACGATGAATATTGCTTCATTTTGTATCAATATTATTGAAAGATAAAAATTACAAAAATTAGAGAGACATTGCTGGAGTTAAAGTTTTGCCAATGAGTGGCAACACAAGTTCTACTGATATAAATTGCTTTCTGATATCTAAATTTTAAGCACATTAACAAAAAAACATCAAATATTTAATTTTAAAAATCTTTTTTGATACTATATTTTTTTCTCTAAAATGATAGTGTATAAAATGCAATTATTAAACTTGTAGCATGCACACAAAAACAATTCCGAATAATAAATTGACTTAATGCGAATTGTATTATTTTATTATAAAAATGTTGTGCTGACAAATCTACTGTCATAAAAAAAAATCCATTATGAGAAAAAAATCAGAGAGTAAACATACAATTCAAAATAATAGAAATTTATTGTAAGACGTTATTAAATAACAAGATATTACAATTTTAAGATTTTTTAGTTATATTGGATTAAATTACTAAGGTTTAAATTTTTGGGGTTCACAGCATTTTTAGTTTTTTCTTTTCATACTTCGTTCCTCTATCAGGATTTATATCCGCTAAGCATCTGCAAAAGAAACCTTAAATTTCAAGGAGAAAAAATATTATACACTTCAATTACAAATAACATTGAAACAGCAGTAGTATCTCTCTTATAAGTACATAATTATCTGACATATATATTGTAATGTGGTTATAGATTCTGACTGCACTTGAAATAATTCTGTTGCCTGTACTAATATTTGCTGTTGACTGTACTTAAATACATTTCATATAGCGTAATTCCAATTCATTTAATAAAAGTTACTCCAAACGTAGATATATCTTTATGATGAGTTTAAATTAAAATTACTGAACAATATTAGTATATTGATTTTAAACTGATGGTTATATTGATCTCAAAGGCAAATTTTAATTTCAAGAACTTAAAAAATTTTAGAGTAATTTTTTGTAACTGTGTTAAATTTAGAGAAAATTGTTTAGCGAAATGACTGCCACATATACAGACGTCCCAAAAAGATTGAAACGCTCTTTACTTTTATTCTTGTTAAAGATAAGTGATCAGCGTAAATTGAAAAAAAAATGTTTTAAATAAAGTAGGAATTAAGGTTACTTTAATGAAATATTCCTCTCATTCATTTTCAAAACGTTACAAATTTTAATTTTGGCTCTTACACAAATTTCGTCAATCAGAAAATTGTTGTGTTTAATTTGGAGATATCATTTTAAAAAACCACATATCTGTATAACTGTATCTTTAAAATGTACTGAATCACGTTGAAAGAAAAAATCTGACTTATGCCACTTTTCCGTAAAATAGAGACCCTAAACTGACGGTGGAAATTTTATGATAAAAAATATGCTAATGTGTGTCGACAATTTTTACCACATGAATCTAAATGAAGTATGGCACAGAGATCCTATAAAGCAGTCGTACTCCTTATGGGGCCCGTGAGCTGCATATAGCTAATATCATCCAGTTCTATCTTTTTTCGTGATACGTCAAAAAATAGCATTTCCCCTGTGATAGATGGTCCCCATTCACAGTATTAGGGACTCACAGTGTTGGACAAACATAACTTCTTCAGTTTTAAAAATACAGATTTGCGGTTTTTAAAATCATACTCATGTGAGTCAAATAATATTTTTCTAATTCAAAAAGTGCAACATTTTGAAGATTGATGAGCGTTATAATTACAATTTTGTAAACTTATTACTTTATTTTCTACCTTAATTTAAAAATTTTTGTAATTTACACCACCTACTTTTATTGGTAAAAAAATAAAGCGTGTTTCAATCTTTTTGACACACCCTATATAATGCTTTGTTTCTTAATTTTTAAACAGAGTAATTACATAAAATAAAAATATACATGGAAATACGTTTGCCTTATTAACTGGTGTAAATTAAGTAATTTTAAATCACAATAAAGCAATAAATTCATTATACTGCAAAGTGAAAAAGAAGAAAAACGTTTCTTTAAACTTAGGGGACAAACTGTAAATTGATAAAAGTTAAATAATGATCTATTTCTTTGAAAATGACAATTAAACGCCTTCAAATTCGTGAAATTAAAATTTTACTTACCGAAACTTACACTTAGAGATATGATTTTTTCTTTTTAATTTGAGTTCTTAGACACTAAGCAACATATTCTAAATATTAGTGATAGGAAAAGAGGGACCACATAAAAATTAAATTTCGTATTTTAATATACAATACTTTGTAAAAAATTGCAGTGACGTGTTTATTAATTTTCAGAAAACGAATGAGATTAATACAGGAATTAATTAGTATTCATGGTATCAGATTGTTGAAAGCTAAATAATAAGTTAATTATTCCACAAATGAATGCTACCGTGCTAGGAAAAAAGGGGGTAAATTAAAAAAAGAATAATAATAATAATAAATGGAGTAATAACGCATATGAAAAAATAATCTTGATGTTGTCAATCCATGCTTCCAAGGTACATTTAGGGCAGCAAATTAACTTATTCATGTTGTAAAATATCCCTGTGATATGCATACTACTAAGCATAGAAAATTACACAAAATACATATATGATGAATATATAAAAGGAAAAAAAAAGAAAAAAGGCACCATTTACCGTTGTATAAATTCCAATTATAGGGGTATTCTTGAAACAGCACCGACGAAATTTTTTGTCCGCATTACTGGAACCTTGTTCATGAAAATGATGAAGTCGCTTGCTGCAAAAATTGAACCACCTGAATGAAATAAATATTTAATTAAAATTAATGTTTTGTTAGAACGAATACAATAAATTTTATATGAAATTTATAAATCTGAAAGTGAATAAACAAATTTATAAATAAACAAGTTTATTTTTCTCAAGTTGATAACTACCAAGTTTTAGGCAGATTGGCCCTAATAAGCTACAAGTAACTTGTTAATAGTCCACAGGGGAAACGATCACATTTACTCACACAAATTCCTAAAAGGTTAGCGCTCGGTTTTCTCTCTGTAAATCAGCTGAACTTGTTTATATCTTTTGAGTGCTAAACCCCTACCACGAAGACACTATACAGAATTTGTGCTTCAAAATGTATGGTAACAAGGTACCATGTGAATCAAGTGTTATACTCATTTACTTTATTAAACATACAGTCATCAGCTATTATGTAAGTTTTAAGTTCATACAACACGATTATATTACTTTAGCGATATAAAAAGTAAGCATCAAATTTAATTTGTCAAATAACTTACTTTGGCAATCTAAATAATAGTCCATCTGTTTTTCAGGAATATAAAAGGACTGCTAAAAAAAAGTGTGTGTGTGGGTTTATAGCAAAGCTACTCGAGGGCTATCTACCAAAGGGCGATGCCTCGGGCGGAGGGCATTTTAGAGGGTTCTATAATATTACAGGAATTCCACTAAATTTTCTATCTAGAAAAGGGGAAAAAGGAGCATTTCTGACGAAAAAGGGGACCATTTTATAAACCCCCCGAAACCCAACCCGAATTTGTTTTTAAAGAGGAATAGGCTTAGGAGATGTCTGGGATTATAGTCTTTTTTTTTTTTTTTTTTTTTTTTTTTTTTTTAGTGCTATACAGGGATAATGCCTGAGATTTTAGAAAATCCAGGATTATTGAGGGTGGTTCAAATTCAGAGGTTCCAGACACCATTGAAGAAAAGAGTGTAGTGTAGAGTGTAGTGTGTTTAGGGCAAACCTCCGCATCAGGTATCTGCAGAAGGTGGGGTGCCTTGGCAAGAGGATTTTTTAAAGGGTTCTAATGCTCATGGGCGAGGGGACACATCCCTCCAATGTTTTGTCTTACTAATGATAAAATTTTAATGATGATTGTGAAAAAAGAGCATGTTTTGTTCTCCACCCCCCCCTCCACAATAATCAGCAGCTTGCGATGCTTATGTTAATTCACGTGACATATGGAGAAAACCACCCGAAACTCCAGAGCATTAGATCAACAGCCATGCGGTTAGCCAGAGAACCATTGACTTTCACACTTCAGCCATCTATCATTTCCAATACTTTATGCAATGGACCATTGTGGGGCCTGAAGAGAAGTGGAGAGCTATTTTTCAAAGCTCTACAGAAGACTGATATTACATGTCGCAACATTCTAAATAGTTTGTTCTAAATTGTTCAAAATAGTTTAGGGTGTCTTTTACTGGGACATATGTAACGGGGAATATTTTTCTGCAGAAAGGGGATAGACCTTCAGTATGTAATGTTAAGCATCTTCTAAACGTCAAAATTATTTCTGAACTTTCGTGTTGTAACTTTTACGATGTCATCATAACAAACAGTCATGTCTAATGAAAAATACAACTAAATAAATAAAGTTGAATATTCCAGTACGGTAAAATTTTTAATTTACTTTATAAAATAATTTTTAAAATACTGTAAAATCTCATTAGAATAAACTAAAGTTTTATGAATATTTCCGATTAACGAATAAATATTTTTATTAAAGAAAATCATTAGAACTAATTAAATAAATGAAATTTCCCTTTAATGAACTTTCCAGAATTACCAGTTCAATTTTTCCTTTAAATTCGTTGTAATGAAATTATACTAAAGACCCCACAAAAATATATTTTGTCCTCGTTTGGCCTTAGAAATATATGGCAAGCCTAAACAGGGATGCCTTTCAAGAAAACCAGAAAAAGACGAAATCACATGTGAATCAAAAAATAGCAATATATATGTAATTATGCATGGCGTAAAATTTGCGACATTATTGATAATTATTCGTAAAGTAATTTAAAATAATAATTATATATAATTAATGCATAATAAAATGCAGAAAATTTCTTACATTGAAATTAGTGTTATATCACAACTATGTAATATAACAAACACTGATTACAACATTTATATATTGCATAAAAATGGCAAATGTTTCAAAAGTTTTCCAATAAACCTGTTACATGAATATTAAAAATGAATATCTAAATAACATATTTTTCCAGGATTAAAAAAATATTTGAAAAATTACTAACAAATACTACAAATTGTAAAATTCCGTATATTTAGATTAGTAAAAAATTTCTATAAAATATAATCATTTTTTTACTTTTAGTGTTTGTTTTCGAAAACATCTTTCATATATATACGAGTATATACATACACACACCCCAGTGGCGTAGTTAGAAATTTTTCATTTTACGACTACTTCAACTCATATATACGTATACGCGTGTGTGATAAGGGAGTGAAGAATATACATTTTGTATGGCAAAAAATTCCTCATAGGGTGGGGGGAGGTTGTGACCCCCTATCCCCCACCCCTTGGCTACGCCACTGACACACATTCATAGTAGAATTGTTTTAATTCTTTTTTTCCTTTAAGGAATTATGCAGAAAAATGAAATCTTATGAAACATTGCAATTGTTATTCAAAACAGTTAAGCAATTATGACTTATGGATACTAAAACATAAAAGAATGTCAAAAATATTTTCTGTTCAAACATAAAACACCTAACAAACATTGAAAACTTACAACACAGGATATTTTAAGCAGATGTATTAAAGCATACTGAGATTAGGGCTCATAAATGTAAATTACACCTTAATATTATTAAGATATGTTAAACTAAATACATATTTCTAAAAGGAAAGCTTAATAAAGTAACTTTCATATGATGAAAATATATAAATTTATATATTCATATGATGAAAATATATAAATACTTATTACAAAATATCCATCTGTTAACATTTTTTATTTCATGATGAAGTAAAGAAAATTTCGAACTTTTTGGTGTATGAAGAAAATCTTTTGGAGTGAGGAACTTTGCTCCTGTGCCTCGTAATTGCCATCCCCATGCAAAAACCCTTAACTGGTTAAAAACTTGTGACGCAGCATTTCACTTTATAGCTCTATGAATTTTAAATATGGGTCTTAAAAATAATAATATCAAATTTTGACTGACGCCCTGCTGGGAATTTTAAAGATTTGTTTTTAAATTCCATTACAGTTACTTTCGTTTTATTTTCTAAAGAAGATTTACGCATTTAAGCAATGCTTTTAATTATGAAATACACTGTCAAATATATCACACTTTCACTGAGTCTATATAATGTATTCAAATGAATTTATTTCAATAATTTAATTTATCTTTTGCTTCACGCTATCCAAAAGGACAAGCAAAATTTTCATATACATTTCACTTAGTTTGGTTACTATGACACTAACTAAATATTTACGTACATAGTAACCAAACTAAGTGAAATGTATATGAAAATTTTGCTTGTCCTTTTGGATAGCGTGAAGCAAAAGATAAATTAAATTATTGAAATAAATTCATTTGAATACATTATATAGACTCAGTGAAAGTGTGATATATTTGACAGTGTATTTCATAATTAAAAGCATTGCTTAAATGCGTAAATCTTCTTTAGAAAATAAAACGAAAGTAACTGTAATGTAATTTAAAAACAAATCTTTAAAATTCCCAGCAGGGCATCACTCAAAATTTGATATCATTATTTTTAAGACCCATATTTAAAATTCATAGAGCTATACAGTAAAATGCTGCGTCACAAATTTTAACCAGTTAAGGGGGTTTGCATGGGGATATCATTACTTTTTAAGGGTATTGTCAGAAGATAATAAATTAGTTTCAAGGGCGAATTTCGGAAGTTTGCTTGACACTAAGTTATGTAAATAAATATACAAACCTGTTTTCATGCAGTATCAGAGTATTTGATTAAAAAGTCACAGCAAGTTCTTTTGTAACATGTAACAGAAAATTGACATATTTTTGTTAGAATTTTCTTATAAGAGACATAATACTGATTATATTCAATAATAATTTTTTGAGTAATTTTCTATTTATAATTTGGGTCGAGTACAGATTAGTATCCCTGCCACCATCTTTGATTTTATTTCATAAATTTGCATTCAGTTTAATGCTAAACGTAATTTTTACTATAGTTAACTTTTTTACTATAATTATATAACTATTGGGCCCCATCAGTGGCCGAGCGCATAGCGCTCTGAACTGGGAGACCGAAGGTGCCTGGTTCGAAATCAGGTTGCGTCCGCCGACCTAATCGTTCAGAGTTTTCCGTGGTTTCCTCCAAAACAGCGTAAATACGGGATAGGACCCCTTAGAAAGACCCCAACGGAGAGCACCCCACGTCTCGGCTTAGAGCCTACGTGTAGCTAATCGGCCGTAATTCAACAATATATACTATTGGTTCTATTGTTTTAATGCATTGTGATTCATTAATTTGCATTCAAATTAGCGATAACCGTAAGTTAAGTTTCGTTAAAATTATTAATTTAATAATCTCGTTCTTAATTAATGATAATCTAGTTACTCTTTCTATTATTTTAATGCAATGTAATCTATTAATGCAATGTTTGCTTTCAGTTTAAACCTATCTCTAAGTTAAAATTTTAACTATATTATGATACACCAAGTTTTTAACTAAGTTAATGATACGTCTCAAAATTGTTGATTCAATTAATTAATGACTATAATCATTAATAATAAAATAGAAAATTACTCAAAAAATTATTGTTTATAATTGGTTTTATGTCGCTTTTTAGAAAACTAACTTCATACTATGTTTGCTTGTTTTTTTTTATCAGTTGATAATTTCATTTTTTTAGAGAACGTTTAGATGAACTACCAGTTTAAGAATAAGGGTCTTGCGCGGTTGACTTTTTTAGTGCTTCTGAAGCGTATTTACGTTACATCGTGAGAAAAACCGTCCAAAACTCCGAATTTTTAGATTATCAGCCATCCGGTAGACAAGAACCCTGGATCTTCATACTTCAGTTATCTACCATCTTCAGTATCTTATCAACTCGGCTCGGGTGGGTACAACATCTTCTTTTAGATGCCATCTCCGGCCTTTAAATGTCTAATACAAAATATTGTGCATGTATAAATTTAGATTAATTAATCAAATTTCTATCTGAAAAGTATTGAACAAAATTTTAAATCTGGTATTTAAAGGAATAAAAAATAAAAGTGAGAAAAACCTAAGATTTGGAAAAAATATTGTTTTTTTAAAATTATAATTCAATAATTTCAATAAATTTTATATATACATGAAGAGTAAAAGAATTATTATTAAAACTAGTTAGTATGTAAAACTACTATTTATTTTCATTTGAATACTAAATAATTATTATTAATTAATTATATGAGCTTTCTGAAGAGAAAAAAATCCATTGAAATATTAATTACATATTGAATTTTCCAAATAGAATTAATAATATTAGAAAAATAAAGACTTCATTTAATTAGAAATAGCTATCAAAATACTAGGGAAACGAAATACTTAAAGAAAAAGTTAGGAAGAAGTTTTACCAAAAAATACTTAAATTAATTATTTTTTTAATTCAAAGTCTTAACTATTTTTAATTATTAATTATAGCAAAATAAATTACAGAAAAAATAAGTAAAGTATATAATAATCTGCTATTATTTTTTAAAATTAAATAAAACAAAAACGACAGTAACACAAAGCTCATCTCGCAAAAGGGCGACGTCGGGTACACAACCTAAGTCATCTGATCAGAAAGACGAAGCGAAAGGTACCAGCTGTCTACGACCGAACTGGTTTAGGATATAAGGTAACTTGTACAAATCTTGTCACGGATCTACAGCACTGTATTCCTGCTCCCTGTCTTCTTTACCGCCTCCCAAACGAGATCATTTTCCGTATTTCCTTACGCGGGTTAGATAGTTCCCTCTTTGAACTGGATTAAATAAAAAAAACGAGTTTTCCTAGCTTAACCGGCGACGTCACTCATCGAATTTGGCACTAATTAAAATCATATATTAATTGTAAAAAATTCGTTAGAGCGGATTCTGAGATCCACAAGAGAACAACAAAGAAATTAAAAAACTGGCTGTACATATAAGTGCCGCGAGATTTTACGGTTGGTTGGTTGGGGCTGGCTGCGTCACTAGTAGAACTGTCGTTCTACACGATTCCTTGAATTTTCGCACCTAATAATACAAACGGGCTAAAAAAAATATTAAAATCACTTTTAAATGCATAGTCTTGTTCTAAATAAGTATAAATAAATAGGTCATTCTTAATTCAATTTTAGTATTCTTTAAAAATGTTTTATTTTTATGTCGGGAAAATGCAACAGCAAACAAAAATAAGTTAAAATACTTGTGTCAGTATAGGGGCCCCAAAATAACCTCTTGCCCTGGGGCCCCGTCCACCTATGATCAGGCTCTGATAATGAAAAGCATTCTTATAAAAAGTATTAGTGCAAGATATTTATGTAGCTAAAAAAAGTGTAAAGTTAACTTACTTTGTATGGGTGAATATAGTAGAGCAGAGCAGACAAACGATCCTCTCCTCCAGACTGTCAGCAAAATGATGCCGCTTTTCCTTGAGAAAGGGGGATGTCCGAGAACCTGTCCCCTTTTCTTCGAAAACCAGGTGGGCACCACATGCTGTGAGACGGCGATACTTCTTTACATTCCCACGAACGGTGGAGGGGCAGTTTCGAAAATCGCTAATTACATTTTGACGAGGCCGGCGCTTTGGGGAACAGGAACACAGTACGTGTTTGCAGGCACAAGATGGAAATTAATACTAGTCACACGATCTCTTCAACATTAAAAAAATGTGTTGTTAAAACAGTTTTTAAAAAAGATTTAGCTCAAAAATTTTCGGAACTTACCATTTTCCTATTTGCACCACCATGTCTCTCTATTTTTACGGTCCTATATATGTTTACAGTTTCTAGTCATTTTACTTTAGGGCATCAGTTATAAAATTTTAAATCGTATAAAATATCTTTCTGTGTTATTTTCTAATTTTATGAGCAATTTATTTTTTAAAACACAATAAGTGTGTTAGTTTTATTGTTGGGTTATTAATTCATTATACTAATATTGTCCATTTTACGTTTGTGTCCTTTCATTCTTCTTTCTTTTCTTTTAATTTTCAAAATTTTTAAAAAGGTAAATATCATACGGAAGAATAAATTACAATAAACAAAAATAATAATTTGTCATTTATGTGTGGTAATCATAAATGAGATCTTAAGACCACACATAAATTGCCTGACATAGCACGTGCAGCCAGTTTTGAAAAACAAAGGAGGACTAATAAAATTTTAAAAGCATTCAAAAATATTGCTTTCTAATTAAATTAATTTCCTCTCATATTGGTACCCTTTTTCCCTTAGATTCAACAAAATTATGTGTATATTTCCACTTAAAGTTAGCATTATTGTTAGCTAAATGAATGTTTTTTTTTTTTGTTTTGTTTTTTTTTAATATTTCGAGAAATGTGATTTGAACCCCTCCATCTCATACTCTTGCAATGTAAATTTTTCTAGAATGGGGCTGAAATTTTTGTAGGAAAGGCTTAGTCGCCCCCCCCCCCTCCCACAACGCAGCAGAACCCAGTCAGGAAGAATTATTTTTCGCAACCCTTGCTTATATACGTCAATGATGGCCATAAGAATATATGTTCTTTATTTTATTTTCAATATTTCTTGCTTGTTTTCCAGGACAGAGAAAAACATTGAAATGTGTCGTTTGAAGCAACTTGCATTTTCCAATATAATTTACTCGTCAAAATATGAAGGACTTCTGAATATTTGCTTCCCTTGGAAACTGCTAGCGACAGTCGAAAAGACTTTCGGAATCACGGATTTAACATGCACGTACACCGCATGTGCACGGTGGTCTTAAGTGGTGGGTCGAACCAACGGCCCCTCGAGGAAGGCCACGACACGGGTCCCTTTAAACGATGTGACGTCACACAGACTGGGTAAGAACATCTACTCTCGATCGGCGTTAGTAGTAAGCGGAGTACTACGGTAGGCGGAAGTGACGTCACGAAGGGGGCGTGGCCTAGTGACGTCACGGAGGGGGCGTTGCCTAGTGACGTCACGAAGGGGCGTGACCGGAAGTGACGTCACGAGTGGTTTCACTCCTGAAAGGAGTTTCATTTTTACGGAATAGCAACACCAAGATTCTTTTTTACTGAGTGGCAACGGATTTTTAGTTTCGGAATGGGACTTTGATTTTTCTGACTTGCAATTTTTTTTTTTGATTTTACTTTTGGAATTATTAATGAATTATAGTTAATTATTAATTAATTTATTTGATTACTATCATCTGGTATTAAATTTTAGAACTCATGTGTGGACTTGGATTCATTTTTAAAAATTATTTTTTCTGACTTGCCGGCCATGGGACTCGAACCCTGGACCTTTCGGTTGGGAGCCCAATGCCCTGACCACAGGACGCCTACCGACTTTACTGACGCGCGCTATAGATCGAACTGTATTCTAGTTTCGGTATCGTAATTTTTCGTAAAATCCAAATTTTTTTTTTAAGTCTAGATTTCTTTGGAAAAAAGCAGAATTTTTAAGAAAAGTCTGAAGATTATTTGAAAAAACGGGAAAGTAGGAAAATCCAACAAATGTAGGAAGAATCTTATCCCTGTAAACAATTCTGATATTGTATAACATATACAATAAAGCAGAAACATTAAAGAAATTTACATTTTTAAAGTTTAGCAGATTCAATTTTATTTTTAGGTTTACTAACTTTAGAACAACAAATTATAGAAGCATAAGTGGGATATCCCAGGGGTGCAGAATATGTCTGGACCAGGGATGGAAAAGTCTATTGCCCGACATGCCAGAGACATGTATTTGTTTTAGCCACATACCTGATTGGGCATGTAAAAAAAAATCAACCTTACGAGATTAATAAAATTTAATTACTTCATTGATAGAATACAATTATTTTTTTTAAGTATGTTTATTTTTTCCCATGAATCACTTTAAAATCTGTTTCAATGATCAATAAAGGTAGGGATGCACCTAATACCATATTTTGCAGAAGAACGAATATTCGTTTAAAATTCTAACCGGATACTTGGTTAAAATTTATTAAACCGCTATTAAACTTTGATTTCAATGATTAATTTAATTAGTTTTTTCTTAAACAATATTTCACATGGTGTAAAACTTCAAAAATTAAAATGCTGCAAAATTTAACATCCAAGTGTGTTTCCTTTATATATTATTGATAACTTTTTTAATTATTAGTGAAATGCTGGTAATTTTTTTACCTACATATTTTATTTAAAAATTTAGCAGTTAATTAACTTCACATATTTACGAATACTTGATGTTATGAGTTTTTTTTCCTGGTTACTGTTTCAAATTTAAATCAGTTAGTAATAGCACAGGTTAATGTAATGTGTCATAAGATTTAAGAAAAACCTTGAAATTCAAATTTAACATCTGAGTGTTTTCTCTTACATTAAAACTAATTTCATTGGGATATTGGTTATTTGTGTGATTGTGGAACGCTACGTTAGGACTATCTGCGAAGGATGGGGGTGCCTTGGTAGGCGGACTTTATAAGGGCTTCAAACACTTATTCACATGTAATATTTCAACTTAAATCAATTTAGTACTATGGTACTATACTATATCTTTCATTCATGATATAAAAAATGTGCATGTGTTTATCGATTGGGAATACTTAAATTTGCTTACTATTCGGCTGCCGAATATTTAAGTATTCGGTCAAATGGAATATTCGGTTTGTCTGCCGAATAGACAGTATACCGAATACCAACCGAATACTCTGTACATCTCTAAATAAAGGAGAAATTTTTCATTAGCCCGAGCCCTGTCCGGGCCTGGGATATGTCGGGATATGTCCTGGGCCCTTTTATTTGATTGGGAATATACAAAATTACCCAGGTAGCACACACAGGTTGTCAGAACGTGATCACCACGTCTTACACTGTGCAAAACGCGTTCTGGTTCAAAATGTGTGCTTCGGCTAATTCAGCTTCACGTTTTACTCTAGTACTCTGAAGTATCTACTATGAAAGAATGTTCTTATTGGGACTGCTTAACGTACAAACAACAGATTCTATAATCCGTTCTATAATCCACGTACGCCACCACATACTACAGACGTTCAATGTAGTACGATTCACAGTGACGACAAATATACGCACCGCTAGAGGGCCAGAAGAAGTCCGAGCAACACCTCATCTCAACCAAAGTGTTTTGTTTTGCCGCCATTATTGAACGACCGAAGACTGTTAGTAGGCCTTTTTGGACGTTCCTTAAAAAAGTAAGTATTCTGTTTATTTGAAATTATGTACAGTGAACGTGATTAAATATATTTTATGCATTATCAGATCCCTACGCTATTTTGTTTTTGTAGGTGGGGTAGAACTTAATTAAAGTATTTACCTTACCTATTAAATATCCCATGTGCAAGGACGCCGGCAGGAACTTTTCTAGGGGGTGCACGACACGCAGAGTGTTATTAGATGGTGAATCCAATGTTTTTACTGTCCTTGTCCTTATTATTTTACAAATATTATCAATATTTTCATGTTAATTATATTTTTTCGAACTCCAGGAGGGTGCAAGTGCACCCCAATCCCGGTGCTCTTGCCCATGTTGTGTTTTTATTTTCCTGTATACTGATACAATTTGTGTTTATTGATTTTTAATAAATAAGTATTGTGAACCCGATTATACAAGTTCCTTTCTCCGCAACATTTTTCAAAATTATATTTCTAATTGCGTAGCTTAGGGATGGAACGGATATACGACAAACATACAGCATCCGGCCTACGTGCCGGATGATTGGCAGTAGCTAGATATTACAAATATCCGGCTTAAAATTATATACCGGGAAATAACATTAATAATAAACATAAACATAATAATAAATAAATTGTAAAAACTGCAATAATAAAAAAATGAGAAAAAAATTTTTTGTGAAAATATTTTGTTTTTAATACTTTTTAGAATGCATTTTTATCTTTTATGGAAAATGAGGGGGAAGGAATTAAGTAATCTTTTTTTAAGATTGGAATAAATTATTACGATTTTGTCACCAACGCGAAAAGAACCAATGCTGTTCTAGGAAGTGAAGCTTAATGTTTTAAACCATTTTAATTATAATCTAAATCTCTTCCTTTTTTTCCCATTATTTTGTTTAATACTCCAATGTCTTAAGAGCAAAAATTGATCGCTGTTGTAAGTTTTCTAAATATTTTTCTTATTACCAAATTTTTTATAAGTTACTGACAGAACACATGACATACACTTTTTTGCCCCAAAATATCTTTCTGACATGCATGAATGGCATTAAAACATCCTTTTGTTTCTCTCCAAAATGTAGTTTCACTTCGCCTGTCACATCTCGATATTTTATTTATTCATTTATTGTCAGGGGAAAACAAGTCTCCCGATTTTAAAAATCATATCTCCTTATTTTTGCCTTTGCCAGGTTGGCAACTCTGATAGTGTCAGGGGCGGAAAAATCTCCAGAAATTCATGTAACTTAAAATAATACATGCCGAAAAACATTGCTGCATTTTATTACTCTGTATTATTTACATTATTCAGACTGTTTGCATTCAAAAGAGATGTTGCAGCCACAAACCGAATCAGTACAGACACTTAAAACATATCAAGAACATAGCCATTAATATCTCTTGAAACTTTTCTTGAATTTTGCTAATGATCAATCGCTAATTTTGTATATTCCCAATTGTGCATATGGCAAGAAAAATTACATGCCCCGAGCATGTCGGGCAATAGATTTTTCCGTCCCTGGTTGGTGTATTTTCCACAAAGACATATGCTAAATATGGATGGTGGGTGATAAGCTATTCCTGTGTTTTTATCATGTTCATATGTCTATATACATACCAAGGGCGGCTCCAGTGAGGGGGCCATAGGGGCCATGGCCCCCTCAAATTTTGTTTTACAACTTTAGATTCGCATATTTTACGAATTCACACGTTCAATTTGCATTTTGAACAATTTATAGACCTAAGTAAAAAGTTCGATGGTCCCCTCCGAGAATTCAGTCTGGAGCCGCCTTTGATACATACATCAATAAATTATGTTGTATTGCACCACCTCAATTACAATGTTTTAATGTTTCAAAGTACATAAATGTGTGTTTCATAAATTTTGCTCCCCTCACCCCCCCCCTTTTTTTTAAGCAAATGTAAAAGTAAATAACTGTAAAATACTAAATGGAGTTACTGGGTTAAATAAATGGGACTAAATGTAGAAGTCGGTGTTGTTTGCATTTTGATGTTTTGTTTACATTTGTTTGGGTATGATTCTGGCACAATCCTGGGGGATTCGTCTGTTATTCTAATCATGCTGACTTTAGATAGGTGTATATCTAGGTTGCTTCATCCACCATAGTGTTTTTTTTTTTTTTTTTTTTTAGTTAGTTTACCCCTAAACTAAAATCCTGTGTAAGCGACTGGTTGCAATTTTACCAAAACAGCTGAATACCAAATGAATAGTGACCGATAGAGATGAAATGGGCTCAGCCCAGGCCCGGACAGGGCTCTGGCTAATGAAAAATTTCTCCCTTATTTAGAGATGTACAGAGTATTCGGTATACTGCCTATTCGGCAGACAAACCGAATATTCCATTTGACCGAATACTTAAATATTCGGCAGCCGAATAGTAAGCAAATTTAAGTATTCCCCAATCGGTAAACACATGCACATTTTTTATATCATGAATGAAAGATATAGTAGAGTACCATAGTACTAAATTGATTCAAGTTGAAATATTACATGTGAATAAGTGTTTGAAACCCTTATAAAGTCCTCCTTCCAAGGCACCCCCATCCTTCGCAGATAGTCCTAACGTAGCGTTCCACAATCACACAAATAACCAATATCCCAATGAAATTAGTTTTAATGTAAGAGAAAACACTCAGATGTTAAATTTGAATTTCAAGGTTTTTCTTAAATCTTATGACACATTACATTAACCTGTGCTATTACTAACTGATTTAAATTTGAAACAGTAACCAGGAAAACTCATAACATCAAGTGCAGGGTTGGCATGGTTTAAACCGACTGGTTTAAATCATG
This sequence comes from Cheiracanthium punctorium, assembly GCA_038373885.1. Taxonomy (NCBI): domain Eukaryota; kingdom Metazoa; phylum Arthropoda; class Arachnida; order Araneae; family Cheiracanthiidae; genus Cheiracanthium; species Cheiracanthium punctorium. The sequence goes on from JAWZYV010012453.1 coordinate 120,302, forward strand.
GTTTAAACCAAATGGGTTTTTTTTTTCAAAAAAACCAGTTGGTTTTTTTTTTAAAGGAATAATTTAAAATTCCGAATACTACAGATAGAATATGTTCTGATATCTTTTAAAATTATCCTTATAAGTATCAACAATAACTTTTTATATCAATCTAATAGACATCTTATTGTTTTATCATTAAAAATTATTAATTAAACTTTAATTATAGACTGCATTTTTAATTTGTTTCTAAAATAGAGGTTTTGTGTTTTAACAACTTATTTTTAAACCTTAAAAATATCATTTTGAACAACTTATCACCATTATTACTGATGAATCTAAGTGCAAGATTCCATGTAAAAGTAGTAAACAGGTAATATTGTATTATATTATATACTAAATGTAAAAAATAGTATCTCTACATAAAATATTAAAAATTGAATGATTTCAATGTCCACATAAGTATAGCAACAATTGTTTATTTACTTTGTTTTAATTACTTTCAGAAGGAATATTAATTGTTATCTGAACATTTTACAAATACTTTTATTTAGAAGTATGTAACAAGTAATTATAAAAAGATTTAAAAAAAACCTGGTTGTTTGGTTTTTTTTCAAATAAACCGAGTTTTTTTCCAACCCTGATCAAGTGTTCGTAAATATGTGAAGTTAATTAACTGCTAAATTTTTAAATAAAATATGTAGGTAAAAAAGTTACCAGCATTTCACTAATATTTAAAAAAGTTATCAATAATATATAAAGGAGACACACTTGGATGTTAAATTTTGCAGCATTTTAATTTTTGAAGTTTTACACCATGTGAAATATTGTTTAAGAAAAAACTAATTAAATTAATCATTGAAATCAAAGTTTAATAGCGGTTTAATAAATTTTAACCAAGTATCCGGTTAGAATTTTAAACGAATATTCGTTCTTCTGCAAAATATGGTATTAGGTGCATCCCTACCTTTATTGATCATTGAAACAGATTTTAAAGTGATTCATGGGAAAAAATAAACATACTTAAAAAAAATAATTGTATTCTATCAATGAAGTAATTAAATTTTATTAATCTCGTAAGGTTGATTTTTTTTTACATGCCCAATCAGGTATGTGGCTAAAACAAATACATGTCTCTGGCATGTCGGGCAATAGACTTTTCCATCCCTGGTCCAGACATATTCTGCACCCCTGGGATATCCCACTTATGTTTCTATAATTTGTTGTTCTAAAGTTAGTAAACCTAAAGATAAAATTGAATCTGCTAAACTTTAAAAATGTAAATTTCTTTAATGTTTCTGCTTTATTGTATATGTTATACAATATCAGAATTGTTTACAGGGATAAGATTCTTCCTACTTTTGTTGGATTTTCCTACTTTCCCGTTTTTTCAAATAATCTTCAGACTTTTCTTAAAAATTCTGCTTTTTTCCAAAGAAATCTGGACTTAAAAAAAAAATTTGGATTTTACGTAAAATTTGCTCATGAACGTCCGGTCAGTGTGCCACTTTAGCAGAACCTGCTCTGACGTAATACTGCTCAAATATCATTTGCGCACTTTCCTTGACTTTTATTGCTTGAGTATTGTTTGCACATTTTTTCGTACTCTTTGCTTTTTTGTCTAACTCATCCCTGTGCTTAAGACCACTTCATCACTTTTATAGAGGGACGGTAGACCTACAAGTTCTCGTCATGAAAGACGTAAATATGCTGCTTCCGTTAAAAGGTTCCATTTAATATTTTTGCAGATTTTTGGCTGTGGAAGCCATTTAGCCAAAAAGAACAACATCTTGTACCTAGGGCCATAGCCCTAGGTACAAATATTATTGTTTGTGCTGTTAACTTTTTATAAAAATGGGGATGGGGAAGATAAATAAGATTTTATAGCACAAATCTAATATTTAAAATTTGTTCCATTTTTTTCAACCATGCCATCAACTTAGCAAAAGAAAATAGCATGGTATTACTGACAATACCGCCTCATACTAGTCATAAATTACAGCCATTAGACAGAGGTGTATTCAGAGACGGCCCGAGGGGCGTGCGGGGCCCCAGGCGAAGTGCAAGAGCGGGGCCTCTTCTCTATCATGTCTTATGAGATAGCAATAAAATGGCCCAAGAGCGGGGCCTCTATAAGCACGGGGCCTTAGGCGATTGCCTACATTCGCACCCCCCTTGGGCCGGCCCTGGTGTGTTTGGGCCCTTTAAAAAATATTACAATGTAGCCTGCAGTAACTGGATGCAAACAAATCCAGGTAAACCTCTTATAATTTATGATGTAGGCGAGAATGTTAGCAAAGCATATCCCTTAGCTTTTACCCCTACAAATATCCAGTCTGGTTTTAGAGTATCAGGCATATGGCCAATTGATGAGCATATATATTTTGTGAGGATGAATATTTGAGTTCCTACATAACAGACAGGCCCACAATAACTGCAGATGAATCAACTTCTGAGAGTGGCTGTGAGCAGACCTATTGATAATGCAAAGGTTACAGAAAAAAATGGACGCATTTGTTAATTGTCAGCCTTCCACATCAAACTGTGAATCAACCCAATGTGTAACACCTGAACAAGTGCGTCCTTTTCTTAAGGCTAAACCTCGTACTGCCAGAAGAGGTGGATAAAAACCTGGCAAGTGTAGAATTCTCACTGATACACCTGAGGAATCACTTGAAATGGACTCTTCAGATTCTCCAATAGCTGATGAAAGGCCCAGTGATGAACTTGAAAAGGGAGATTTCTGTTTGACAAATCAGATGGGAAAAAACGAAAGCATTTTACCATAGCATAAGTAGTTGACGTTACAGATGATCAGTATACTGTTAAATACCTGAAACGACTCTAAGGATTCAAATAAATTTTTTTATCACAGTGATACAACTTACGTTATCAACAGAGATGATGTTATATTTAAATTGCCTTAACCAAAAATTGTTGGAGGCTCAGAACGCCAATGCTTTTTACCTACTTTTGGTGTCAGTTTTGCAAATCAAGCGTGGAATAATAAGCATTTCTTCCTTACAAAGATTTTAGAAACTGTGTACAAAAGAAATAATGAATACAAATTGTTTTTTTATATTGTAAACAACAATTTTGGTTTTTGAAAATAACTGGCCCTAGGTACAATAGTATTATTGTACCTAGGGCCATTTGTAATTTTTTTAAAATTTTCAGTATCATTTCCAATTTTTTTGTTTCGATACTTGAAGTGATTTTTATTATTGTAAGTTAATTATAAGTAAAGATATTGCCATTTGAAAATAGCTGGCCCTATGTATAAGAGTTTCCAATACTGAATGCACAACATCGCTTGCAGTGCCTTTCCTGAGCTCATGAACATATCTGTTGCCAGGGGCAAATCCAGAAATTACTCAAGGAGGGGGTGATTTTGCACCTGAAACAGGTGAGGGGTAGAATGCGCAAAATCATTTTATAATTAATATAATCAATTAGACCAATTAATGTAATTATTTTATTGTTAAATCTAATTATATAATTTTTAAGGGCTTTAGTGTTTGTCGATTATGTTGACCCCACATAAATAATTAAGCTAATTTATGCTTACAACAATAAGTAATTAGCAGGGTATAAAGCATTACACTAATTAATCAGATTTATTATTAATACAGTAACTTTTCTGTGCTGTATTTTCTGGTTTTGGTTAGTCTATCCATGCCGCATCGAGTTGCTGCCCTCCGCTGGGCAAAACAAGGTCAGACGCGTTATTATAAAAGCAGTAGAGTAGCCAGAAAAAAGTTTTAGGGGGGGTTTAGGCACTGATGTAACGGATAATCTACATTATGGATAGCATTCTTCATGTCAATAATAGAACTCAGCTAAATTTTAGGGGGGGGTTCTGACCCCCCCCTCACTACGCCACTGTATAAAGGGTATCCCATGACTTTTGTCACCTTAGTGTATTTCTTTCGGCAAATTGATTTACTTTGGAATTCAATAAATGTCACTAGAGTTGTATAATGTAATTTAAATAAAGATAATGATTTAGGAAGTGCTTTTGAGTATTTTTATAGAATTGTAAAGTGTTTTGAATGATTTATTATAAGAAAGTAATTTCTGTTGAGTGACTTTAAAAGTCAAGGTGTTTGACTGCAAGTGGTAAATACCTTTTTATACCCATATTATTGATCTTACCTGATTTATTCTTTGTACTGGTGAACTATGCCATTATTTATAAAAGTTTATTCACTTAAGCTGTATTTGTTTATTCTCAGGTGAAGTACTTCGGATGCCATGCTAGCCATGATGTGAGCCAAAGTGTTCGATGAATATTAAAAGTTCTAACAAACACTTTTGCACAAAATTATAATTGGTGTGGGAAACCTCCAAAGCAAGCATTTAAAAACATTGACAATGATAATATGTAAGTTAACTTTAGGTGGTATATTAAATTGTGATTAAATATTTCACTTGAATCATTTGCAGAGATATATGGAGATCAGTCTTGGATTGTCACACTGTTAATTCTTAGGCTTCCATACACATTTAAAGTACAAGGTGCATTTTCTTAACCTCTTCAATTCCAAGGTACCCATATTGCAGACCTTTTTATTTGCCCTGTTAAAAGTGAGCCTTTAAAATTGTTTGTAACTCTTAATTTTCATATTTAATTCATGTGTCAGTGCTTCACTTAAATAAATAATGTTAACGAGTGTGAATGTGCAAATCCAACACTCTGCATAATCCTTTTTGTTTGCTGTTATTTTTATAACTTCGTTTGCCATTACACAAATTATTTAAATGTTAGTGGAATTTCCGAAGTTGAATTTGCTAATACTTTTTTGCTTATTTCCAAACTTCAAGTTGCTGAAAAGTACTTTTAACTCTTTGACGTCCATAGTAGCTAAGAGCATACGAGTCTGTTCATTCCCATAATAGCTGAGGGTAGCTGAAGAGGAATGCACCCCCCCCCCCCAGCCTCCCACATGTGTGTCCAAATAAAAGGCGTGAAGAACGAGGCGGGATGATTTTTGGTGGATTGGGTTTAAACGCTGGGGGAAATTTCTGGTCAAGTGGGAGAGAAGCGTGAAGTTAAAATTTTGTCATTGCTCTTGCTTTTTGGTGTAGACATCACAATTTTTTCTTAGAGTTATTTAGAAGATATTTTGTAAAATGTCATTTAGAAAAAGAAAGGGTTTGACCCAAAAAGATATAGAGGACATTTTATTCCATTCAGATATTGATATCGAGCAGGGGGGTTAGGGGGTCATACCCCCCCCCATGAGGAATTTTTTGCCATACAAAATGTATATTCTTCACTACATTGTCACGCCCACATATACATATATATGAGTTGTAGTAGTCGTGACCCCCCCCCCTCCATGAAAAATTTCTGGCTACGCCCCCTGATATCCAGGTAAATTTTTCTGATCAAGACATATCAATCGTATGCCCACCAGCTAATGTGGAAGCAATATCTTCGGAGAGTGAAGAATTGGACATTACTGATAATTCCTTGACCTGGTCCTCTAACGAAAGTTTCCAACATGTTGAAAAAAAATTTTTTGAAGGTAATCCTGGACCGACGCATTCGTTGCCACCTGGATCAGACGAAATTAAATATTTGAAGCTGCTGTTAGAAAGCTTAATAGAAAATATATGCGCAAACTAATAAGTATGCAGAATTTGTCGCAGAAAAGAAGAAAGAACTGCAAGTTACTGCAATACTTTCGCATATCGGACTGAAGAAATGAAGTTAATAAAGATAATCCAGAATACAACATATTTCAGAAACTTGAACCGATGGCTTCCAAATTAAAAAATAATTTTCGTGAAAATTATCAGCCATATAAAGAAATGGCAGTAGACGAAGCTCTCAAAATTCAAGGGAAGACTTGGAATAGTCCAGTACATGCCGCTGAAGCCTGCTAAGCGAGGCATAAAAGTTTGGATGCTGTTGAGCAATCAAACAACGGATTGGGCTATGATGTTGCGGTGAATTTAATCCAACCACTGGAAGAAAAATATCACGTTTCACTTTGATTGGTTCTTTTCCAGCATCAAACTACTTCACGATTTATTGAAAAAAGGAATGTATGCATGCGGAACTGTTTTGAAAAACTGAAAACAGCTGCCTGAAGACCTGAAAAAATTTCAGTTAAAAACTCAGGGAGATTTAGCTGTATTCCAGTGCAAGAAAGAAAATAAAATTCTATGCACCACTTGGATGAATAAAAAACAAATAAGCATTATTGCTTCAGATTTAAATCACAATGTTGTCAAAGTTAACCGAAAAAAAGGAAAAGAAATCAAGTAGTATGCCCTGAAACTTTCAAAATGTATAATAAATGTATGGGAGGTGTAGACTTGGCTGACCAAAGAAGAAAGTACTACAGTGTAGCCTACTAGTACTACAGTGTAGTCTGTGTCGACGGATCAGGGAAATCAGGGTAATTTATTGATTTGGAAATATCAGGGAATTTTGCAAAAATATTTAAAAATCAGGGAACTTTCGTTTTTGCCTAGTGAACTAGATCATTTTTAATTGTCAATCTGATGCGCGGCTCTGTTCTGGATCACACGATACTCAACTGATGCACAGATACAGACATTTTACGAATCCGAAACCAGAATACAGATCATATGAGAACATAGAAATATGAATCCAAGACTCAAGTGCACTATCACTGTACGAATCCGAAAAGTGCATGTATTCGGACTCGTTCTAAGATGCGGATCATACAAGAAACCGGATATGCGAATCATATCGGCATGTGAATCAATTTCGCATGTGAATTGCTTCCTGAATAAAGTCGTAGGTAAAATGAATGGTAAAAGATGATTTAGTCTTCTACTGCGTCGTTAGGTTTTTTAAAGTGATGGGACATTTGAGTGATGCCTGCTAAGCTCCCCTGCAAGACGATTTTTTTTTAAATAGATAGTGCTCATTTTTAAGCCTTTTTACATATTTTTTAAAATTTCAAACGATAGATTGGTTGAACTACAATTTTATTAATATTAAGCATTTTTGTAGTTTTCTATTATTTATTTCCCTATATGAAGCATTCACCTGTTGGTGCATGATACACAATGGTGATTTACATGAAAGATTATGGTATGTATATAATTAGTTCTGGAAATTTGATAAAGATAGTCAGGGAAAAATCAGGGAACTTTTTTTTCTCAATTTCTGTAGCCACCCTGATATATATATATATAAAATTTTAGCATTTCAAGACAGATTGCATTTATTTATTTTCTTGAACGTTCATACTTAGAAAGTGAGCTGCAAGTATAGTTTGGCTGCCTTAACTTGACAGTCGACCTTAGGTGATTTCATTCCTAGAGAGGGGTCGCTCATTGAAAAGTTACTATGTGCTACTGCTTAATTGGTTGTAGCTTCTTTCGCCAAGTGGGGAGAATTTCTGGTGATCATCTGGTCTCCCACTCCCCAGAGTGAAAGCGAATAAAAGGGCACACCTGCCCCGCATGCTCATTCTTCATTGTGCTAGAAATTTCCTGTATCCGCAATGAGGTGCCAAATACGGCTACCTGATTTTATCCCGAAGGAAAACCTGTTGCCTAATTTCCCCAGTGGACTCACCAAATTCACGTGACCGACTGTCAAGTTAACGTAGCAGGACTACACACTACAAGTTACATTCCAATGTCAATCTGTTGTTATAAGCAGTTACATTAGACCTTCTTCGGAATATCACCCCTTCAAAAAGGGAAGTTCCCGATTGTCAAAAACTAGTGATGAATGTGCTCGCTTTCGTTAGATTGGGGGGGAGGCATTTTCAGGCTATTTCTCTCTGAACCAATGGATGTGAAGTTTCCTTGGGCCTGGGAGCCAAAGAGTTAAAGCATCCTTTACCTTTGAAAGTGTCTTGTTAGTCTTCATTTATGGATCATAACAGTATTTTACTACTGAGATTGTGATTCGGAATGAAGATTTTATTTGAAAAATTATTTCAAAATGCACTTTTTACTAGTCATTTTTAAATGTTAATAGTTTTTTTTTTTTTAATTAAGAGATTGCTCTTAAATTTGACATGCAAGATTTTTGTTGGGTCTGAAGAGGATATGTAAGTTTCATTTTTTAATTTGGTCGTGGGAGCAATGTGGTTGTCATTCCATGAATGCACATTGAATACTTATATCATCTGGCTAATCACAGGTGAATTCAATTTCTTTTGTATTTGCTTGAGTATTTAAAATGGCTGTCAGTTGAAGGACTTAAATACGGTTTTTCATTTCCAGAGGTTACCCCTTTACGTATAAACAAAATTTACTTTATTGTATTGGTATCGATTGTACAATTTTGTCATAAAAATATAATGCAATTTGTTTTTTTTTTAGTTGCTGTAAGGGAACATCCCCTAATGAAGGAAGTAGCTTCGAAAATCGTCGAAGATGTAATAAAGGACTGGCTCAAACATGCCGCATTCAGGCAGAATTATCAGAAGAAAAAGCTCCTTTAAAATTAAATTTGCTTCTGTATAATATTTTAAAAATCGACGAATAAATATTTTAAAAATTGACAATCTTATTTCTTTTGTTTGAGATATCTTCACTCCATTTTCAGAAAACGCACTTTTTCTTTCGTCTTTATTGACATTGATTTATATCATCTAGATTAGGGAAATAAGGTAAAGTGCCAAGAAGGTTTTTTTTTTTTTTTCAAATGTTTGTGTGTGCTGAATTAGGCATACGTGACATAATTGCCATCTTGTTTAAAAAAAGTATTTACTCTGCAATGCAGTAAGTTCATTTATGAGACATAAATCAATTGATTAATGTAAACTTTGTTTAAAGTTTGCCATATACTAAAAAGTTCGTAAGTTCCTAAATTTTTAAGAAAATCCTCGCACATTCATCTTAATATCAATCTTACAACTGCATACTTTTCTTTTGACATTCCTTTGTTGAAATCTCCTGTGCCTTAAGAGTAAAAATTGATCCATTGGTGGTAATATTTTTAATGTAGTTAAATAATATTAGCTTTCCAATTTAAAATAGGTATTTTGTATAACAGTGTATAAAATAACTTTTTTTTTCTTCCCCCAAGAAAAGAAGTATTCTCATCCTATAGAAATGATACTTATAAAAGCAGAGGGGAAAATTGAAAAGACTGGGTTCATTTCATTAAATGAGTAAAAATCTTGCAATTAGTAGTATAGTGGCAATATACACACTCCAAAAAAAGTATTCGAGCAAGAGTGAAATTTCCTATTTTAGATTTGCGAATAATAATTGAGTTTTTGAAAAAAAGAAATTTAAGTACAAAACTTAAAATCTGCATGTGCCTTATTATTTGTAACTACTATTGAAAATAATTTTGTTTATGTCAGTGTGAAAGTACATTCTAATAATACACCAACAAAAAGGGCACATTGTATAGCAACCAATTCTGCTGGTTTTTCAATGGAAACTCCTGGGATTTTGATGAAGTGAATAAAAAAACTTTGTAAAAGACACACATAAGATGTTACAGGTAAGTATAGATATGTACGTTTTGACCAAAAATTGTTTTGGTCTTCCTCAGTCAAAGCCCTTTGTTAACAAGGAACAGAGGGAACTGAAGAGATAAACAAGCAAGCATGTTGCCACAAGAAAAGCCGAACAAAACCACAGAGAGGAAAGGGATAAAAAGAAAGGAAAGAAGTACAAAAATAAATAATAAAATAAAAAGTGAAGAAAAGAATACAAACACGCACAAAAAAGAGAAATAATAGAAAACAGAACAAACAAACATAACAAAAACACAATTTTTTATTACTATAAAAAAACCAGGACGGCACATATATATATAATTTTTTTTTTAATTTTCTCTGAAATTCCTAAGTTTATTAGAATTACATATTTTTCCAATTGCAAATTATTTTTTTTTTCCAATGGCAGAAGGTTGGCAGTAAAAAATAAAAAAAAGTAGCCATTTCCTCAAGAGCTCTCTCACCTCTCAATATTTATAAAATTTTAATATAAAAAAAGACTTTTAAAAGGTTATATGTTTGACATAAAAATTAGATATTGAATAGAATAGAAAATAAATTATCAATAACTAATATATATACATAAAATACTTATACATCAGTCAGTATTTAAATGAAAGTTGCACAAACAATGTAATATATTTCTAAATCAGAACACCGTTTTTACGAAAATTTTAATAAGCAGCATTAATCCTATTAATTGGCCATTGATTCAGATAAGCGAAGTAATTTATTTTAAAAAAAAAGCTGTAGAATATCGGTTATAGCTGCATAAGCAGCTACACAACGTTTTAAGTACGTCCTGCATAAGCAGCTAAACAACGATTTAAGTACGTCCTGCATAAGCAGATACGCAACGTTTTAAGTACGTCCTGCTGAAGCAGCATACAACGTTTTAAGTACGTGTGGAGAACACTGATCTGGACCCAGATTTCGACGATCATTGTACGTGCTTTGTCCGGACATTCTGACGTAAGCGACACCGTAAATCTGTACGGGATGGTAACGTCCTAGCTGAACGTAGAAATTACGGCTTTTGAACCAGTTTGTGCTACTTGGGCAGCGATTGATCATTAGCAAAATTCAAGAAAAGTTTCAAGAGATATTAATGGCTATGTTCTTGATATGTTTTAAGTGTCTGTACTGATTCGGTTTGTGGCTGCAACATCTCTTTTGAATGCAAACAGTCTGAATAATGTAAATAATACAGAGTAATAAAATGCAGCAATGTTTTTCGGCATGTATTATTTTAAGTTACATGAATTTCTGAAGATTTTTCCGCCCCTGACACTATCAGAGTTGCCAACCTGGCAAAGGCAAAAATAAGGAGATATCATTTTTAAAATCGGGAGACTTGTTTTCCCCTGACAATAAATGAATAAATAAAATATTGAGATGTGACAGGCGAAGTGAAACTACATTTTGGAGAGAAACAAAAGGATGTTTTAATGCCATTCATGCATGTCAGAAAGATATTTTGGGGGCAAAAAAGTGTATGTCATGTGTTCTGTCAGTAACTTATAAAAAATTTGGTAATAAGAAAAATATTTAGAAAACTTACAACAGCGATCAATTTTTGCTCTTAAGACATTGGAGTATTAAACAAAATAATGGGGAAAAAAAGGAAGAGATTTAGATTAAAATTAAAATGCTTTAAAACATTAAGCTTCACTTCCTGGAACAGCATTGGTTCTTTTCGCTTTTTTTTTTGCGTTGGTGACAAAATCGTAATAATTTATTCCAATCTTAAAAAAAGATTACTTAATTCCCTCCTCCTCATTTTCCATAAAAGATAAAAATGCATTCTAAAAAGTATTAAAAACAAAATATTTTCACAAAATTTTTTTTTCTCATTTTTCTATTATTGCAGTTTTTACAATTTATTTATTATTATGTTTATTATTAATGTTATTTTCCGGTATATAATTTTAAGCCGGATATTTGTAATATCTAGCTACTGCCAATCATCCGGCACGTATGGGCAAGAGCGCCGGGATTGGGGTGCACTTGCACCCTCCTGGAGTTCGAAAAAATATAATTAACATGAAAATATTAATAATATTTGTAAAATAATAAGGACAAGGACAGTAAAAACATTGGATTCACCATCTGATAACACTCTGCGTGCCGTGCACCCCCTAGAAAAATTCCTGCCGGCGTCCTTGCACATGGAATATTTAATAGGTAAGGAAAATACTTTAATTAAGTTCTACCCCACCTACAAAAACAAAATAGCGTAGGGATCTGATAATGCATAAAAAATATTTAATCACGTTCACTGTACATACATTCAAATAAACAGAATACTTACTTTTTTAAGGAACTTCCAAAGGCCTACTCCAACCACAACAGTCTTCGGTCGTTCAACAATGGCGGCAAAACAAAACACTTTGGTTGAGATGAGGTGTTGCTGGGACTTCTTCTGGCCCTCTAGCGGGGCGTATATTTGTCGTCACTGTGAATCGTACTACATTGAACGTCTGTAGTATGTGGTGGCGTACGTGGATTATAGAACGGATTATAGAATCTGTTGTTTGTACGTTAAGCAGTCCCAATAAGAAAATTCTTTCATAGTAGATACTTCAGAGTACTAGAGTAAAACGTGAAGCTGAATTAGCCGAAGCACACATTTTGAACCAGAACGCGTTTTGCACAGTGTAAGACGTGGTGAACACGTTCTGACAACCTGTGTGTGCTACCTGGGTATTTCGTTACCTTCTAAAGAAGCAATAGAGACTAACAATTTTAGAAATTTTAGAGAAAAAAATTGGAATCGTTACTGTATTATTTTCGGCAAACTATTTGAATGATTGGTTATCACTCTTTATTTAGAAATCATTTTTGTAAAAGGGGCATACATATTTAAAATTTTCAAATTTATATATTCTTTTATTTGTAACTCATATAATTCTAATATAATTCTAATATAACTAATATAATTCCCACCTCTTTTTTACAAATAAAAGAATATATAAATTTTAAAATTTTAAATATGTATCCCCCTTTTACAAAAAGGATTTCTAAATAAAGAGTGATAACCAATCATTCAAATAGTTTGCCGAAAATAATACAGTAACGATTCCAATTTTTTTCTCTAAAATTTCTAAAATTCTTAGTCTCTATTGCTTCTTTAGAAGGTAACGAAATACCCAGGTAGCACACACAGGTTGTCAGAACGTGATCACCACGTCTTACACTGTGCAAAACGCGTTCTGGTTCAAAATGTGTGCTTCGGCTAATTCAGCTTCACGTTTTACTCTAGTACTCTGAAGTATCTACTATGAAAGAATTTTCTTATTGGGACTGCTTAACGTACAAACAACAGATTCTATAATCCGTTCTATAATCCACGTACGCCACCACATACTACAGACGTTCAATGTAGTACGATTCACAGTGACGACAAATATACGCCCCGCTAGAGGGCCAGAAGAAGTCCCAGCAACACCTCATCTCAACCAAAGTGTTTTGTTTTGCCGCCATTGTTGAACGACCGAAGACTGTTGTGGTTGGAGTAGGCCTTTGGAAGTTCCTTAAAAAAGTAAGTATTCTGTTTATTTGAATGTATGTACAGTGAACGTGATTAAATATTTTTTATGCATTATCAGATCCCTACGCTATTTTGTTTTTGTAGGTGGGGTAGAACTTAATTAAAGTATTTTCCTTACCTATTAAATATTCCATGTGCAAGGACGCCGGCAGGAATTTTTCTAGGGGGTGCACGGCACGCAGAGTGTTATCAGATGGTGAATCCAATGTTTTTACTGTCCTTGTCCTTATTATTTTACAAATATTATTAATATTTTCATGTTAATTATATTTTTTCGAACTCCAGGAGGGTGCAAGTGCACCCCAATCCCGGCGCTCTTGCCCATACGTGCCGGATGATTGGCAGTAGCTAGATATTACAAATATCCGGCTTAAAATTATATACCGGAAAATAACATTAAAAATAAACATAATAATAAATAAATTGTAAAAACTGCAATAATAGAAAAATGAGAAAAAAATTTTTTGTGAAAATATTTTGTTTTTAACACTTTTTAGAATGCATTTTTATCTTTTATGGAAAATGAGGAGGAGGGAATTAAGTAATCTTTTTTTAAGATTGGAATAAATTATTACGATTTTGTCACCAACGCAAAAAAAAAGCGAAAAGAACCAATGCTGTTCTAGGAAGTGAAGCTTAATGTTTTAAAGCATTTTAATTTTAATCTAAATCTCTTCCTTTTTTTCCCATTATTTTGTTTAATACTCCAATGTCTTAAGAGCAAAAATTGATCGCTGTTGTAAGTTTTCTAAATATTTTTCTTATTACCAAATTTTTTATAAGTTACTGACAGAACACATGACATACACTTTTTTGCCCCCAAAATATCTTTCTGACATGCATGAATGGCATTAAAACATCCTTTTGTTTCTCTCCAAAATGTAGTTTCACTTCGCCTGTCACATCTCAATATTTTATTTATTCATTTATTGTCAGGGGAAAACAAGTCTCCCGATTTTAAAAATGATATCTCCTTATTTTTGCCTTTGCCAGGTTGGCAACTCTGATAGTGTCAGGGGCGGAAAAATCTCCAGAAATTCATGTAACTTAAAATAATACATGCCGAAAAACATTGCTGCATTTTATTACTCTGTATTATTTACATTATTCAGACTGTTTGCATTCAAAAGAGATGTTGCAGCCACAAACCGAATCAGTACAGACACTTAAAACATATCAAGAACATAGCCATTAATATCTCTTGAAACTTTTCTTGAATTTTGCTAATGATCAATCGCTAATTTTGTATATTCCCAATCAAATAAAAGGGCCCAGGACATATCCCGACATATCCCAGGCCCGGACAGGGCTCGGACTAATGAAAAATTTCTCCTTTATTTAGAGATGTACAGAGTATTCGGTTGGTATTCGGTATACTGTCTATTCGGCAGACAAACCGAATATTCCATTTGACCGAATACTTAAATATTCGGCAGCCGAATAGTAAGCAAATTTAAGTATTCCCAATCGATAAACACATGCACATTTTTTATATCATGAATGAAAGATATAGTATAGTACCATAGTACTAAATTGATTCAAGTTGAAATATTACATGTGAATAAGTGTTTGAAGCCCTTATAAAGTCCTCCTACCAAGGCACCCCCATCCTTCGCAGATAGTCCTAACGTAGCGTTCCACAATCACACAAATAACCAATATCCCAATGAAATTAGTTTTAATGTAAGAGAAAACACTCAGATGTTAAATTTGAATTTCAAGGTTTTTCTTAAATCTTATGACACATTACATTAACCTGTGCTATTACTAACTGATTTAAATTTGAAACAGTAACCAGGAAAAAAAACTCATAACATCAAGTATTCGTAAATATGTGAAGTTAATTAACTGCTAAATTTTTAAATAAAATATGTAGGTCAAAAAATTACCAGCATTTCACTAATATTTAAAAAAGTTATCAATAATATATAAAGGAAACACACTTGGATGTTAAATTTTGCAGCATTTTAATTTTTGAAGTTTTACACCATGTGAAATATTGTTTAAGAAAAAACTAATTAAATTAATCATTGAAATCAAAGTTTAATAGCGGTTTAATAAATTTTAACCAAGTATCCGGTTAGAATTTTAAACGAATATTCGTTCTTCTGCAAAATATGGTATTAGGTGCATCCCTACCTTTATTGATCATTGAAACAGATTTTAAAGTGATTCATGGGAAAAAATAAACATACTTAAAAAAAATAATTGTATTCTATCAATGAAGTAATTAAATTTTATTAATCTCGTAAGGTTGATTTTTTTTACATGCCCAATCAGGTATGTGGCTAAAACAAATACATGTCTCTGGCATGTCGGGCAATAGACTTTTCCATCCCTGGTCCAGACATATTCTGCACCCCTGGGATATCCCACTTATGTTTCTATAATTTGTTGTTCTAAAGTTAGTAAACCTAAAGATAAAATTGAATCTGCTAAACTTTAAAAATGTAAATTTCTTTAATGTTTCTGCTTTATTGTATATGTTATACAATATCAGAATTGTTTACAGGGATAAGATTCTTCCTACTTTTGTTGGATTTTCCTACTTTCCCGTTTTTTCAAATAATCTTCAGACTTTTCTTAAAAATTCTGCTTTTTTCCAAAGAAATCTAGACTTAAAAAAAAAATTTGGATTTTACGAAAATTTACGATACCGAAACTAGAATACAGTTCGATCTTTAGCGCGCGTCAGTAAAGTCGGTAGCCGTCCTGTTGTCAGGGCATTGGGCTCCCAACCGAAAGGTCCAGGGTTCGAGTCCCATGGCCGGCAAGTCAGAAAAAATAATTTTTAAAAAAGAATCCAAGTCCACACATGAGTTCTAAAATTTAATACCAGATGATAGTAATCAAATTAATTAATTAATAATTAACTAAAATTCATTAATAATTCCAAAAGTAAAATCCAAAAAAAAATTGCAAGTCAGAAAAAATCAAAGTCCCATTCCGAAACTAAAAATCCGTTGCCACTCAGTAAAAAAGAATCTTGGTGTTGCCATTCCGTAAAAATGAAACTCCTTTCACGAGTGAAACCACTCGTGACGTCACTTCCGGTCACGCCCCTTCGTGACGTCACTAGGCCACGCCCCCTTCGTGACGTCACCAGGCCAAAGAATATAAATAACCACTGCGTGAAGAAGTCCAACTCTCATAGGGATAATGTAAGAGCAGAAACGCGCGCATGCGCGGCGTTGGCGGAAACCGTGGAAGTAAAAAAAACAACTTTACAGGGCTCAAACGCAGATCCGAAACTATTTTCGCCTTTGCTTTGAGTTAGCTGGGAGTTATTTTCCCCCCCTTTAATGAAGAAACGCCGTTTAAAATGCTTTCATTTATAAAATCGGGTAACGATCAACTAAATAATATTGGTGTAAAAAAGTTTGATCATTGTTAAAGTTTACACTTTTTGGAAAAAATTTATTTATGATACTTAGGTTATTTTAATTACTATTTTGTTACGGGAATCGCTGCTTAAACTTGTTTTAATTATAAATTCGCTGAACGATCGGCGAAATAATATTATGATTAAAGTTCAATCACAAGTGTGATTAAAGTTAGACTATTGTTAGTTTACACTTTTTGGGGGAAAAAAATTATTTATGAAACTTACGTTAATTTAATTATTATTTTGTTACGGGAATCGCTGCTTAAACTTCTTTTAAATATAAATTCAGGAAACAATCGATGAAATAATATTGAATATTGATTTAATCCAAATCCAGTTTGAATTAACACTTTTGGGGGTAATTTGAACTTAAAGCAAGGGTTGCTATTATTATTATTTTGTAATGAGAATAGCTGTTTAAACTTATTTTAATCATAAAATCAGATGAGGATCAGTGAAATAATATTGATTTAATCAGGAATTTATATCATTGTTTAAGTTTATACTTTTAGGGTAAAAATACAGTGTTAAAAAAAATAATAATAAAATAAAAATTTGTATAATGTGATATGGACTACTGTTTTGTGCTCATCACTTTTAAAATAAATGTGTATATTCTATTGCAACAATTGGGAAATAAGTTGAACTTTATATTTAATATTTACTAATAACTACCATGTATGCTGAAATAAAAAAAAAGATATACTTACTCTCATAATTCACTATTCAAAACACCCAGTAAAATAATTTAAAATGTGGCATCAGCATAATAATTTTAGATGCCAAACGTGTCCTTAAATGGGGTTATAATTGTTATGATTTAAGACTTGTTCTGCTGAAGAATACTGCATTATGCAAAGAAAAGTGTATAAGAAAACTTCAATTATTTTTAAAAGATATAAATATGGATGATAATTTCTTCAAACAGTAGCACAAAAAACACCAATAAAGTAGAAGTTATTAGTGTGATTGTGCATAAACTTAATGTATTTTTTGTACATCATCAATTTTAAATTATTATTATTATTTTAAGATAAATGAAAACTAATTAATTGGGCTTTATGTATGTAATAAATTGGTAGACCTTTCTTGGAATTATTTATATAATCAGTCTGCATGTTTATATGTTAAAACAATAACAAATAACAAAAATGAAGTATGAGACATTATAAAGTTTCACCTATATTTTATTTGGATAGTCAATACAGAAAACAGATAATTCAAATAACTGTACAAGCAACAAAATTTCAAGTAGAATTGTAGCTGAGTTTAACAAATTTAAAATAGGCTTTGTAAAACAAGACAACAAACTATGTTTCTGTAAATAATTTATGTATTTACAGCACAACTGTTACGATTCGAGAAGATTAGGACAGTACACAAGGAAGGTTGAATTACATTAAGAAAAAAATATGCTATGTGATCCATTATAAACAAAGAGAAAAAATCAAATATTTAGGAGACAAGAAAAATTACAATAAAAAATGCCCCCCCCCCCCAAAAAAAAAATGTATCTGTAGGATCCATTACAAACAAAGAGGGAAAAAAAGTCAAATATTTGGGAGACAAGAAATATAAAACAATTACAATAAAAAATGACACACACACCTATCCAAAAAAGAAAAAAAAGAAGAAAGAAAGAAAGAAAGAAAAGAAAAAGAATCTACTTTTTAATAAATGCATCAAAACTATTTAATTTTTGAATAGCATACTGATCTGAAATTGTACTTAAAGAAACAATTTAAACCATTGAGACTTTTTATGTTTAATTAATCAAACAAAACATTACCTTTTCACAACTATTCGAAGAAGTAATATTTAATAAAAAGTAAAAATCACTAGCTGTAAGTCTGCAAGATTATTTATCTTCTGAAAATGGGGGTGAGAAGAATTTTTAAAGAACTGTTCAATGCAGAGGTAGTAATTTAGGTTCACAAATATGTAGTTTGAACAATCAAAAGAAAATTAGTGATCAAAAGTTGTTTATAAAAAACTTCCAGATAGGTTGAATTGGGCCATAGACGTGCTGTCAAATAATTTTGACTTAGTGATTAGTGGGAAAATAATAAAACTAAATACTAGCACAGGGTGGTGACAGATCATGGAAATATCAGGGAATTTCATAAAAATATCCAAAAATCAGGAAACGTTATGCTTTTGTGCATGCACAAATGCCAAATCATAAAGAAGTTATTATTTCTATTATTTGTTTATTCTCAAGTAACTAAATACTGAAATTGGATCAAATTTCATACACACCCTTTTTTTTTGTTATGTTTCTTTTGACCAATCTAAGCTAGCAGTGAAAATCATTGAATGTCAGTTTTCATAAAAGTATATAGTAAGCGTAATATTTTGAAATTGATGCATTTCAATAAAAATACTAAGAAAAACAAGATCTCTGAAGAGAAATCTGTCAATTATTACAAATTACTGTAAAATTTTACGTAAGTGAAAGTTATAAGAACAAAAATAATGAAAACAAAACTAATTTATTTCGGTTACTTAAAATTTTTTTAATAAGGTTGCCACTTAAAATTCTGCAACTACTGAGTAGTAAGTTTTTAAACTCTTGACTCTCTGCATCACACTCAAAATCATTTAAATTAAAATGCAAAAGGAAAATTTTAACATCTGTCGCTTTGAAAGATTTTTATCAACAAAAAATATTTATACTGTGATCCATTAGTATAGTGCATTAGTATAAAACAAGGGAAAAAATAAACATTTGTACATTTTGTAAAAATTCTTACAAGTTGGCAGCTATTTAATATGAAAAAGAAAATATGATGGAAAGTCATTAAGTAAAATGATGCAAGTTCTATCATATTGTGTGACTGTAAATTCTAAATTATAAGGAAAAATAAATTATGATGACAAACACTTGGAAACAATTTTATTTTTTAACACAGGTCCTACAAATGTTTATGTGCACTTCAGCCCGTATTCTATTACATTCTTTGTATTCTAGCTGCATAAATTTAGCTATGACATTCATAATACCACCTTACACTGAATGCCATAATTATTTACAAATTTTTTTTTATCATTTGGTTCTTGCCTCCAAGCTGTTACTTCAATAGACAAAAACAGATGAGAAAATCATGCTGAGCTAAGTTTGGTCATCTATCGCTGTTCTTTGAATAGATTTATTTCTAACTGAGCATTATGCCATATGCATATGTGGCTTACTTAATGACATACCCTCTTAATTATGTTAAGATAAAATAACATTGTTTTTTTTACACAGTATATATTCCATTAACTACCATGTGCCAAAATGAAAGAAATAAATATAGAGATATATATATTTAAGTATAATAGTAAATACATTTCCTAATATAAAAATAAAATTTAATGCTTCTACATTCTTGCATTAAGTAATTCTGAAAATAAAAACAAATAATTTTTGCTATGGCTGTTTCTTTTTGATAATTTTACTTTTGAATAAGTTTTGTAATACAGCTTTGTAAGTAATGCACTGTTTTAACAATATCATAGTAAAAAAATATATGCGAAAAAAGAAACTGGAGTAAGAAATATAAATATTGCACTACTATTTTCCAGAAAGTCAGGGATGAGATTGACAAAAAAAGAAAAAGTCTGAAAGAATGTACCAACAACATTTGAGGAATAATACTTATGAATTTCAAATTCAATAAACTCATTTTTATCAATATTGTAATTTTTGAAATATAAAAACATTGTACTTTTTGAAAGTTCTTTCTCACCAATCAAATCATTTTACAAACATTGCACTTAAATTGCTCACAAGCTTTTTTCGAAACATAACTCGCTGAGTTTACCTGGAGTAAAATTTAAACAACTTCATTCAGCACATCAGTAAACACAGAGTTAGAACTAACGGATGGCACTTCATCATCTGAAGTCGAAATTTCACAGTGGTGTGGCATCAAATTATATCTGTCAGAATCAGCATCATGGTGTTGGAATAGTTACTTGCTGAAAAATGTTCAGAACAGACCCAGAATCTGGTGTATCTCACATGGAGGGATGATGAAATAACCCACTCCTTTCCGGACACTTCAGCTCATTTATTGGACCTGCAAAAAAGAATAGAATAACTTTATTGGGTACAGACAGGGATCAACACATACAAAGTGTAGGTCTGTTTTACAGCCCTTTCACAGAATTACAATCGACTAAAATTCCTTCACAAAATTATAACCAATTAAAGGGCCCCTTCACAAAAATACAATCAATTAAAACAACCTTTCATTGTCTTTTACTGTATATTTTAATTTGTTTTGTAATTTTATAGTTTATATAAAAAAAAAATCTTCAAAGTATTATTGCTATTTTGGATTCATTTAGAAAAAAAAATTACTCTTTAAGAGATTTTCTGGAGGATTTCTTCATTGTGTGTAATAGTTCATGTTTGGTTGTATGTAAAACCGAAAAATGTTGTGGGCAAAGAATTGCAATCATTTCTAAGAAAATTTCCATGATTTACATTGTACTAGGGATGCACTGAATACCACATTTTGTCGAATAACGAATATTCAGTTAAAATTCTAACCGAATATTCGGCTGTATACCGAATACTTGGTTAAAATTTATTATACTTTGATTACAATGATTAATTTAATTAGTTTTTTCTTAAAAAATGTTTCATATGATGTAAAACTTCAAAAACTGAAATGCTGCAAAATTCAATATCCAAGTATGTTTCCTTTATATATTATTAATAACTTTTTAAAATATTAGTGAAATGCTGGTAATTTTTTTTACCTACATATTTTATTTAAAATATTAGCAGTTAATTGACTTCACATAGTTATGAATACTTAATGTTATGAGTTTCTTTTTTTCCCTGGTTACTGTTTCAAATTTAAATCAGTTAGTAATAGCACAGGTTAATGTAATGTGTCATCTTAAGAAAATCTGAAAAAAGCAACAAAATTCAAATTTAACATCTGAGTGTTTTCTCTTACATTAAAACTAATTTCATTGGGATATTGGTTATTTGTGTGATTGTGGAACGCTACGTTAGGACTATCTGCGAAGGATGGGGGTGCCTTGGTAGGAGGACTTTATAAGGGCTTCAAACACTTATTCACATGTAATATTTCAACTTGAATCAATTTAGTACTATGGTACTATACTTTATCTTTCATTCATGATATAAAAAATATGTATTTGTTTACTGATTGAGGAATACTTAAATTTGTTTACTATTCGGTTGTCGAATATTTAAATATTTGGCCGAATCGTCACGGTATACTGCCGAATAGGCAGTATACCGAATACCAATCGAATATTCGGTGCATCCCTACATTGAACATTACCATACATAAAGAATTTGTTGATAGCTTCATTACAAAATGAGTAACACATGGTATACTCTTACTCAAATTAACACTTACATTATTGGGTCTTTTGGAAACCTATGATATTAGCCTTCAGGTTCTTTCACTCTAGCTGTGTCACAAAGGTCATACTTATCATGGGAGGACTTCTTTTTTCTGTAGAAAGAAAAACTAATTAATAATGCGTAAAGTCAAAACAAAAGTTTTAGAAATGACAATATTGAAGCAAAATAGCTCGTACATTAACATGAAACATTTTCACAAATAACTTTTATCCGCAATGTATATAACCAAGGGTAGAATCCTGTGTTTTGTTTTCTTTTTGTGCTGCCCTCGGGCAATCTCTGAAATTATTTTGGTCACCCCCAAGTACAGTTTGTTGCCCATACGACTTTTGCAATACAATTTTTTTTTAATTTAATACAGCCGTTACTATGGAAAATGGATTTTTGACTATCTCTGTTTTGACTATGATGGCAGAATTTTCTTGACGGTGATCGGCTGCTTGTAAACAAATAGGAAACGAGCACACTGAAGATAAAACAATAGTAGTTTCTCTCTCAACCATATTTCATTATATGAGATAGCTATTATAAATATGATATATCATCATTTCTGATCTTGCCTGTATAGCCGAACTCTGTTACAGCAAACCCGGTATATAACGAACTACAGTTTACCAGTTAACACAATAACGCCTCAAGATGTGTATTTCACATTCAGAATAAGCCTTAAGAATATGAGCTTTTACGCATTGCTTTTCCATACAAAATTAAGTATATTTTGATAAATGATAATGATTTGCTGATTTTAAATTTAAAAAATCCAATTATTGTATTGTATCAATGAAGTTTACTATTTCATTTCTTAGCAGTTCCGATAATGGGTGTAACAAACATAACTTTTGTTCTCCTGAAGTTCATTATAACACGGTTCAAGCGTAGTAAGTTTTTGGAAAGCCAAAGTGATTATAATGTTAATTGCCTCTGCTTGTGCACACTAAAAACAACTACTAAACCCATGTTTAAACTGTTTGCTCTTATCATTAGAAAGATGCAATGGAGAAGACTTCCTTCAATCAATGTTGCTTAACAGACTAGTTCTTTAAATGCTCCATAAATGCATTTAAATGCAATTAATGTTTAATTCTAATCAAAAATAGAGAGTAACATTTATGCTACCAATCAAATCAGTAGATATCATGTTAATCCCCAACCAGTTATCCAGAATACACCCGGTCCCAACCATTCCGGATGATAACAGGTTCCATACTGTACTACAAAAATCGCTCTGTTAAAATGTATACAAACAATAAAAATATACAAGCATGTTTCACATAATGGCCAGTACAGCAAACGGATTTACTTTCTCTTACGAAATATCGCAAACATAAATTAATAACTGCTGACAAAAGCACACAGTTGTAGAAGCGATCAAGATAAAACTATTCGCAGCGAAAGCATATTGATTTGATTTACAGTGCAGCATATTTGTTGCATCGGTAACATTAAAAAACAATTATCAATATAAACAAATTATACATAAATCAATATAAACAAATGATATAAATGTCAGTTAAAGAACGTACAAGATATACTTACGTATTAGATGAATTGAAGATTGTTTCTTCTTTTCCATTTTGATCCGATTTATTAATTAATGGCGGCGTACGATCCACGATGTTGTCGTTTTGAAGGAAGGAGGGAATCGCGCGGAAGACCTCGCAATGATTAGTACGCATGCGCGAGTTGAGCGGAGAGGAGAGCCGAGAGCATCCTTGCCCCTGTACGGTTTGCTTTTCTGCTAGTGGACTTTCCGCCAGAGCTAGATGGCGATAGTTACGTCTCCCTCGAGCCGAAACGATGCGACTAGGCCACGCCCCCTTCGTGACGTCACTTCCGCCTACCGTAGTACTCCGCTTACTACTGGCGTTCAGGCCAGGGAGTAACAGGGGGAAGGAGATAAAGCGAAACGTTGGAGAAACGTCAACTCCGCCGCACACAAAAAGGAGGCGCAACGATCGACCTCCTCCCGTGTTTAGCATTACTCCCTATGAGCAAATGAGCCAATTATGCATTTTATAAAAAGGAAAATATATTTTAACGTAAAATATGAAACAAAAATAACTCTACTTGAGTACTTTTATTAATAAAACACAGTTTTGTATTTTTTCCGAACCTTTTTCTAGGCGAATTTAAGCAAGAATTTATTTATCGACAACCGAAACTTACCGACGGCGGCTTCCACCGAAGCAGACGACAGGGAGGGAAACCTACCGACGACCTCCTTTTTTTATGGTGCCGCAGTGAACAAACATTTTTACGGCATGAAAATATGGGCCTTCCGTTCTCTCGGCGTTTCGCTTCGCCGCCACAAATAGGGATGAATTTAGTCAACAGGGAGTATTATGGAATGGGTTATGATCTCTTTGAATTCCGTTTCTTACTCGCAAATGAGAACAATATATATTGATGCTCATACATGGTTTTTATGTTCTCCCTCCCCCCTCCCCCGTTTTTTATATAAATAAATCAACAATCGAAATTAGTTTTCCTAATTTTCATGCTGAATTTCAGTGAGGTAATTACGGCATGAAAATTTTGTCTAGGTATTTTATTTGTTCAGGCCCAGGCCTAGGGCCTCAACATTTGGGGGCCCAAAAAAACTAAAAACACAATTCAAATTTTCTTAAGTTTTTCTTGTTTTTTTTTTCTTTTAGATGGCAGATTTTTATATAACCTTTCAAATTTTTTCAAACAATATTTTAAACAAATTGCTAATCTACTTGATGACTAGACGGCATTTATAGCCAAAGGGTTTGAAAAAAGTTGTAAATTCTTAGTTATTTTATGTACAGCTTGAATTTGTTCATTAAATTCATCATGAAAAATAATAGATGATTGCCATTTTGGGAGAAAAAAAATCCAAAACTAGGGCATTTATAGTAATTGACTTTTGCAAATTTCATGCTACCTACATCAGTGTTCGGGGGCCAAAGTCCAAGTTGCGCCTATAGCCAAGAATTTTTTTAATTGGGCCCTGGATTTGTTGTTAATTATAGTTGATCTGGAAGAAATTTTGCATTGGGGAGTATAAGGTAAGTTCTTTTAAAGTAGCACTTGAAAGAAATAATAAATGTATAGAATGGAGGTTTCTTTTAATTGTTTACGATTCCTTTGATGATGAACAATTCTTTTGCAGTAAGTTTTATTTTTCAAACATATTCATATTTTAGAAGCCAAGATTTGGTAATTTTAGTTATTATTATTTTTTTATGTTCAAACTATAATAATTTAAGGTAGGGGGTAGCCAGAAATTTTTCATGGGGGGGGGGTCCAAAAATGATCTTTTTGTAGCAGATTGGCACATCAGGATTGATTTGGCACAATTTGGAGCAGCTGGCACATCCCTGAGAATTTCGTTTAACCCTTTGACGCGCAACATTTTCCCAATGCTGAAAAAAGGGAAGCCGTTGCCATCGCTTGACTTAATCACCAGCAAGATGGCGGGCGATCGTCACATCGCGTGCCACAGATCTAGGGACCCCTTTTTTGCCGACAGCTGGCTGTGCCCGGCACAGCCATCTACGAAAAAAAGGGTCTCTAGATCTGTCTAGAGAAGAATGAACGGCTGCCCTTTTTTCAGCATTGGGCAATCTATCCAGCTGTTCTCGCATTCTTCCATTTTTCGGCAGATGTCACTGCTGTTAAAAATAATCGTGACCATTTTTTACGGGAAATGACGTGCTAAAAAGTAAAGGATTCTCGTGGAGCTATGTCACCCGCAACTATTTTTTATAGAAATCAAATCTATTCTTTGTGACTGGCAACAGTCAAAACGTCAGAGTTGGGTGTTCCCAGAGCGGGAACACTGCGCGTTAAAGGGTTAAGTGTGAAACATGTTATTTATTAAATAAGTTATTTATGAGAGAGACGTGTGCTTTAATGCAGATGCTTTTATCTTATGACTTCCACTGAATTAGTTTGGGTATGATGCAATAATATTCATTTTAAAATTTGGGAGGATTGAATTTATACTAATTTACTTAATATTTTTAGCTCTTTTTCAAGTATCCAATCTGTTTGCCTTATGTAACTCAGGTAGAAAATTGAGATTAAAGTTTGTTTTTATTTGTTGTGGTGATTCATATGGAAAAAACAAATTACTATAAAAATATGTTAGCTTTTATTTCTTTCCTTTTCCTTTCTTTCTTTCTTTTATTTATTTATTTATTTTTATTAGTAAAGAAAAAATTTAGGCAATACGAATTTTCAGGAAAAAAAAATAATAAAATATTATTTTGAATATTTTAATCCCAATTTTTTCTACAAACTTTCTGGGTCACTCTCTGAACTGCAGAACACGAGGTAGTCTAAATCAGAATTACTACTACTAACAGAGAATATTGTGTCTGTGCATTCCTTTGATAGGTCATGCTCAGATGTAGAAGCAGAATTTGAAAGTATAAAACAGAATCAAACTTAAATTTTATTCATGCAGATTACAATGTTAGAATTATGACTTATATTTTTTGTTTAAATAGTACAGAAATTGACTAATAAAAGAAAATATAGAAAGCTCAAATATGTTCCATGAAAAATTGTCTTTTTGACATTGAAAATTTTCCGGAAAAACATAGTCGAAAATTTTCTGGAAACGAACAGCGACAAAGGAACAAGAGGTGGAAAGGCGGGAAAACTGAAACCGGTTGGGGAAGGAGTAGGAGGAAGCAGACGACAGACAGGGAGGATTTTTATTGCAGCGCCATCTTTTTCTGCCGAAAATTGTTGACGGAAATCCCTGCCTGCTGCCATACAACGTTTATCTCCTTCCCCCTATTACTCCCTGGTTCAGGCAACGACTGGTGAGACAGCATTCCCGCGTTTCTTCAACTGACCCCGGCGAGTATCATCACGTGCTAGCATTTTTCGACGCATTTACCGCCTCGTGTTTCTTCATTTTTCTCTGTAAATTTACTTATAATTAGTGCATTTCGCAAGATATAATATGGTATACGTTTGTTGTATACCTATGTGCCGTGGTAATTACCCGGGAACCTCAAAAGTACAGTTATTTGGATTTCCACGAGCTGAAAACTTAAAACAAAAGTGGCTGAGAGCCATTCCAAGAAAGGATTATACTCCAACACAACACTCTAAGGTATGTTTTATTTTAATCTTATTATATTTATTTCTGATTGATTAATTCGTATATAAAATGCTGATTGATATTATTTAACTTGATATATTTTCGTATATATATAACATGTGTAGATAGCGTAGAATACAGTTTTCAAACTGTACACATGGCTTAATTTCTGAGTTTAATTACATCATTCCTGTAATGTTTTACAATGATATTTTAATATTTGTTAGTGTATGCCTGTACAGTATCGAATTTAATGCAACAAAAAAATTTTAAGGATTGTGTAGAGCATTACACCAGTTAAACGCTAGTTTCATATTAACAGTGTTTTATGTTTAATTTTAAAGTAGTTCACAGAAATAAACTCGATTTTTGGAAGTAACACATCTAACTCCAATTTCATTTTGTGAATTTCGTTTTGGATTTCTAAGTACAATTTCGTTTTGTAAAAAAAAAAAAAAAAAAAAATGTAAAACTTGAACGATCTATTTGACATCAAAACTGCTAAATATAAGAATTCAGTTAATGTGTTTACTTTTACAAAGTTAGTTAATGAACACGCATAAAAAAAACTACTTATGAAAATTGAAAAACTTTTTTTGAACACGAAACAACTATCTCTGAGAGATTTGTACTTGTAAGATTATTCATTATTAAGCTTTGTATGTCTGTGTAAACGTATGTGCTGTAGTAAACATTGACATGTGTATGAAGATATTGATAATTTATATATATTATATACAGATTATTATTTATTACTAGGTTTATATTGAAGATGCATAATAAAGCAAGATTATTTTAATTGCTGTTTACTTTGCTAGTTAAGTCTAATAGTCTAATGTATTATGCTGCTCAATTATACTGAATGTTCTCTCTTATTAATATAAAATAAACTAATATTACATTAAACTAAAATAAATACAGCATTTTTTTTTTTTTTTTTTTTTTGCCAATGTTCTAAAAATCTGATTTTCCTAGTGCTTCTAGTAGTTTTCTTCACTGATGAGAAACACATACCTGCTTATATATTTATGTGTTTTTATATATACATATGTCTGTGTGTGTGTGTGTATCAGTGTATCCTATATATTTAGCTATATGTATCTCTGAGAATATGTCCTATGGTAAACATTAGCATGTACATGAAAATATGTATAATTAATATCTATATTAAGTACATATAAATCCTTATTTCTGAGATTATTTTAATAGTTTTATCCTTTACTAGTTAAGTTAGGCTATTATTTTGCGCTTAATGAAGCTCTTATAATACATGTGTCTGTCTAGACTTTTCAGACAGTCCTGATTTACAGAAACTGAAAATTTAACTCATAATTTTGTGAATTTGAAATTACCATTCAATCAAGATTTTTCTAACCAGGGTCCTGTGTTTGCGAAAATAGTTTCCTTTTCGTGTATTATTATAAAATGTACAACTTTATAAAAATTTAAGTTTAGTAATAAAGTTCTGCCTTAAGAAACTGTATAGGAAAACCTATTAAAAGAAAACTATATGTAAAGTGGCAAAGCATTGCTTACGCAACAGTTATGTTGGAAAGATTCTTGTTGTTTTTTTTTTTTTTTTTTTTTTTTTTTTTTGCAAATATTAAACTATGTAAAGACATATTTGTGAAAAGAAGGCAGTTTACCAAAGGAAGAATTTTGTGAAAGGTCAGTTTTTAGGATAAACTATTTTGTGAAGGATATGTTAACAGACCAGAATTACTCCTAGACAGACCCTTGTACTATTTCAGCTTTTAATATAAAATTCAGTAAATTGTTGGTATAAGTTAAATATGCATATTCTTTTTTGGTTGTCTTCATAAAAATGTACTCTTTACAATGTTGCTCTTCAGTTTTTACTGTGGTTTTATTCACTGATGATCAGACTGATACAGCCCCTGTTAAAATTTTACAGCCTAAAAAAATATTTTTAAGTGTTACTGTTAAGTTATTAAGATATATCATATACTACTTGCATATTATAGTTATTTGTAATCTATTAATATACACTGTAGCAGGGAGGTGAATGATGGAGCTGCAGCACCCCCAAAATGAGTAAACATAGGATATGTAGAAAATCTAAAATTACGTATTTGTGGATAATTTGGATAGTGTACATTGTTATCCCCCATGATATATTTGAATGTTTTCCTTGATTTCATGAGGTTCAGCTATAGACCTAACCTAAGCCAAATTTATTTATTCATATTTCCTTTCTAATGCATATTTTTTCAACTACAAAAATTTTAAACTCTGTTTTTCTCCTCTTTCTTTCCTTTAATTCATTTTTATATGCGATATTATATTAGGCCAAAATTAACTTATTTCAGGCCAAGCATGAAAATTTTATATAATGGGATATTATTTTCATTAAAATATGCTTCAGTTACACTTATTAAGACAAACATTTGTTTTTATTTTATTTTCAAAATTTGCAACTTTAATCCATTATAAAAACACATGATTAATCTCAGGGAACACATGAATAATTACACACTTTTAAAAAGTCGAATTTGTCAATAACCATTTAAAGTTGAAAAGGCAGTGTATTTTGAAAATTTCTCAACAAAAAGTGTTTACTCCAGTTGAATTACTGATATTTTATAAATGTCTTCAAAACCCTTGAAAATACCAAAATAAAATTAGTTTAAAATATGTTACCGTGTTAATATTTATAGCTGAATATATTGCATAGATTTCAGCGTCAAAATTTGTTTTAAATTTCCCTACAGGCTTATGCTAACTTATCTGAAACTTTATGTGGAAGGGAGGGGGGGATAAGATATCTTAATATCCTGATATAAAGTAGTGTACTAGGCTTGTCAGATACTTAGTTTTTTTTTTTTTTTTTTTAAATCTGACTATCTGCACACATACTCCAGAACTATCTGCAAACTGATAATAGTTCGTGATAACTAAACACATAGTGCATATATGAACATTATTTAAATTAATACAAATTTACATGTCATAAACCACGCCTGTATAAATATTAACTCTGTAATTATCCTATTATATAGTTACGCTGATACGTGACTAACTCGCTAACAAATCCGGTCCGGCCCCTTCCAAACTTTTACCGTCATTAATCCAAACAGATTAAAAAGTTACTGTGTAAAAATTTAATGAAATTCACACAGTTCGTGCGATCGGCTTGAAAATTTTCATAATTATGTAAAAAAATATTAAAAAAAGATCTGCCCTATTTTAAAAATCTGAAAATCCACCCGTTCTCTCATTTTTAAGCAATTTTTTGCTATTTTCAGCTTTATTTTATTGCGCATTTAATCGCGTTAAGTTTCCAGTAAAATGAAAATCAAACGTCAATAACAGAGGACTAAATTACAAGACAGTCGGAACACGTATTCAACTTCCCTCACTATTTTTAGGAGAGTCCAATGTCACTTAGGTTAAATGTTTATCTTACATTTCATTGTTTACATGAATAATACTTACTATAAGGACGTTTTGGCAACCAACTATGTTTCCGGACTATTATTTTTCCCATTCCAATTTTAATGAGCTAACGCATTATGTAGAAGCTGCCTGGTGTTATAAAATAAAGACAACTTCTACAGAATGCGTTAGTTCATTAAAATTGGAATGATAAAAATAATATTCTTGAAACAAAGTTAGAAGCCAAAACGTCTTTATAGTATTTTTCATGTAAACAATGAAATGTAAGGTAAATATTTAAGCAAAGTGACACTGGGCCCTCCTAAAAATAGTGAGGAAAGTTGAGTATGTGTCCATACTGTATTGCTGTAAACTAGTCCTCAGTTATTGATGTTTCAGTTTGATTTTACTAGAAAAGTAACACGATTAAATGCGCGATCAAATTTATCAGTAAAGCTCTATTCCGTCCTAAAGATTAAAACAAAATTAAAATAACTAGTTGAAAAGAACAGTAAAGAAGATAAAGATAAAATAAATAGTGAAAGAACTAGTGAATAACAGATTAAGAAGAAGTAAGATAAAATAAAATTAAATCCTAGTTGGATTCAGTGGTGATGATTCCCTTTCTGTGATCTGTGGGTCTCGGTCCCACCATGGCCCATTGCACAAGGGACTGAAAATGGTAGATGGCTGAAGAGTAAAAGTCGAGGGTTCTGGACTACCGCGCGGCTGTCTCTCTAACGGTCTAGGGTTTCGGGAGGTTTCGTTAGATGTCTCGTGAAGACGCGGAAGAACACCTGAAAAAATCCTCCGACCAAGGCATTCCTACTTGGCAAATACCCTGAGTGCAGGCTTGCAATAAATGCACTACATTACACTCTATGATCTGTGTGGTTTCCCTGCTCAACTAGCATGGGTCTTTGAATAATCTGCCGGTTTAGCGGAGTGTTCAAAGATCCACGCTAAGAAATTACACATGTAAGAGAAGAGGAATCTTCTCAAAAACGTCTTTTCAATAATAAATGATGAGAGCAACCATCCTAAACCTTGTTTCAGACGATAAGAATTATTTAATCAAAATTTTAAATTTAAGAAGATCCATTTTTCTTACAAAATTTCTCGCATATTGCCTCCTGCCGTTGAAACTTTTCAGGATCCTCCACTGTCTTAGTTTTACCCTAACTACAACATCTTTCCAGAAAAACTAACTTCCCACATTGAACTGCAAGATTCTTTGTTGTTGTTTTGGTGTAATGTGGTGTGTGTGTGTGTCAGTTCATTTATGTAAATATGTATATATGCTAGAAAAACTTTTAAATCTGTAAATAATTAAAGAAATTGTTACGCAAAGAAATACACAGAAATAGACCAATTTGTATAAAGCCAAAATTTTCATCTTAGATTTAGAGGCATTTAAATTTATACCGGATCACATCGAAAGCGTCAGTTTGTCATCGATTTATTATTTTATTATTGCTGCTTTTAATTGAACAATACGAATTTTAATTTCTATTTTTATTCTATATTAGCTGATGTACCCGCTCATCACACGGGAATAGAGATTACTTTAACAATTGGTTAAACTAAGCTGCCAAATAGACGAAAAAGTAAATAAATAAAATTTCCAATTACCTAAATTTAAAAATAAAGATTAATTTTAGTCTAATTGTTTAAAATATGAAGTTCAAATCGAAGCGCTGTTGCAAATCAAAGCCATGATACGTATAACCACGTGAAGGGAGAGAGGGGGATTTTCGTTTGATTATTTTGAGAAATCGCAAAATTATTAAATGTTTAATTCGATTTTCAAGTAATTTATTTTTACATATACATAACATGTTTTAACTAGCTGCGTATCAGTTCTTCACGACAAAGAAAGTAATGATTTTTTTTTACACATGCATTTTAAATTATTCCAGCTATACAGAAACTGAAAAAATGCAGAAAACTTTTACTCGAACCTAGCGTTATGGATAT
Source organism: Cheiracanthium punctorium (assembly GCA_038373885.1). Classification (NCBI taxonomy): domain Eukaryota; kingdom Metazoa; phylum Arthropoda; class Arachnida; order Araneae; family Cheiracanthiidae; genus Cheiracanthium; species Cheiracanthium punctorium. The sequence continues at coordinate 152,522 of JAWZYV010012453.1, forward strand.
TAAAATATGCTGTCATATCTAGCTCAATTGTCATACGATGACCCAAAAGCTATATTGGCAGTGTTAACGATCGGGTGACAACCCTTTCTTCTTTCAATACACATAAATTAGAAAAATGTTTTAGTTAATTAAGTAATTTAATTTTTCCTATTCATCCTAAAATAAATTTTTAAGGAGTCGTAATAACCTGGTGTGCAGAAAGTGAGAGGATTCGTTTTCACATCTCGGCTGATCAAAAACCGCTATATGTACATGGCGCAAACGTGAACGATAAATCCGTGGGTCCGCAGCTCCTCTAGCTGTATATAGGCTGGTATACGGACGAGAGTTGCGGATCCGAAAATGACATCCTCTTGGGTGATGCCCTACACTAAAAAAAATTTTGTGGATTACTAAGAAATCTCTTTGAAACAAAGATGCTATAACTTTTCTTAGTATTGTTACTAAATAAAGTCATGTAAATCAATTGGCAAACATGGCTTTATTTAGTAGTAATACTAAGAAAAGTTATAGCATCATACTAAAAAAATCTGGAGTGCCTCCACTCGACTTTCTGAAGACTTACGATTAGATCATTACCAAGCATTTAAATAAATTTTAATCGATGAATAATTCAAACATATATACCAAAGTGAAACTCAATCGAATGCACCATTTAAACGCCAGCATACTTTCAAGACTTTCTCCCCATATACTATAATGTCAAAGAAATCTTTGCCGTAGTCCTGTAGAAAAACTATGAGTCCTATATACACCAAAATCACACACACACACACACACATCTCGTAAAAACAGCATAAATAAGTTCAGAAGACCTCAAAATGTGTAAATACATCAAAGTCTCGAAGTCGAATTTTTTCATGATTACAATACTTTCCTTACATGTTTTTTTTTAAGAGTGTAAATTGTAGGGAAAAAAAGATTCTCGACGATCCCCAAGTCTGGCATAATAGCTATAAATCAGTCCCGTACTGCTAAGCTGTCAGTATTCGGCTATTAAAAAAAAAAATCAAATTATTAAGCAGAAAGGCTTAATTTAAAATGCAGACTTTTTCAAAGAAGGAAAGTTTTCCAAATGATTTAAAAGGTTAACTCTACCAAATTATATATCTAAATAGGTTTGCAAATTTTTGCGATTTTAAATCGTTTGAAATAGCTTCTCGAAATTATTAAACTTCTACTTCTTTTAAGAATATTAAAACGAATAAATTGTTTTCGCCTAAATAAAGCATTGATATAAGGATTAATATATATTAAGCATTTCAGTGGTCCAATTCCGAAGGATTTTTTTTTTTTTTTTTTTTTTTTGATTACATGTGGGAATGGCGCCAGTTGTACGTCATACATTTAAAATTGACAAAAATTTGTACTCATGTTTTTTAACCATTACCGTTGACAAATTAACAGCGCTTCGCTTTTGATTACTCCCTCTAACTGCATAAAGATGCGCAAAATGATAGAGAGAAGACGTAGGCGACCTTAAAATTTTGAAAGTCCACCAGTTTCCCCAAAAATACTAAAATTCAGAGCCTTATTATCGCATGGGAAAATCGGGACTTTGTAAAGGGCCCCCAATTTCAAATGTTCTGAAATAGTCTTCTTTTATATCAAAATTTTTTAAAAAATGAAAATAAAATTCATGGAGGGGCCCCCAAAATTCATCAATGTCCGGGGCCCCTGTTGGTCATAATCAGGACCTGCTTAAATTTAGCAATTTAAGTCGCTAAAATTTTTAAATATAGATAATTTAAATTGAATTAAATTCATTTAATTCAATTTAAGTCAATGCGCCAGTGGGTCCTAATCTTGCGCGCAAAACTTGGTATAAGCGCTGAGCATTCAAATAATACAATATATTCACATAAAAACGATCCAAAAGAATTACTTTCAATAAACTTCTGCCGCAAGAATTTATGAAACTTCAAATTTCAGTCAAAATCGAAAATTTTCAGATTTTGGTCTTATAAATCTAAAAGCGCATTCAACTTGCGTCAACTATACATGCATTTTTTTATAAGTTCTAATACATGTCTTTCAAAGGACACCTCTTTTGCCTTAGCAACTTGAAGGTGCAAGCTATGGTTAAGCCTTAAAAATGACGAAAAAAAAGAAAATGTGTGTTTTTGTGACCTTCAGTGACTTTGCGTCGATAACCTGCCACAGATTTCTCATATATTTCATGAAGTTCTATCGTCTAACATTATAGATGTGAAATAAATATCATGGCAAGTTGTCCCCCAAAGAGTTTTTGACCACAGCATTTTCTATGTCTGAGAAAAACGCCCACTTTTGTGTGCTGCACGGACTTTTTTTACAGGCCCGTAGCCAAAGGGGTGCCAGGTGGGGCTGAGCCCCATCTCCCCTAGAAAATTTCACATAAAAATAGTTTAATGCAGATGCTTTGAAAATTTTTTGTATATAACTTACAACCTTGTGTGCAGGTGCTCTATCTTGTTGAAAATACATACATTTTACATACGGTGATGGTGTATTCTCCAAAATATCTGTTACTCTGCCATCTAAAATAAGACGCAGATATTTTGAGCCTTTAAGTGTCCCTTCACAAACCACAGGACCAACCACTCCATTCCAAATTCCGCACCACATGGAGACAGAAAATTTTCTTTGGGGGTGTATTTCTTGCACAAAATACAATTTTGTATTATTCCTACAATGATCGTTATGAGAATTTATTGACCCATCTTCCGTAAATAAACATTCATCCAACAACAAAATTCACATTTTTATTTTGTTCAATTAACAACCAATTGCAGAATGCTAAACGTCGAGCAAAATCAGATGGATGGAGTGCTTTCAGTCCATTTATACAAAATGGATGCCAATTATCGTTTCAAGAATTCTATCATTTGATGTTCTAGATAGTTCCAAAGTCACGAATGCTTTTCGAATACTTGCACTAGAGTTGGCAGAAAAATACGCTATAATATGCGTTTCTTCGTTTTCACTTTACACAGTACAAACGATTTCTCACAGGGCCAGGTTTTGGATGAAAAGCACCGATAGTTCTCAATCGCGTCGTGGTCCGGTAAACAAACATGCGAAAACTATCAGGTGAATTCGGATATCGTCGTCCGAATTCTCGAGCAGTTTCTGCATTATTTCTATGGCACTTAAAATAAATCATTGTTAATTCAAATAGCTCGTCATGTGTTAAAAAAAACATTATGCAGTACTAGTTATATGTTTTTATTTCGATAATATGGAACTTAATACCGCTGCATAAATTTCAATACAATATTTATTCTGATATATACAAGAAAAGTTTGGTTGAGTTGTTCTGATAAGAGTTACTACTAGAAACAAATGAGTAAACTCAAAAGAAATCGTCTGCTTTCATTATTCAGTGGTTAAAAAATGTTTTACCATAAGCATTTGAAATGGTTAAACACCACTTACAGGAAATAAAAAATCGTCTAAGTTCGTCTGTTAGAACGTTGTTTTGAAAAATATGATAATTTTCAATGGAACAATCAATCTACCCTAAAAACTTAAAAATGGCCCTAATGTAAATATTTTCATACATTCTATCTTTTATAACATGACACAAATTTGCATTTCTATTTTTGTGTATGGTCCCTTTGCACAGCCTTCCATTTTCAATTAAGCATAACTCACTCAGTTTTAAATTTACAGTTATGCGGGTTTTTTCTCATTGTCTTGTTGGATGGAAAATAAAAACTTTCTAAGAGAATTGTTTCGTACGGGGGTCGTATAAAAAAATAAAGTGTACCTTTTTCTAAATGTCAAGCTTGCATTAATACGTGAAATTGAAAGGAAAGTCAAGCTTGATTTAAGCTTATGTGCTGTCTGGGAGTAACACAAGTCGTAAATTATGCCAAAAAAAAAAAAAAAAAAAAAAAACACGACCAACAGCAATATCACGAGGAATGCAAAATGATTTTGCCGCTTGCTTGCCTTGCGCAACTCAACACCGGGATGTTGCGAAACAGGTGTCTGTAAAACTTTATTAGACGCCAAGTGAACGACTCATTCCGACATTTCAGGAATAATAAATTCAACGCGTCTAGTAAAACGTGTTGTTAAACATTACTTTTAAACTTAGTACCACCAGTATTTTTGTTATGCGTTGAGTATGTCGATTTATGAGCACTGCTTTTGAACGGTTTCAGCAGCACTTCTGGTGCACGTCAAGTAGGACGGGTTATCAGGCTTAACTTTTGAACGGTATCAACAGTACTTCTGTTATACGTCGACTAAAACGTTGTATTAGGCATAGCTTTTGAACGGTAATACCAGCACTTCAGCTGCACGTTGAATAGAACGAGTTATTAGGCATTGCTTTAGAACGGCATCATTAAAACCCCTGTTGCACGTCCAATAAGACGTTATTTATTCACAGTTTTTGGCATAAGATAGCTTAGTACAATTTTAGAATGTTATACAGAACGTACAAACTCTACCTGAACACGTTTCTTACTATTCTGAACGTTACTAGATGTTCATAGAACACACTTGTGTTGCCTGGGATCTGCTTGGTTTTCATGATCGTGCTGCTGCCCATAAGCCTTTGATCACAATGTCCAACCGCGGTGCTCGGTTAATGTAGTGCAAAGCCCATCGAAATTGGACCGTAGATCACTGGAAACGGGTTCTTTGGAGCAACGAATCAAGGTTCACCCTTTACCGTTCGGATGGCAGGGTCTGGGTCTGGCATCTGCCTGGAGAACGTCTCTTGCCAGAATGCATTGTGCCAACAGTCAGGCGGAAGTGGAATTATGGTCTGGGGGTGTTTCTCCTGGTATGGACTGGGACCCTTGGTCCCCATTCATGGTAAGCTCAACGCAGATGCCTACTGCACTACTTTGGATGATTATGTGCTTCCTACGTTGTGGCAGTTTTACGGGTTGAACCCCTGTTACTTTCAGGTCGATAATGCCAGTTGTCATGTTTCGAGGTTAACCAAGGCCTGGTATGGTGCCAATGGAGTTTATCGAATGAACTGGCCTGCCCAGAGCCCAGACCTGAACCCTATCGAGAACCTGTGGGACGAGTTGGATCGCCGAATTAAGGGGTGCACTACCCATCCAAAATAGGTGAAGGAACTTCTATGTCTACTCCAAGCCGAGTGGAAGACAATACCACTAGCTCTAATACAAAGACTTGTGGAAAGAGTTCACGCTGCAATTGCCTCTCGTGGAGGCTCTACCAACTATTGATTTTGAATATAGTTTTTCTTTTCTATCACAGGTGTCCAAATACTTATTGGTAGACAGTGTATTGCGGAACACATGCCATAAAGATTGAGGGATCAATTCTATTTATTTCGGGAGAGTTACGAGTATTTCAAAATAGCTGACGGGCACGTTTCTTTTTTTTTCTTATCTACTACAATCTGGATGATTATTACTAAGTCAAATTAACTAAGTCTAGTTATAATGTAAAATTTGAGGAAATAGTGCACATTTTTACTTTTCCTAACGAAAAAGCGATTATGGATTGCCTTACCAATTTTGTTTGTATTAAAAAAAACTGACATTCAATTTCTAAATTTATAAAAACAGTAAAATAAAAATATTAATTTTGATGAATAGAGAAATTATTTCTCCCCTACCTCTGAAAATGTCAACAACTGTTTATGGTAAAAACACTCAAAAAACTGGTATTAAACGATAACAGCTTGTTTGTTTATCTTTCTCAGTTCCCTCAGTTCTGTGTGAGAAAGGGCTTTGACTGACGAAGACCGAAAGAATTTTTGGTCGAAACGACCGTATCTAGTTACAAGTAACTTCTTTGTTGTTTCACAAAGTTTTTATTCAACTGTTTATGGGTTAAAAATATAACAGTACAATAATTTTGTTAAATGAGCCAGCACAACCAGTTAACAAAGAAGAAATTTTGTTAATTCAAACAAATAATTTTGGTTGATTTTAACCAAGTAAAATATTTAAACAAAAGGTTTATTTAAATTTACAAAATGGTTAAAGTGACAAAATGTTTTATTAAAATAACCAAATAATTTTAACAAATTATTTTGTTAAGTCAACAAAAATTTCGTTGGTGCTATTTCGCATAATTTTGTTGATTTAACAAAGCATTTTTTCTGTGTACTTGTTACAGCCATATTCTTTCGCAACACTGTAAATTTTACCCATCTGTTTATAAAGCTGTTTGAATTCTTCAGAGACTTCCACCAACAACTTGTGTAAAGAAGTATCATTTAGCGCCCTCCGACGAGTGAAAACTTGGCTACTGTCAACCATGTCACAAAACAGACTAAATGGATTGTGCATGCTAAGCTTTCATCTTGAGAAAGTGCTAAAAAATAGATAGCAAGTTATTGAAGGAATTATTACTGAATTTGGAAAAGAGAAAAGGAAAATTCAACTTTCAGATGAAATATCGTCGTATTCTTCTGGTAACAGAGCTTCCATTTAAAGATGTTCCCGTTCTTCGCATGGTAGGAAACGAACATTTTTCTTACACGTGTAATTTGAATTGATTGAAGTGACTTGGACTCTAATAAAAAGCAAAATTATTTGACTCTTGACGTAAATTTTGCGTCATGAGCACTAACCTGAGGTCATTCCAATATCGTAACATAAAACCCATGTGAATGTCATTCGCGATCAAAAAGAAGGATAAGATCGGCAGTGTGCAGAGAAAACACCGCACTCTCAAAATGTCGTATTTCTGCATCATACTGTTTTTTAGCTGTAGCATTGACCTCAGATACTACATGATGTGAACAACCGTTTAGTTGTAGCATTAACCCCATTTGTTTAGTTGTAGCATTAACCTCAAATACTACATGATGTGAACAACCGTTTTATTTTATAATTAAAAATCATAGTTGTGAATGGGACTTGAAGTATCAAGCATTCTTTATAAAACGTGACATCAGAATAAGAGCTACAGTTGTTGCCATGGAAAATCGTGTGCGCCGACGTCGTCTGCAAAAACAGATGTGCTTTTGTTTTACTCTTGTAATTGGAAATTGAACTTTAATCGGATAGGCCGCTCGGGTTGTGTAGTGGTAAGAGAGTCATTCTACCAGAACATGGGTCCGGATTCGATTCCCAGCACGGGTTTGGGTGTAATTTAGTCCGTCCCTCCATAGGAGGCAACGCTGGTCCACCTATTAGGTGTCTCCATAAATAAGAGACCAGTAATTCCTGCCTTGGTAATGGCTAGTAGCTATACAGGAAATACCCGCCATTAAAAAAATAAAAGGAAAAAGAGAAGGAAAAGAAAACGATCGGAAACACTTTCATATTTTAAATGGAATCCATTGGTCTTTCGAAAAAGGAGACTCAGTCTGGCTAATTCCACTTCCAGTGAGATTTTTCAAGCTAAGTGAAATCGCAAAAATTACGAAATTATTTTGCTCGAGGCGTAATTTTTACTTTAGAGATGATTAATTAAAATTGATATTCAAGTTTTTGTTGCTGTGGGATTATGGCCAGTTAGCTCTAGGCCAAGGGGTGGGGACCCCTCCTTGGGGGTCTTTCTAAGGGGTACTAACCCGTTTTTATGCTAGGTTTCGGAGGAAACCACAAAATTGATAATCAAAGCAATATTTTTTAAAAACTCACGAGAAATAATCGCCTCTTACTCTAACATTATTTTGTCAGATGCATAATTTTTACGTCAAAGGTATTTTTAAGCTCGTGATATCAAAATTACGTCAAACTTACTCGCCGTAACTAACTTGAATTATTGAAAGCAAACGAAATAACCCCACGTTATTCACCACGTTTGATCCATTCTTATCGGACATAATGGAAATTTATTATATCACTTGTGCCTCAAATTTTATGTCCTATGAACCTAAATGTGTTTCTTATGTTTTTTTATGTTTATGTTTCTTATGTTATCATCATTGACATCAGAATGACGTCAGTCTCACTTAAATTATTGAAAGTAATCGATAAATAAATCTATGTTAACTACGCTCACTAATGGGCTCAAATTGGACATGTGAGTTGATTTCTACCCTGAAAATTGCGAAAAATTCTTTAGGGAACAGGTGGATATTCAGAATTTTAAAGCAGCCTAAGACCTTTCCCGTAAGGTTTTACATGTCTCTGCAAAATTTCAAACTGAACGGTTGTACGGTGTGGGAGGAGTTCCCCGATTAAAAAAAAAAAAAAACTTTCACTTTAGATATATATGTACCACTGATATGTGCATTTGTACGCATTCGCCCATTTTCATAATGCTCATTTAAAAATAATTCTCCATGCCTCGGCGAGCCTCCGCCGCCGGGTTTCTAAGGTCGCTTCCCCGGCGGCGGCGCCGCGAATTTCTGTGAGGCTCAGACCTCTAATCACAGCCTACAAAGAAGGATGTTATAACAGCATAAACATGATCATTGAATCAAGATACACATCAAAATGCAATAGTCCGATAATAATAATATTTCAATATCATTATTTAATTTTCAGTCGTTCATTGCATTCCATAGTTTTCAAGTAACATGTTTACACTGTATTTTTGGATTTATTTTTCTAATATTTTCCCAATCAAAGTATTTATTGATAGTGGGATAGATGTTCTCTTCACTCCACTCCGAAAGCTATTCATTTTATCTGTTCCCAATGAAAATCAGCTTTATGAATTCCTCTCGATCAGTTTACATTACTACATGGGCCACGCCTAAATGATAAGTTTGCACTGCATAATTGCCTCAGACTATATCGTTTAGCTAAAAAACGGTGTAAAAATAGTAAGCTATGAAATAGTTACAGCGTCATTATTATTATTTTTCATATACTTTCTCTGTGTCTTATTTTAAATTAAAATGAAAATTTGCAAATGTTTAAACTTCAAGGATAATCTGGGGAGCCACCTTTGTGATGGGGGGCCCGTGTGCTTGCCTCGAATACCCCACCAGAAATCAGTCCCTTACGCATGCGTCAAGGACATGCGGTAGATGCCCGCAAGCCAGAGGCAGAGGAGAGGCGACAACTTCCATTTTCATTAGCAGAGATCGACAAAAGTTGTAAAATCTTAGCAGCCCGCAAAAGATTTTAGGAGCCAGATATGTATGGAATTATATTAATGAAAGGAAAAGCTAGTCACAAGGGATAATTTTTAGTTGCCCGCATGTCCGGGATTTTTCGAACCCTGTTCGTTAGACGAAAACAAAGTATTTACACTTGTCTGCAAATGCATTTAAGTAAGGGTGATATCAAATGCAAAACTATGCAATTGAAATTTTTCTGAGTTAACTGAAAGTTTCAAAAGTAAGTCAAGTTACTTTATCTATTCATTAAAATTTACACTTTAGTGTTTTTATATAGATTAGTTTAAAGCAATTCATGTTTTAACCGCTAGGCAAATTTGTTAAAATAAGTAGAGCGGCGTACGTGCCTTGACAGAATATCTCTGTATTTTTTTAAACATCCATAATGACTGTTTAGGATTTGGAATGTTAAAAGGAATAAAGTATGTCGAATTGTAAATTCTTCTGCTCTGGGACTGAGAAATTGAAGACTAGCAGATGGAAAGAACTGGGAGAAAGAAACGGGAACCGATATATTTCGTGTTCTCTATCGATTGCGATAGTAAACTTTTACTTGTAGTATTAAATCTAAATCTGAAATTTCACACGGAATTTGTTGTATCTTCATACATGCATTGAAAACGAGACAACTCCTTTTAAAAGTAATACTACGAAGTATAAGCTTTCTTCAACACCTTTTTCTTAGTTAAACTGCAATCTTGGGTATTATTTAGTATTAAACATGCATATATATTTTACCATGAATCGAAGAGCAATTCTGGCTGCCTAACAGTCGTATGAAAAACAAAAAATAAAGTGACTTGAATTTCTTCAAATCAAAATTGTAGATATAAAAACACTAAAATAAAAATGTAAATTTTGATGAATAAATAAATTAATTAGTCTTGCCTCTGAAACCCTCAACCAACTGTTTGATTGATTAAAAAAATAGCATAGTAAGATATCAGTAAAATAATTTTGTTAAATGATGCATGAACACACAATTTAACAAAGAAATTCTGCTGGTTCAAATAAATAATTCCGTTGATTTTAACCAAATAAACAATTTAAACAAGCCGTTTGGTTGAATTAACAAAACGTTTGTTTATTTTAACCAAATTGTTCGGTTAAACTGACAAACTATTTTGTTGAAATTACCAAATAATTTTAACAAAATTGTTTTGTTGATAATAGATGAAAAATGACAGTTCTGCAACACTCCGCTACCGCAGCCCTCCGCAGCCGCAACCCATCACCATGTTATTTCAATGGAGGTTTTTTCCCAGGGCACGGTTTTCAGTACCTGCGGAAAGAGCTCTTGCGTCACTAAAGAATCACCTTTAGAGGAGTTGAAGATAAGATAAGGTTTTGATGATCTTTTTAGGTATTTCACGACGCCAACACTTGTAATTGGTGGATACTTTTAATAAGTTTATAGAATATTTCGCAATGGTTCGATATAGAATTTTTCGCCATCTTTCGCAACCGCTCGATAAGGGGACATTTTAGGGTGATTGAGGTAAGATAGTAAAGGCAATAACCATTCTTTATGCTTAAGATTTTTTTTCCAGATAAGTAGAAAGAGTAAAATTTTGGTGTATATATCTTAAAAGATAAATGCGTTTCAGAAATTTTTTTTATCAGTACAGTAAAATTCTGTTTAAGAATGAATCTTAGAAAAATATTGTAGCGAAAACGCAATCGACAGTAAGTATTTGAACCCACAGCCAGAAAGTTATCTTCACAGCACATCCGTTGACTTAATAGATATGCTGTAACGATATAGCTATGTTCTTCTTAAAAGTGTAAAAATATTAAGTCCCATCCTCCAACCGGTACCACCTTATCATGTAAACCTTTAACAGAATAGTAGAAATAATTCTATTTAATGTTAGGATAAGGAGACTGCGAATTTTTTTGTGATAAAATGGTATTGGCTATATCATTAAACCTTTTAAGCAAGTATTAGTATTGATAGATTTTAAAAATCCAACATTATTGAAAATATAAAGTAGGATTTTAATTTGATAAGAATTATAAATCTCTTACATGTTTATGACTTTATGTTTTTAGAACTTGAAAGTTATTAGGATAAAGGAAGATATTAGGAAAAGTTATTAGGATAAAATAAGTTACAAGGAAGTAAATTAAATTACAGTTTCATATCTGTAGTCTAACTATCAAGGAGTAAAAGAGATACGAACTAAGTTATCGGAAAATAAAGTCTTACATACTTGAAAGCACACCTTGCTGAATCTCCTGCAAATTCTTGAATGATGGAAACAACGTTAGCATATCAGGAAAACAGAGTAAAAATTTAAAATATTTTACTTTTCATTCCCATGATCTGGCTATTGGAGGGGCATTCAAATAATAATCTAAAAAAAATATGTGTGAAATGAGAAGTCATATATTAGAATACATTCTAAAAACGCAATTTGTGACAATACTGCCACATTTAATATTAAAATTATAACCGCAAAAGGTGTCACCATGAACAGCATTGCGAATATGAAGAGGCTAAACTAAGGTGACCATACGTCCTCGAAATTCGAGGACAGTCCCCAAATATGGATCGTTTTTTCATTTTGTCCCCAAAAATACTTTCTCCCCAAATGTCCCCAAATTTAAAGATTTGTACTTTTTTTCCTGAAAGTTTCTGTTTAGTTTATTTCTTTCAGAAAAAACTGAAGAAAATAAACCAACTAAAAGCGCCATCTACTCAGAGAAACAATGAAATTCGATCCCTGAAAACGTTTGTTGTCATTGTGTGTGTAGCGTGTACAGACATTCAATAAAGTATCCGACTATGAGCCAAATTTCCCATTTCAGTTTTGTTAATGATTAATCACATGTCATGAAGAACCACGCTTGAAATTGACGTACGAAAATTTTCTTGCACTCGAATACCTTTTTTAGAGGGTGTACAAAGTTACATGAAATATTATCGCAAAATGGTACAATGTAAAAAGCAATGTCTTCTGAAAAATACAAATACTATTCCAAGAGTTAAATTTTGAATAAATTGCAATATTCCGACATGATGTTCCTTTCATGCTTCTGGTTTAAATAAATATTTATAAATGAATGAAGTATTTCCATTAATTTATTAGAAATAAGAATACACAACTGATATAAAGAGCTATTAGAGTTCATTTTCAAGTATCAAAGTCAGTCAAGATTTAAAGTATGGGTATACTGGTATACACTCTCCAAAAAAAGTATTCGAGTAAAAATTTCCTACGTTGGTTTCGTATATTAAAAATTATAACCAGTTTCCCAAGATCTAAAAAAGTACTCCCCAACCCAATTTTAACCAGTTTCTCCAAAATTTCCTGATTATATTAATGTAAATAATCCTCAGTGTGTTCTTTCATGATGTATAACTATTGCACATGTAAAAACATTAACAGCATGATTATA
>JAWZYV010012454.1:0-281235 GCA_038373885.1 Cheiracanthium punctorium
AGGTTCTTTGATTTATGGTAGCTTTATTATGACTATTTTATTCAATTTAAAAATGAAAATATTCGTCTTTTTAACATGTATTATACTTTAGTACAATTGTAAAATCCACAGTGGTCTGGGCACTAAACTCCGTTCCCATAAGAACACGAAAAGTGAAGCAGCATCCGGATTGGCCAGTGCTTGAGAGTGTCAACTTCCTCTCCGCTCGACTGCTGTGGGACTGTGTGCCCTAATGGGAGCTGGTGCACGTAAAATCCGTCGTGGCTTCTATGTCTTCCAAATTGTTAAACGATACCTCTGGGAGTGGGTCCCTCCTCTGGAATTGGTTCAAAATTAAGGGACCCCAAGCTGAGTCAGTTCCTCCCACTGGGGCTCATTAAAATGGAAGCAGTCCCATCGCCTGCCTATTTGAGGGATCTGGCACCGCCCCGCAGGTTGCCAGAGGGCATTAGCAATAACAACAATTGTAAAATGTTTAAAAAAAACTTTGAAGAAAGCCAGAATGTTGGTTGCAATCAAGTATGTTAACAGTAATTTTTTGTAAAAATATTTTAATTATATTAACGTTCTATAATATACTGTTAAATATGCACATCTTTTTAAAATCAAAATTTTTTCCGATGCTTTTTATTTACTTTTGTTATCCTTACTCATAGCACGTATGTAAAATAAATGGAAAAATTGAAGTTCTAGAGAGAATTATTTAGGCCAGGCTTAATTTTCGATTACTTACCTGAGTAATACAATACTGCTTACATTAGTAAACAATATTTGATTCTGAAAGCTCCTAAAATGACATAATATTACTAACTGTTTGATTAGACTTGTCGGTATTTTAATTAAATATAATGAAACACTATAGAAGAGCTAAAGAACTAGTATACTTCTTCTGCGTTGCTTTCATTAATTTAAAATCCGTATTTAGTAAAAGACAATAGTACAAAATCTTCATTTTTTAAACATTAATTTACTTGAACTGAATATAAATTTAAGTACAGTAATGGCTGATTCAATATACATGATATAGATATATGATTGTATATACTTCATACACAGCATGATAAACAAGATTAGATTCACTTAAAAAATATAAATTACAAATTTTTGTTCATTTTTGACTGGATTAATTTTATTTAGATAATTGTTATCATTATTTACAAGACATAAAAAGGATCCAACCACAGAAGTGTTTATTCAACGATTCGATGAACAATATTCCAAGATGCTAATGCAATAGCTAAATCTAAACTAAGAGAAAAATCAATTCCAACGAAACACCAGTTTTGTTTTTGTTTTTTTCTGCTTCAGCAATCTTACAGCAGACCACCGAAGCTGATAATCTGCGATGAATCCCCCCCCCCCCCTTTCCTAGTCTTATTCCCAGTCCACACCATAAATTTCATGATAAAGCGAACGGAAGATGCAATTTTCAACACCCCCGCTTTGGAATACATTCGGGAAAGCTTCCACCCTATAGTCAAAGTCGTAACCCTTGGAGGAGGGGGAGGGGGGGGTTGTAGGACAGCTGGAGAGGGAGTACCCCCTTCAAGGCCGTCCAGGGGTCTGGTCTACCACACCCCTGAAATTTAAACTTTTGTTAACAAACTAATAAAGATGAAGTCTTTGTGAAAATTCAACCTTTCTTTCGTTTGGTCCCCCTTTGAAATTTTTTTCTGGATACGACTCTGACCCCTTGTACCCGAGGAGGTGAATCGGGAAGTCTGCTCCCCCCCCCCCCCCCCAATTTAAAATGTTTTTAACAAAATAATAATGATGAAATCATTTTATGAAAAATTCACCCTTTTCCGCTGTTCGGTCCGCCTCTTTACCTTAAAAAAATTTTATTGTTCCAGGTCTAGCTCCAAAAGGTTATGGATCCGGCTCGAATAATAATAAAACATTCATTCTTTGGCTGCGACTACAAATAAAAATATGTCTCGGGCTCCAGCTTAAAAGATATGGCTTTGGTTCCAACGACAAACATTTTTAGCTCTAAAGTTTAGACTCTAACTCAAAATATTAAATAAATCCATCTCAAGTTTAGAAAAAAATCATTGTGTAGCCTTCAGGTTAAAAACATACAGCATGAACCTGCACATTTCAAATGGGGGAGCCCACAAAAGGGTCGATACACTCTTGGAGCTTAAAAAGAAAGAAAAAAAAAAAGAGTAAAGTTTCAGCTTAAAAAGTACATGCTCCAGCTTAAAAATTAAAGACTCCATTTAAAAAGCTCTAAGTATCAGGCTCCAGATTAAAAATAATACGTGTGAATAAATATCTCGATTGCTTCGACTACGATTTAAGAAAATGAATACGACTTTGGCATATAAAATTACACGGCTCCGAAAATCCAGATTAAATGGCTTCCGACCAGGGCCATACCTAGAAAATAATTTCGGAGTCGGGGAGCATGGTATATCGGGATAAAATTTTCAGGATATATCCCCCACACCCAATTTCTGTCTAATTTAGCAAGATTATTTTTTTTATTTTTTTTTTTTTTTGCGCAAACATTTCGTTCATTTATACATCACTGCATTTCATACCCCTCACCATGGGCGCCGGCAGAATATTTCCAGGGGGGGGGGGCAAAGACTACTTCAAGTTACCATGTTGGAAAGAGCAAAAAAGCAAAAGATAACACTGCATACAAAAATCCAGGGGGGGGCATTGCCCCCCTTGCCCTATGCTGCCGACACCCATGCCCCTCACCATCCCCTCACAGAAAAAAAATTTCTGGCTACGTCCCTGTATAAATACACCATGTACATGTAATGTAATAACTTCGGGGGAGCGGCATCCGAACTCATAGGACCCCCCCCCCCCATATCATTTTCTTTATTGTTAAATTTTTTACTTTGATTGAAATTGAGTAGTTTGGCTGGAATAATAAAAATTGACAATGTTTTCCTGTGAGTGCATTTCATATTGAACATATAAGAAAGCTTCTTATTCTTTGCCCGGGTCCACTTTAAAATTCTGGTAGATTGGGTTAAAAGTTCTATTTCCCCCCCAGATAATCATCTTCGTTATCATTATTTCTCAAAATTACTAAGATTCCACAATTAGAATTTGATAAAGCTAAAATTGTGAACTTCTGTCCCCACCATCAGATACATAGCCAATGTGGAGGAGAGGGGGTCTAACCCCCCCCCCCCCCCAGAATTTAAATTTTTCTTAGCAAAAAAATATTAATCGTGCCTTTCAATGAGAAATTTCACCTTTAAGGCATTTTCCAAAATTTCTCTTCAACATGCTTGCCTGCCATAAAATTTTGAAGCGTCGGACTTTAATGAACTGAGAACATGTTTTTGCCGTGATCACTGAACAGGGTGTTCCCGTTCTTTCTTGAGAACAGGTTCAAAAGAACAAGGTGTTCATTCTTTCCCCATCTCTAGTAACCACACTACTAACAACATGATAAACACTGAGCATAGCACCGCTTGCAGGCCCTGATTACTGAATAGGCCTATAAAGCCTGGGCCTATAGTAAAAAAAATCAGTGCCTCAAAACTGCAATATTTGTTATTTATATGTGTGGAATTGAATAGGAGTAGATGGGGGGGGGGCATCAAAATGATAGCAGGCGTATAGTATCAGACAGTGTTAATCAGGCCCTGATCGCTTGTGTCGTTCCATTGTAGTTCACTACAGTAAGAAAAGTGTTTTCATATCCAAAACTTCAAAAACATAATGCAGCCAACTTTCGGGACGACACAATGGTATATCATTCACTTTGTTGCAGAAGCTCTGCTGAATTATCGGATTCGTATTGGAGAGTATGCTTTAAAAAGTCTGGGGTTTGCAGAAAGTTTCAGTAGCCAGTCGAGATGTAAGGAAACACAAATGTAATTGTTTCTAAAAACTTGTCAAAAAATCTTTAAAGCACAATTTACAGACAGTAATTCAATCTAAACAACTTAATATAATACTTTATATATAATACCTTAAATACTGCAATTTCTTTACAGTAAATAAAATGTTTCATTTGCTGAAATACCAGAATGCTTGAGCCGAACCCTTGATTGCTCCACAGCATGCAACAGTACAGAATTCACAAATTTTAAAATACATTTCGGCAAAACAATGCTGCCTCTGGCATAATTTATACTTTTTGGGGAGCTTTCTCAAAAGTTCTGGTGAAATCTGTCTAGTAAATTCTATCATTTTCTTCGCATCATTTGTGTAATGCTAAGCGGATAAGTAAACATTGCGGTTATCTTTCTTTCTTTCTTTTTTTTTTTTTTTTTTTAAGTCATGTCAGATGTCGCCAGTCTTGTCGAGTTTCTGGCAAAATAGTGACAAAATTGGTGCAAAAATAAGCAGGGTTGGCACGGTTTAAACCAAATGGTTTTTTCTCAAAAAAAACAAAATTTTTTTTTTTTTTTTTTTTTTTTTTTTTTTAAGAATAATTTAAAATTCCAAATACTACAGATAGAATATGTTCTGATATCTTTTAAAATTATCCTTATAAGTATCAACAATAAGTTTTTATATCAATCTAATAGACATCTTATTGTTTTATCTTTATTAAAATTATTAATAAACTTAAATTATAGGCTGCATTTTTAATTTGTTTCTAAAATAGAGGTTTTGTGTTTTAACAACTTATTTTTAAACCTTAAAAATATCATTTTGAACAACGTATCACCATTATTACTGATGAATCTAAGTACAAGATTCCATGTAAAATGTAGTAAACAGTTAATATTGTATTAGATTATATACTAAATATAAAAAATAGTATCTCTAAATAAAATATTAAAATTGAATGATTTCAATGCCCACATAAGTATAGCAGCAATTGTTTATTTACTTTGTTTTAATTACTTTCAGAAGGAATATTAATAGTTATCTGAACATTTTACAAATACTTTTATTTATAAGTATGTAACAGGTAATTATAAAAGGATTAAAAAAAAAAAAAAAAAAAAAAAACTGGTTTAAACCAAAAAACCTGGGTTTTTGGTTTTTTCAAATAAACCGGTTTTTTTCCCAACCCTGAAAATAAGCCCCCAAACTTAACCCAGCCAAGCGATATCGGCAATATTTTTTATATATAATTAAGAAATCCCGAATTCTGATGTTATCCTATGTGAATATTAAATATTCTTATCTTGCGCTCTAGTTAACCAATTTACATCTAACAAAATGCAGAAACTTAATTTTAGTAACACTATTAACTTTTATTAGGGGTAATGCTGTGCTTCATGAAAATTAATACACCTGCTCCTTGTTTTTAAACTGTGTAGATTTTCCCCATTTTTAAAAAGATTTTTTTTTAAAGTCATAAGTTTTTATTTTGAGTATTTATTTATTTTTTAATTCACTTAATAAATCAATAAAAAGTTATGTTAACAATACCATGATCTAAAATTCTATAATCTGCACGTTTACCGATTCTGGTGTATGTAGTTTTGAGTTTTACTGTGGGAGTCTAGTGTGTGTATTGCATTTTATGTTCAACTAAAAATACTTGGAAAGACATTGAAAACTGTCTACTTTATAATGTTATGTTCTATGAACTTCTACATCTAAGGAAACAGAACTAAACCGCAAGCATCATTTGCTACGTAGTAATATATAATGAATTTACTCTTCACAAATATTATACAAACTTATTTCAGAAAACAAAAATGTGTATTTAACATTTTTTAAACATTTGTTTAGAGGATTTCAGTCTGTTTAGATTGTTAAAAAGGATACTATTTTTACTGTTTTCTAACCTGAAGGCTACTAAAGCAACTATTTCTGCAGCTGTGCTGTAGTGGGCACCCTGCGTATGTGATGGGATCAGGACCCTAAATTCCCTACAAAATAAGGTTATTCAGGGTTGCTATCGGTCAAGAACTGGGAAAATCAGAAATTTTAGTCCAAAACCTGGAAAATCCTATAATCTGACCAGGAATATTATGAGAAATAAGCATTTCAGGGATGAGAATTTTCCATTGAATTCTGCATTTTATTTATTTCAACAATATGTGAATTCTATAATCATGGTTGAACTTCCTATTTCACATCGTCCAACTCAAAATCTTTTTACATCCTTCTAGTAAATGAGTCTTTTCCTTTAAGTATTTCTTTATTCGTATCTCTAATGCAGTTAAAAATATAAAATGCTTATTTTTATAAATTTCTCTAATTTTAAATGCATTGAAAAGTTTGAATGCTAAGTTAAGAAATTGTCACACCAATTCTGTGCTTTAAGAGACATGGATTTGCATTAGGTTTACTGAATGAAAAAGTATGATTTTTTCCTTGTAATTGAAAATAAATGTAGTTTTTTAAATTTATTGTTTGTTTAAATTAAAGCATTTTTCTTACTGTAACTAAACAGAAAAATATTTTTTCCCACATGATATATTATGCGATTCCCATGAGCTGTCTTTCTTCTATTTTAATTTAAAAAATGAAAAATTACTGCATTTATATCTCATTTTATTCTCATGTGCAGTATTTTTACTACTGAATCAGCTAATTAAAATTAATTTTAATTAAAAATTGTTTATATTTTTTGTCTGTTAGCATCCGTTAAGAATTTGCAGATATTAAAAGTCCTTGTGAAAAACAGCAGATTTTAGTCAATATAAACTATGCTGTTTTTCTGTTCAAAATGTGGGCATGCCAGATACAAAAGATGGCAAACAAAAATCTTACTTTTAAACAACTTGTTTTTACTAGATGAAGATGAACATTATTTACATATGGGGATGGAGGTATAACACAGGTAACAAAATAGGCATTAGTTTTGCTGGTTTTATTTTACATCTCCATGGGAGGTCATCACATCTGCCCGGCATCTCCTTTATTCAATGAGGTGGAAGTAGAAGCATTTAACATTGGCGAAATGACCGTATATATAACAAGCTTGAAGCAACAACATCAGGAATGGCTGCAAATCTGTGATGAGATAAGAAGGAAAAAAAAAAAAAAAACTACGGGCAAAACGGCAATAGCAGCAAGTTGTGCAAACACTTTCTACACAAGTAAACAGCCAATGTGCAAATACATGTTCTTTTAAAGCTTTTTCACCATAGATGAATTTATAACTACGTTAAGTGCTTGATTTAATTTAAAAAAAAGAAAAGCCTGTTAAACTAAAGGTATAAGACAGGTAACTTAAAGAATGTTTAAAAAGCAAACTTAATATGAAAAAAGGCTAAAGATGCCGTGGAACCATTAAGGTAAGATTTACTTCCAATTTCCCCAACAGCATCTAATAAGGCATGAGTACAGTAATCCCTTGACTTGTGCGAATCTGGAGTTACGCGATTTACAAATCGCGACGATTCATCATTTGTTTACTTCCAAAATTACTTCTGTTTATGATTTTAATTATATATTTTGTCATACATATGTATTGGCTAACATATTATTAAGCATTTTATTTTAAATTATTGTCTTCTTTAGTCTCCAGCACCCAATTAAAAATAATTTGTATGTACATAGTTATATTGCAAATTCCAGTGGCAGAATTTTGTCATGCTTTCTGCAGCACAGTATATATTTATGCATGCATGTACATACAAAGATGTGAGGGGTGGCTATTTAGAATTTATAACAATTTTATGGAAGTAAAATAGGATCTTTTTATATTTTTTATTTAATTTCTCTTTTCTTGGAAGGGGCCCACCGTTCCCCGCTTTAATCCTACCTTGCACACACTATAATTACATTCAATTAATGAATACTAACTAATCAAATTAATTTTTGCCTTGCTTCAATCAAAAGGACCTCTCGCATTCATCAGTAATGATTATCAATTACTGTCATCGAATGCTCTGAATCAGCATATGTTAAGTTGCATCCTTCCACACAGTCATGCCATACAAGCTGAGCTACCGCGAAACGCACATTTGTCGAGAGAAGAATCCAATATTTCTACCGCAATCACTTAGTTTCCTGCTATCAACTTCATTAATATGCATGAAGTTAAAAAATTATCACTGAATTTCTTAACGTTTTTCTATTTGTTTACATTAACAAACGAGCAATTTAACTGATAACAGAACTGTGGAAGACATGAAAGTAGTCTTCAGAGCATTTTTCAACTGATGAAGAGTGTCACCCTGTTTCTGCCACAGTGTGCGAAATTGTACTCGTACTTAGGCGAATTCGACTTACCGTAAAATCCTGTTAATCCGCCCCCCAAATGCAACAAAAAGTTAAGAAAAAAGGAGGGGGCCCTTATACGGGATTAAAAAATAAGTTTAAATCCTATTCATCTGCTCCTCTCCCCAAAACACGACTAAACTCATTCAAAAATGTGGAGGGGATGCTTTCATAGGATTAATAGGGAAACGTAGAAGTACTACATGTGTATTAGAGACATGCCAATTGCTGATAATTTCAAAATGTGCATGCCGTGCTTTTTGTTACCTGTATTAACAATTCGAATCAATGACTCGCCCCTTATGTTATTTGCTCGAGATGGGGGGCAGTCAAACCAAACCATTGTTTGATCCATGTTTCCTATATTATGAGGAGAGATCTTTTTGATGTCTGCAAACATTCTCAGATTGCAGAAAAGAAGATATTTTTTCTCTTAACTCCTCAGGAGTCTTCTGGCTTTCGCTGCCCACCATTCGCAGGGTGACGTTAAGTGTTTTCTTCCATCTAGAAAGGGGCATGTCCAATGCTTTAAAGTCCCTAAATCCAATGTCTTCGGCTATGCAGAGAGCCTCTTTCTGCAGCATTTTATTGCTAATAACATGACCCCTTGCACGCTCCATTTCCAGAAATTCAAATAATGAATCATCCAGCTCTTTGGAAAATGGCGAGTGGCCTAATCCAAGCTTCCGTTTACACTGCTCTCGCCCGTAATTGTTTTGCAACAACTTATTTTCCTTCTTAATCCACTCTCTTCCAGTCAATATTAAAATGACATGAAGTTGTATCACCATTTTCTCTATGCCAAGCTATTTAAGATAATTTTTTCTCAACAGTATAACTGTTAGGCTAGGCTTACCATATATTTTTAAGTCGAACACAGGACAAAACCATATTTTTGGGGGAATCCAGCCCAGGACAAACTCCAGACTTAGTAAAATAAGTTGAAGTTTTATTGATTTAATTAGTTCTAATGATTTCCTTTAATAAAAGTATTTTATTCATTAATATGAAATAGTTAAAAGTTTAGTTCCTTGTAACGAGATTTTACAGTATTTTTAAATTCCTCTAAAGTCACACAAAAGTTCAAAATAAAATTTGACATCACAAAGCATAGTGCAGCGATGTTCGCGTTGAGTATCTGTTCTCCACACGGACACTGTTGCACTTAAGCCCGTATTCACAAGAGTGAGTTTTTTTCCCAGTCTACTCATGGATCCTTCAATCCGTGAATTGTCCACGGGTCCTTTTCTTCCTTATTCACAAGCCCGACTCCTACTATACGTAGATAACTGGCTTTGGTGAATACAGCCTGCTATAATGCACCAGGGAACACCACGTTCTTGGAGGATGATTGTGGCGGGGGAGGCATGCCAAACCCGGTTTGAATTCTCTGACAACTCTCTCTCAACACCTGGTCGAAATTGGGCTCAGGAAGAGATCAAGAACAGATTATTTGTACTTGAGAATAACAATTTTCTGCCAATTTGCATATCCCCGGATGATTCACAGATAATTGCAATTGGTGAATACGACCAATAGTGACGTCATCATAGATTTAAAAACAGTATGTCGAGTATCGACCCTATGCTTGAATTTCAATAACCCTGGACATTCCCCACGACAGCACTGAAAAAATAAGACTGTCTGGGCTAATCCCGGACGTCTGGTAACCCTTTGTTAGGCCGGTCTACGAAAATCTCCGGAAAAATGGATCGACAAATCAAAAGATAAAAGCATGTGCAAATCAAACACACTAGGAGAAATTTCCTCTTTGAGTGAGTGACATCAGCCCGGACATGTGACTCGGCAGGAGGAGGGAAGTGGGAGGGTTGAGGGATCAGAGAGGAAGGAAAGGAAAGATGTGTTTTTACTTGTGCAGCTATTGCATCTCTGGTAATTGCGAAACTTTGGGTAGAGAGCCGTTTCAACTCTTATTCAGAAAGTCTACTTTTGAAGGTGCTGGCATTTGGAAGCAGTACATAATTTTCCTACAAAAAGGAAATGTCTGTTCAGAGATTTGCAGAACAGAGTTATTTGGGCGAGGGGGCAAGTTCTCAGGATTTTTCAAAATTCTAATTTGTTTAGAAAGTTGAGGGGGGGGGGCATTTGATCGAGAGGGGTGGATAGACGGTATTTTATAGTACGCTGTTATTGCTTGGCCCCACCTATTGCATAAGTTCAGGAGTATAACTGTATTCATTCCTGGCTTGTTTCCTCCTCTATGTATCAAAACACTAAGACCAGGAAGATTCCAAAATTTTATTTGGAAAAAATATTTAGACTTTTATCAAAAGATTATTCATTTCCATTGCGCGAAAACAACATTGGCAGCAAATGGGTTAATCTAAGTGCATAGCATCAGTTTTAGTGAAATAATTTTATGGAACTCCGCTACAAAATTAATTATATTTTGTAAATACAGAAAAGAAAAATATTTCTTTTATAAATCAGAAGCACACAAATTTAAGTTCACAAATTTAAATAAATTTAGTTTTCTTAAAAAAGAAAGTGAGAGCAAATTTCATAAAATTCAGAAAAAATTTCCAATATTGAAACTTAACACTGAGGAGACTAAAGCCTTTTATCTAATTCTCTGCTTAACTCTGCAGTTCGGATGGATTGCATGTGTTATAAGTTACTAAAAGAATGCTTTGTCATGAATGGCATGCTATAGTTACAGGAATTAATACACTGCTAACTGGAGATTAAATTTTCCAAAGAGTGAACAATAAACAACATTAGAAATTTAAATTTTCTGTGGTTACTTTTTTCTGTAGCAAAAGTGTTTTGAAATATACCACAAACTCAACCAATTTCTGTGAAAGGCTCCTTTTTATTTCACCTTCATTTGAAAACCAGTCCTATGCTACATTTGCTTCAACCGTTAATCAAAACCAAAACTATGAAAATTGAAATTAAAATTTACTGTAGCATACGTCACATTTATTTATAAACCAATTTCATGCAACATACTGCAATAGCATTGTTTTGTCTTAAGTTTGAATCTGAACATAAACTGAAATTGTGAAGTAGAACAACAAAATAAAATCTGGAGAGGAGGGAAAAAATAAGGTAGATGAAATAGACAAATATGTGTATACATATTGTAATTTTTTTTTTCTACCCTGAAAAAGGTGGGAACTCTGAATTGTGCTTATTTATATATAAACTATATTTCAGCCTTACTTTGACGCATTAACATTTGCTTTATCTCACTATTCAAATGTTTGTTGCTTCACAAAAAAAAAAAAAAAAAATCTGCTTTATTATTTTATTCAATATAATATTTTATTTATAGTATTTTATTCAATTTGAAAGGAATATTGCCTTTCAACAAAGTTTTTATAATTACTATATATTATATTATTGTATTCTTCTGCAGCGTGCAAGATTAGCCAATGTTCTAGATGAATTATCAAGAAGTCTTCAGGAAATTCAAGTGAGTATTTTTATTAGAAACTGTCAATTTAAAATTTTATGACTAGCAGAATTTTGTTCATAGTGTCTAATTTAATCTTTTTTTTTCCCCTTCCATTTATGATATTTTATAAAGTTTACTTGATCTATGTGTGGATTCTAACATTTTTTTTGAATTGTCATAGTTGATTATTCCACCTCTGGTAATGTAGATTGATGCAAGATGACTGTTTTGTAAAATTATGAGGGGGGGGGGGAAGTGAATTCCATGCAATTCTCAATTTCAATGCATTGTAGTAGTTCATAACTTTTGAAGTACTATTTGTTCTTCAAAATGTGTACAAAAATTATAGTATTTCTTAATTTTGGAGAACTACTTTAATGCACTTCAGCATATATAATTTTTATTACATAATACATGCTTTTTTATTCAGGCATTTCGTGATCGCAACAGACATGTTCAAGAATACTTTAATCATTTGTCAGCTGTTGCTGAATCTGTTGTAGCTCTTAGTTGGGTTACGCTGGTAAGAAAATTATTTCTTATACAATTTTTTTGTATGTTTGAATAATAGTGAACTTTTGTTTGTGTGTTAAGCAATCTTTATTTGTTTTGTTTGTTGAATTATGATAAGAGCTGTATTAGACACAGCTTCTAGGAGATATAGCCTTCCTAAAATTTGGATTTTTGCTGGTTGAGTGTCAATCATCAAACATTTTTGCAGTTAATTTTACCTTTTAAACCTCTTGAGTTCTTCCTAAAAAGTTTTCTGTGTTCGAGTTAAAAGAAGTCTTCAAAGAATAATCTATTTAATAAAACAATGTGTAAACTGTCCGTTAGTTTGTTTGTGTCTCGCGTAGCTCCGAAACGGGTGATCGTAGACCTACCAAATTTTGTATGGAAATTCTCCAGGATGGGGTCCCGACATACCTCGAAGCGATTTTTTTTTTTTTTTCAAAATTCGAATTATTTTAGGAGATATCGATGAAAAACATGTTGCAAAAGGCTCATTTTTTTCGCTT
The DNA here is from genome assembly GCA_038373885.1 of Cheiracanthium punctorium. Lineage (NCBI taxonomy): Eukaryota > Metazoa > Arthropoda > Arachnida > Araneae > Cheiracanthiidae > Cheiracanthium > Cheiracanthium punctorium. The sequence continues at coordinate 12,553 of JAWZYV010012454.1, forward strand.
CGCCATTTCGCATTTGTAACCCCGCAGTGGAATGAGTGAGAATTTAAGTATATCTAGGTTGCCATATTTGGCATATTTATTAAATGATTCAGACTCTTGAAGGAAAAATAAAAGAATAACAATTTTTTTTTGTTTAGATTATTTGTAAGGTTGTTTTTTTAATTAAAATATTGTGTGCATGCGAAATCAACAGGAATGAAATGTTTTATACTCAAAAGAAAAGTAGGATTTGGAAATTTAGTTAAAATCATGTACAGAGATACCTTAGTGTAGATTTAAAAACAGAATTAAAAGCCTTAAAACTCCGTTAAAAAGTTAAAAACAAACCATTAGCATTTCTGCAGCACTAGGCCGCTGCCATCTTCAAAACTAGTGATTTTGCTCGCAGCTTCAGCACTTCAGACTGTCTGCGTTTAGCAGAGTTAGAGTTTTTATACTTCAGAAACTTTTAAAGCAGTGAAAGCTAGTAAAAAATGAATTGAGGGCTTGCCAGGTAAAGGATGACAAAAGAACGTTTACCTTGATACTTCTTTTATTTTAAGTAATGAGATGTGAAGCTTTTATGCAGATGAGGATGAACGAGAAAAAAACAGTTATTTGATGTAGTACAGTATCCATGTGTCGTTGGACGTTCCGGGTTATAAACCAGCCTATGGTACCGGGTCGAACAGCATCGTCTTGAAATAAACTTGCAGGTATCAAAAGGCTTTATTGGAAGCGGCGGCGGGAAGGCTCCAGGTTAATCACTTGACTCAGCTCCGAGCATCTCGCACGGCCAGCTACGTGCTTCCTTCTGCACACATCTTATCTCATCACCAAAGCTTTTCGCCTCTCCTCTTTTGATCGCAGTGAACGGCGGATTTTTGTACTGTCGGCCAGGCAACGGCGTCACTAATTACTGCGGACCTGTGACGTGAAAAGAAAAAAAATAGCTCCGCAGCAAGTCGCCGGGAATACAGCGCCTCTAGCAGCCAAACACAGAAACACATTATGCAAAACGTTTTGCTAGCACTTAGGTGCTTGTTTGAAGCGTCAATATTAAAATAGCGTTAAGTACGAACTTTAAGAAAGAAAAATAAAAGCTATAAGTGCCTTTAGATTTAAGGCAAATAATTAAGGTTGTTATACAGCGTTCTGTTATAATAAAGAAAACCACAATTACATGTCATGGAACCTTTAAGGTAAGGTTTACAGTTAATTTTCCTAACAATGGCCCGCCTTCCATGACATGGCAAAAGAAATCGCTTCAAACAAGTAAAAAAAAAATTCTTTCAAAAAGAGAGTAAGTACTTTTCCCTCTGAAAAGAACAAAAGACACATTATTCAAATAGTAATGAACACAGATGATAAAGCACAGAGGGTTAGTACAAAACACACAGTTACACTATAAAGTATGACAACTATAAAGTACGACTACTTTAAAGTACGACTGGCCAGTCAAAAAAAAAATGTTAGTCAAAAGAACACTTTTCAAAAGATTCACATAATGCAATTAAACACATTTGCATTCACTTTACAATGAAAAAAATAACAAGCTTGTATTTTTTTTCTTTGGGGGTGAGGTGCACCTCAAGAAAAGAGATAAAAATAGAAAAGTTTGAGTCATTTACATTCACAGAGCAAGGTGGGCATATAGGAGCTTCCATTCAACATACTGGGACTCACAAAATTAAAAAAATAACATCTCCTGTGACGAATGACGAAAATATACCGTCTAAGAACAATCTACATTCTCTGGCGAATTACAATGTCACCTCACGAGACGTAACTGAGGCTGCTCGAATGGGCGAAAAAGGGTCTTGACCCCCAGACTAGTATACTCCGGGGGGAACTTTACTCCTTACATCTGTTAAAGTAAAGAAACAAACAATGATAAAGGGATGGTGACGAGTCACCATTAAAGGAACAAATCCTCTTGACCAAGGGGTTTTTTTTTTTTTTTTTTTAATTTTCTTTTCAGAAAGATCAAGAAAATTTTCCTTTTCCCCTTTTATTTCATAAAAAAGGAAAGTCTTCGACTTGACAAAAGAAAAAGTTGTGTTCACTAAAAGAAACTCGAAAGCGACTTTTCAGAAAAATTTGCCTAGATTCCCTTTAGCGGGAGTAGGGCTTTTATTCTGAACAAAAAAGTCTCTCATTGAATGTTGTAAGTCCAGTCTTTGGGACAGGTTTTGTGAAAATATCTGCTGGGTTATTCTTTGTATTTATATATTTTAAGGTAAATAATTTATCTATAACAAGGCTTCTTAAAAAGTGATACTTTACATGTATGTGCTTCATGCGGCTATTCTCAATGGATGAGTTGATGAAATCTATGGCGGCAGTATTGTCGCAAAAAAGTGTAACTTTATCCAGGTCTTTCGGAAGTAGTTTTAAATTTATTAGCTCATCATAAATTCTTTGTATCCACAGCAACTCTTTAGAGGCTTCTGTCAGAGCGATAAATTCAGACTCCATTGAAGATGGAGCAACACACTTCTGTTTAGACGTACGCCATGATATGGGGGTTTGATCCAGCATTAAAATATATCCTCCCATTGACACTTGGTCATCTCTGTTTGAAGCAAAATCAGCATCTGAGTAGCAATTTATGGAAATTTGATTTATATTGGATAATTTTAATTTGAGGTGTGAGGTAGATTTTACGTAGCCGAGTAATCTTATCAGTTGGTTGAAATGATTATATCCGGAATTAGATTGAAACTGTGATAAAACATTTACTGCATACGAAATATCTGGACGGGTTCTGCTTGCAAGGAATGACAAACATCCTAAGATGTTGCGATAGGGAAATTTTTCCATTTCTTTAACTTCTGCGGCATTAGTTGGATAGTCCATTTTTGACATTACAATACCAGGAGCAATTGGAAGAGATGAAATGGGTATATTAAAACTTTTAAAGCAGTTGTAAATTTTGTTTATGTATTCCTCTTGATGTATAAATAAGCCATTTTCATTTTCTTCAAACTGAACGCCTAATAGTTTTCTTGTTTTCCCCAACTTCTTAAGATTGATTTTTCCTTCTAATAATAAATTGAATACATGGGGAACGAAACTTTTTCTTACATCTATAATTTGAATTGATTCCAGTGATTTGGAATCTAAAAATAAGCAAAATGATTTGACTTTTGGCATAAAGTTACTCATTAGTTATTCGTAAAGTTAGTATAAGTACTGACCTGAGATCATTGTTAATATTATGACACAAAAACTTTGTTGGTGTCATTCGCAATCAGAAAAAGAAAAGCGTGACAGTTTGCAGTGAAAATTCCTAACTTTCAAAATCTCATTTCTACATCATAGTCTTTTTTAGATTTAAGTTATACCACCTTAGATATTACAATGTGGAGAACCGTTTTATTTTATAGTTGTGTACCCGCTCTTCGCAAGGGAAGAAGAGAACATTTTCCCAAACTGTGACCATAACTACTTGTGACAAATGAGAATCTCCAAGAAAAAGAAAGTTCTGTTCTGTTACTGTCTTTTCTGTTGAAACTACCGTGGGATATATTAACGCGACGTAGAATTACTAAATGTTTAGTTAGCTGTGATGTAAGATGGTTGTTGAAAAAGGAATAGAACACTTAGTTTCATGAAATAGACTGTCATAGACTTCTTTTCAACTTAGTTTCATGAAATATTAATTAATGTGGTATATTGTGCTTTGATCAATATAGCCCTAGCATATCTACTAACTATTACTTATACTATCTTTTACTGATACCAATACAATATATTTTCGGTTTTCAATCGTTAATGTTTAATTTAAAGAAACGTCTTGGATATTTGCCACGAATGTAGTCTTTTATTCTTTGGTGACTTTTATAATTTATGCATTAGTATTAACGATAATCATTTCACTTTATGGTTGGCACTAAAACAGCTCTCCATACATTTGTATGCATAATTCTTGTCAGATTGGCGTATTTAGCACCAGGGCCGTATTATCTCACGGGTAAATCACGACTTTGCCCAGTGCCCCAGGCTCGAAATGGCCCCCAATTTGAAATGTTAATCTGAAATATTCTTTTTTATAACAAAATTTTATGAAAAATAAAACAAATTTCATAGATGGAGGCCCCCAAATTCATCAATGCCCGGTGTCCCTGTTTGTCATAATTAGGCCCTGTTTTGCACCGCAAAAAATTTCTTGCGATTCGAAAACGTGTCCCATTTAAAATAATGCAGGATAATTCACTGGTGAAAAAGCAGCATTCAATTCTTTTTCTGGCAACGTAAAATAAAATATGGAATTATTTCATGTGTTGCATATGTATTGCTTGTGAATCTGTTTTCTGATCGAGTTTCGAAAGGGGTTTTAAACTCGTGACACCAAAATGACGCACATTTCGCTTGCAAAAATACAGTTATTTTAATTATTTTTTTCAATGACAATTTTAATCATTGTTACTATATCCAGGACAACCAAACTGCAAGATATCAAACCGAAATTTGTAAGCAGCTGCTATTGAAATGAAAATCCTTCTTTACTTAAAAATTCTTCTAATTTATATTTTTCCTCCGTTCTTCTTTTAAAAGTGGGCGAATTGTGTGCTCCGTCCTTTGCCAAAATATAAAAGATAGAATTCACGATGCAGCAGTTTTAAAAATATTTTACGAAAGTCTGCGTCAAATTTAATTTTATTTGAAAAATTCCCCAAAATCTGCAAATTATGTTACACAGTCTGAACAAACAGTTTTTAAAGGAAAATTTTCTCCTGTATACGATGATGTAAATATCGTTTTCTAGCGAGTGCAATTACCGGCATTATTATGTATTACGCAAGAAAAATCTCTAAAAATCGGACAAAACATAAAATAAAACATTTTCTAATTCGAAATTCAAAAAAATCGCTTCAGGGTGTGTCGAGACCCATCTTGGAGAATTTCCGTACAAAATTTGGTAGGTCTACGATCACCTGTTTCAGAGCTATGCGAGATACAGACAAACGGACAGATTGCTTTATTTATATAGATGTATTACACAGTTGTTTTTTTCCTTCCCTAACTATTTTTTTTAATTTACATTTTGTCTAGTAGGAAATTTTTTTTATTGAAAATTACTTTTTTTCATTTAAGAAATGTATACTCAGAGTGTGTATTATGTAAATATGTTGTTAATATTATGCTATTTAAAATATGTAAATTGTTAAGGGGGTTTCATGAGTTCTTTTATGAAAAGCATTAAAACTGCTGTTTGTATGCTATTTAGTAAAAAAGTATTTAAAATACTGTATGTACACTATTTGACAAAAATCATTATTTGTGCTCTTAAAACTTTATTTGTGAATGTAAAAAAAAAAAAAAAAAAAAAAATGTAAATCATTAATATTTATGTGCAATATTAATTTATGTAATATATATTTTTTCAGGAACGTACTCCAGTTCAATTTATTCGTGACATGAAAGAGGCTGGAGATTATTTTGGAAATCGAGTGCTTTCTGCTAATAGAGGGTATGAAATTTTGTAATAATTTGTTTGCAATTTTCGCTAAGGAAATCACATAACCATATCTTTCACTTTGCAAGTTCAATTTATTAGCCTGCATGTTACAAGCTTTTAGTGGTTATTTCTTGAATACACCTTAGAATCTCTTATAAAGTCCTTTGACCAAGGCACTCCCCACCCCCATAGGCAGGTGTCCCTCATGGAAGCTTCACAAAATACTCTAAACACTGAATGTTTCTTAAATGTTATTTTCATCTCCCCCTTTTAATTATTGTGCTTGTTTACTGCTATTGTATTAAAATTGCACTGTATTATTGTCTGCTCAATAATTATGCCTGAATATAAAACTTAAGTAACTGTTTAATGCCTCTGTGGGGAAAAGTTTACTTTAATGAATACTTTTGCTAGAATCGTTTATTCTAGCTACCTTAGTCATGTATCTTTTTGCTTGACTGAAAACTTATCCAAAAATTGAGGCTTGATGGATAGGGACAAAGTATTCTTTAATAGATTTTAACTAAAAGATCTTTGCAGTATCAAGTATTAACAAAACTATTGCTTTCTTGTTGGTATTTTATGTATCTTATTTACTTTACATGTGCCTAAAATTGTGTTGTTGCAAAAGTAATAAATTCTAATTATTCAGATATCTGCATATTTATTTTGTAACTTAACATAGCACCACCTTTTTTGTTAATTCTTTTCACAGTAATCCACAACATTTGAATTGGTGGAATAAGTGGACTGCAGTTATGAGAGCATTGGAAGAATATGTAAGACGTCACCATTTAACTGGTTTTACCTATGGAGCAGAGGTATGTATGTATGCATGCATGCTGTATATTATGCTTTTTTAAAATATAAAGTGTACTTAATCTCATCAAAAGCCTTATAATATTAATCTTTGCCTACTAGTTAGGTTTAACAATTGGTGGTTTTACTATTGTGTGCTAGTTGCATCATTAGCAATAATCGTACTTAAAATTAATAAAATTCTCTGCTAAAACTGATATATTTTTACTTAGTTTATCTTTTTCAAAGGACTAAATATACTAAAAAAAAAGAGAGAGAAAGAGAATGAGTTGTTTCAGATAAATGAAATTTGGTAAGCATGCTTATACATATGAAAAATGATGTCTACAGTTAATGCTCATTTTTACGAACCTCTTTTCATAATCACTTTCAGTGTTATGAACTAGCTAAGTGATCCCTATGGGTTTAAAGCAACTGTCAATTTAATGCTAGGCACATAATTGTGGTGCTAATAGTGTCACAATGAAGATGCAAATCAGGTTTGCTTTAAATACTCATTGTAAAGTTAATGAGCATTATTTATTGTTGAAATTTAATAGAACAAGTTAATTTTGGTCTTAAGGCATTCCTGACTAAGAGGCAATTAACAACTCACCAATGTTGAAGGTGGTCATATGAATGGTAATGGGGTAATATGAATGATAATTGGGCTGAGGGAAGACTGGCAAATGTCTGTAGCAGGTTATACTGCATCTGCAGCAGAAATTCAAGCTGCAGTTGGCACATCAGTGACACAGCAAACTGTTATAAATGTTACTACAAGGGCCATCATATTTAGCATTAACCTGTGATCTTTAACTTTAATCAATTAAATGTTCCCTAGGCATATGCATTGCCAAAATTGCATAACTGTACAATACTATTTTCTGGGTGTTTGATTTTTTCCTCCTCCCGCCAGTGTATATACACTGCATCTGGGATTTATTAGTAACCAAACTGCTTTAATGTAGAAAATTAGTCTTTTAAAATTTCCTGCCTTTTTGTGAACTGTTCTTAATATTTCCATTTCTAGTCAGTTCCACCCTTTTATTATTAAGTAATACATCAGAAGACCCAAAATCTGCCAATCCGAAATCCGCAAGGTTCTAAAATCTGCACTGTCTGTTCAATGTAAACAATGAAATCTGCCCTGCCAGCTGCAAGTTCAGAAAAATACAGTATAACCACAAAGTAAAACTAAATAAGCTATTCCCACTTGAAAAAAATATTTTAGGAGTCTGTGAGCTCTGGGCTGTGAAAAAGAAATATCTTAGATTTGTAGAGCAGCAAAGCTGTGTTACAGAACAGAAAATAATGAAAAAAAAAAAAATCTATAATTAGAACGTCCCAAAGTCCTAAACTACTATTATATATACATGTTTAAATAAGTTGTACTATAATCTCATAATTTTGTATATTGTATTAATCATCTGTATTTTTATATCATGATTTCACCAGTTTACTGGCAATAAAATTAATTTTCTGATTTAATGCAGAGAATAATAAATTTGGTCCAAACAAAATCTTGGAGAAACAAATTGCCTTTAAAAAATTTGTACTCTATAGGCACATATCAGCTAAGTATGTTATGCAAATTATCTGCAGTATGGCACCATTTCCTCCCCTTCCCTTTAAACATATATAGGCATGATGTAAACCAACTCATCTCAAAGATAAATAACTTTTAAAAAATCTGTTTATTGAATTCAGTTGTTACTTGATAAGAAATTTACACATATCAATGTTTAATTTTTGGCAAACAGCTGATAAAATATTTTACTTCCTAGTAACGAAAATTATGTTTACATATGAGGGAGGGAGAGATTCATTAATCTTTAGTAAATCTTGCCCTTTCAATAGACTCGATCTCCTTCGAATGTTCCTTCTGGACCTCCTCCACCTCCTCTTCCTCCTCCAGAACCATTCAACATTCGTGGTCCTGCTGGTGATGCTGATGCTGCAAGAAATCGTCTTCTTCATGAGATCAATCAAGGTGTTGGTATTACTCAAAGTAAGTTATAATTTTTTCTCTTTAAGAAAGTATGTGCTATTTAAAAAATACGTGACAATACTGGATGCTTAAAAATGATCAATGGAGCATTTTTTAAACTACTGTAGAAGGAATGATGTACTGCAGTTCTCCATAAACTGCATTGACATCATGGATGTAAACAGTGAAAATTGCTATTAAGAAATTTTTACAATCTGCATTTTTAAAAAATTGCATTCTCTAGAGCAGGTATGGGCAACCTTGGAAATGTTACAGGCTGAATTTTAGGATGTCAGCAAAGTCGCGGGCCAAACCCAGGATGTTAGCGTAGTCGCATGCCAAACCCAGTATGTTAGCAAAGTCGCGAGCCGTATAATTTTGATTTTGAATGGTTTATATGGGTTTTATACAGAGTTTTGATATGTTCCGTGCAGGCCGAAGGTTGTCCATATGTGCTCTAGAAGATTAATTTTGAGACATGACCTAAACTTTTGTCTTTTAATTCACAGCTTTTAAGCATAAAAAATGTTTTTACATTGAAATAAATGTTGAAGCATAACATAGATTGTGTTAACATAAGAAAGCATACAGTGCACTATCAAAGTGCAATTACGAAATCGCGACAAGTACAAATGCAGATGACCAGGGTTCTAAAGAACCCAGACACCCAAACAACTAAAATATCCCTTGGCAACTGTATTTTTTTTTTCCCATTAATCTAATTCAACATATATGTGGTTCCTAAAATTTTACATCCTGTCAATCTCTACAGACGACCCAGGAACAAACAAAAATGCCATACAAATGGAGAGAGCAACATATGTTCTGGCATAAGTATAATTTTGTTTGTTTTCAAAATGTATTTAATAAATGCCCCCCCTCCAATTATGCTTAATGTTGTGGTAAAAGCACTGATTACTTTAACAGCCTTTTTCCTCCTCACACTTTTGTTTAAAGGCAACAAGTAGACAACACAAACAGAAGTTTTTCCACTTTATTTTTTTTTTGTTTTATATATAAAATAACATTGTTTTTTCATATTAAATCACACTGTTATTATTTGAAGTATAGAGATGCACTTTGTGCATGGATATATAGGATTGAGTGTATGATTACGGCAACACTACACCAAGGCGATCTGCCAAGGGGGGTGCCTTGGTAGGACTCTCTAAGGGGTTCTAACGCGTATTCACGTTACATCTGGAGAAAACCTACCAAAACTCCAGACCGTTAGATCGACAGCCATGTGATGGGATCCGGATATATAGGAAGGTCTAGTAGAAAGTTTAGCAGTGATTCTGGGGTTTTGTGTAGATTTATATAGATATTAATAGGGATGCACCGAATATTTGGTTGATATTCGGTTCGGCCGAATACTTAAATATTCAGCCACCGAAAAGTAAACAAATTTAAATATTCACCAATCCATAAACAAGTATGTATTTTTTATATCATGAGTGAAAGATATAGTATAGTACCATAGTACTAAATTGATTCAAGTTGTTACTTACTAATATCACATGTGAATAAGCATTTGAAACTCTTAGAAAGTCCTCCTTCCAATGCACCCCCATCCTTGGCAGATAGCCCAAACTAACGTTCCACAATCACACAAAAAACTAATATCACAATGAAATTAGTTTTAATGTAAGAGAAAACACTCAGATGTTAAATTTGAATTTTGTTAACATTTGTTGAACATTAACCTTGCTATTACTAACTGGTTTAAATTTGAAACAGTAACCAGGGAAAAAAAAAACTCATAACATTAAGTGTTCATAAATATGTAAAAGTCAATTAACTGCTATTTTTTTTAATAAAATATGCAGATAAAAAAATTACCAGCATTTCACTAATATTTAAAAAAAATTAATATGTAAAGGAAATACACTTGGATATTAAATTTTGCAGCATTTTAATTTTTGAAGTTTTACACCATATGGAATATTGTTAAAGAAAAAACTAATTAAATTTAATCATTGCAATCAAAGTTTAATAAATTTTAACCAAGTATTCGGTATTCGGCCAAATATTCGGTTAGAATTTTAACGGAATATTCGGTATTAGTTATTCGGCAAAATATGGTATTCAGTGCATCCCTATATTTTAAGATGGATACCCTAGCAGCAATCTTTGCTCGGGCTTTACCAGGCCTATGATCGGTGCATCGGCTATTCATCGCCTGATCATTACTGATCATCCTTAATTTTTCGTATGTTCTTTTCCCGATCGAATCTTTACACTGAGATCTGATAGGCGCTTTCAAGATTGCAAAGGGTAAAGCGAGCAAACAGGTTTATATCTGTCTTTCTACCAAGTAGCTGAACTGCTCAATATCTCTGTTCCTTCATTAATGTGCAAAGAGCATCATATGCACACCGTATGTTTGTTTTAAGGTTGCTGATTGGCTAAGCTATTACGTGGGAAGACAAGACAGGTGACAAAATGCTGAATCATGTTGTCCTCTTCCTACTCATAGCTTTGTCGTGTTCTCCTGTATGTATCTATCTTGTGCTAACTAAAAGGGCACCTTGCCTTAGTCAATCTCTGTCAAAGAGGGGAGACAAGGAATATTTTTAAAACAAAATTTGTCAGCGACTAAAAATTCTGGAAGTTTCCTGAAAAAGTGTGAAATTAATATATATATATATATATATATATATATTTTTTAAGAAATTTTCCTTTGTGTAAATTTTTAATGACATTTCATTCAAAAACTTGCATTCTTCCCTAGAACAGCCTTGAAGAAAAGGATATTTAGTTATAAAATTATATATGCATATGAAAGTACATGAATTAATTTATACAATAAAAGAAATAAACAAGCTAATATGCAAATCAACAATATATGTGCCAATTTTTATCGATTGCTCAGTTTAAAAGTTTTACCAAAGGTCATAGGCTTCACATCCTAAGTTGCAAGGCGTTTGCTCTTCCGAGATGAATATACCCAGCTAGAAATGTCTTCACTTTTTTTGCAAAAAAAAGTATAGGTTGTGTACAATTTGTGCATAAAAAGTGGATATTTTTTAATATTTTGAAAGCATACACTTTTTGTGCAAATTATATACAGTTTTTATGCATACTAAAAAGTGAATATTCTATATTGTCAAAAATTGTGCACAAAAAGTGTACTTTTCAAAATATTCACTTTATATGAAAATTTTTTGCACAAGAACACAGGTCCCAAATGCTTAAAACGGATAGAAATCGCAAAATCTTTTTAATTTTGAGTAGTGTTCAGGAAAAGTCTAGTTTTATTTAATTAGAAACTTAAATGTTCCAATTCCGAACTTGAAACAATCACTTCAAATTTTAGTCTCGCCAATAAGGAGTCAGACCTCCGTCTAGTGGTTAGAATGCCCGGCTACCAAGCGTTAGTTCTCCAGTTCGAAACAAAGTCTCGGAAGCTTGAAAAATGAAGTTCAGATGGCAGCATTAAAATTCAAAGAAAAGAGGAAGAAGTTCGAATTTGCCCTTTTTTTTTTTTTTTACTTTAAAAAAATTTTATCTAGCTGGGATATACCCCAATTTTTATCGATTGTTCAGTTTAAAACTTTTATTAAAGGTCATAGGCTTCACATCCTAAGTTGCAAGGTGTTTGCTCTTCCGAGATGAATATAACCCCAATCGCAACGGCTTTATGCCCAATTTTCGCCCATTGCCGATGATCCAACCCTACTATTCGGGAGAGGACATGCCCGAGCAAAATCAGAGATACGAGCCACCGACGCGATGAAGAACCTTGCATGGCACGCGCTGCGCTTCCTTCCTGTCTGATCATTGGCATTTCAGGAACCGATGACCGTTTGCTACTAGGGTAGTTACCTGGGAGAAAATTTTTTAAATCACTTAAGTGTTATCGTGCTGCAATGTACATTGTACATATTATGAACTCTAGCAAAATTTAATTTTTTTTCTGCAAGATTTCTGTTTTCCATTTTTGAAAGTTTCTTATCTCGAATTATGATTCTTAAGGTATTATCTGCTGCTAAAATTTGAAAATAGTTTTTTTTTTTTTTTTTTTCCCCCACCTTATGTTTTCCTATTTTCTGGCCAAGTCAAAAATCATGCTGGTATTTTCTTGCTAGGCTACCATTAAATGCTGGATTCCAGGAATAAAAAAAAAAAAAGCTTAAACCACCATAAATACTTGTTAGTTCCACCAGAATTACCAACAAGTTATGGTGTGTATTCAATACTTAACCGCTTGTCCCACATACATAATCCTGCTTGTGTTGCTTGAATATTTTGCTGACCTAGCTGCAAGCAAGACCTCCACTTGCTTGAACTTCCTGCTATTCTAGCAGTAATTTACAACCAACAGATGCTTCTTTTATTGCTATTTTTTATTAAATAAGGTTAAAAAAGTGAGTCTAAACGTTCTTAATTAACAATATTTAGCTAATTATACATTATCTTACTGCAGATACAGAATAGCATTCATACTTTTGCAGGGCTAGCAAATAGTCTCTTTTTTCCCTAAAAGTCTCTTTTTTAGTTAGAGCTCTCTAAAAGTCCCTTTTTCATGTAAATGGTCCCTATTTTATCTTTTTCGCCACGGATTTTAGCTATTCCAAAGTTGTGCCGTGGTTAACTCTCAAATGACAAGCACCTGTAATAAACCTAATTGCAAACTGACTGAGAAACCCATCCAAATAAATGTCAAACGCAAGAATCTTTACTGGTTCTACTAAAAATAGAAATAAATTGAAATATGAATCTTAGGACTATCTAAAAAGATAGGGGAACACAGATGAAAAAAATAACATTTGCTTCTTCCTTCATTTTTTAAAGCAGTAGGGTACTATTTTGTTCAGTCCCAGGTTTTGTCTATGCGACATTGTAGACATGATTTGTTGACAGGTTTTGTAGACATGAACTGTCACACTAAAGATCTTTTCAAATGTGTTTGCCAGATAACGCAGAGGTGGGAGATCAAAATCTGAAAGTCGCACATGGTTTGCAATTTTTGTTATTTGATCCCTAAGTTTGCTGCCAAAAAATAACTTCAAAACTGAATCAAAATATGCAATATCTTCCGAATTAGGCTAGAAACCAAGAAAGTATAGTTAAAATATGCCTGGCAAAGATTGTAAAATAGTGTAAGTAGGAGATTTCAATTCCAAATATGTGTTTTATGGAACAAGGAAGATACAATAAATGCTTTATAGAAAACCCCAAGAAAATGTAATTATACACATAAGCATTTAATTATGTATACTAAATTATTACATGTTTTTAACCAAGATTACTCATTTGACTAAAGCTTTTCTGTTATTGGGCAAATGGGGGGGGGAAAAAAGCACAAAATCAACCAAGTTATTCGCTTCAAGTTCAACAGCATATTTTTTTTAAAATTAAATTTCCATAACCGTACTAAATAGTACTGGTCGATCGTTTATCTATAATAGAATACTTTTTTTCATAAAAGACTGTTTTTTATTTGAATCTATTTTATTAAAGGAACTAATTTACAATGATTTCTGTATTAAATTTCATTGAAATCCTCATTTTACTTACTACAGCGCAATATAATGTGACAAAGCAAAATGTTTAAAATTGGCTTTGAGCTATCCACTTTAATATAAATAATTACAATTTTTAATGTGTTGGGCAACAGAATCTTTAAAATAGTGCATTTTTGAGTGAAAAATAAAAATTTGGAAGATTCCCCTCTCCCTAAGAATAGCATTAAAAATCCCCCCCCCCCAAGCACACACCTACCCCTAATATTATAAAACACATCACTTATAAAAACTTGAATCTGAGTTGTTGTTTTTTATGTAACTTATTAAAAAAATTAGTTGTAATTAATTTTTTTCCTTTTAGATTTCATATAATCATATTCAATATACTTAATTGCTTTATATAGTTAATATATTTTTAATTTGAGCATCTGTTTTATTTTCTGTTGGTTTCTTCCAGAAGAAACCTAACTCTTTAAAGAGCAATGCAGGCTGTTTAAAGAGATAATTTGTAACATTAAAAACTGCCAGATTTCGATGTTCCGGCTTGTCTACGTTTGTTTAAAACTTACTGTTTTATTCCTCCCTTTTTCTGATCTCTTTAGGTACAAATTTTTAAAAATCAGCTTCACTGACATCTCGTATCGTGTGTTTAAAAAAAAAAAAAAAAAATGTTGTGGGTTGTGTTTAGGGAATGCAATCTCCATCCCACGGAAAAGGGATCCTGCACAAATATTTGTGGGACTAGTCTCATGAGATCAGGACCGTAATCCTGCAGGGTTGAAACTGAGAAATAAATTATATTTATTACAATTTTAAGCCACCACCCCAAGCATCAATTGATCAAAAATTGTTGCATTTGTATGTATTTTATCTCGCAATACATGAAGCAATAATTACAAATTTTTATTTAAAGTTTTAATTTTTCCAATTATCCTCCAATGGTAGTCCGGATCAAATATATATATTGTATTCTATATATTTCGCTAACTTTCCAATCTCCAAATGAACAGAAATATTTCATGCTAATTTATCTCTTAGCAAACTAATCGGCAATGAATTATAAAAAGTTTTAATTTTTTTAATTCATGCTTTTAACAATTTTACTAAAAGTAGATCAAGACAAAGGAAGAATAGACTCTTTACATCAACTTTTTTACATTCTTGTTTTTTACGTTCTTGTTTAGCAAGAATTAAGTATATTATTATTAAACTTCGTGGTGCTTAAAATCTTATTTTTTTCTATTTTTGTCTGTTGATATGAATTCTTGGCTAAATGAAATGCCAGTCCCATGGGATCAATAAGTCTCAAACCTGAAATCTCTCCAAACGAAAAAGTGTGGGATTGTATTCCCGAGTTGTGTTTTACAAGGTCTCTTTTTAGTCTCTTTTTTCTAGAATTTGGTCCCTTTTTCCTCTAGATACCATTAAAAACAGTTGTGAGCACTGCTTTTGAGATTTCTTCACTCTGCTTACCCTAGAATTGAACCCTGAACCTACGGAATGGGAGACCGCTGCTCTTCTCCACTATATGCTGTTCGATTTGTTTGAGAAAGACTAAAGATTGAAGTGAAGGTTATTTTAGTCTCAGAATGGATTAGATAGAGGAATTGCCTTTCATGAAATTTGAAATTTGTGACAATGTTATCCAGTTATTAATAACACAGTCAAATTATTGGGTTGGCAAGAAATTAATTTCAATTTTCACAAATTATGTTCATCTACTCTTAAGATACTTGACCGATTGATCGCCAATTGGTTTAAAATTTTATGCAGACATACTGATAAACATTTTTAAGAAAGGAAAAATAAATACATTGGCTATTAAAAATATCTGAAAATTATTGCTTTACTGATTTTTTACTATTCTCCCATAAGCACACGTAAACCTGAAAATTTGTTGGTTGGTAGGGAGTTTAACCCTCTTTTGAACCCATGTTTAACCTGTTTGCTCTCATTATTAAAAAGATGAAACTGAGAAGGTCCCATTCTTTCTACCCAGCGTGGGTTTGAATACTTCCTGCCAGAACACTGGGAAATAGTGAAGGTTAAAGAAGAGAAGCCTTTTCTGTTGCATCTTTCCAATAATGAGAACAAACAGGTTAAACATTAGGTTCAATATTAAAAGAATTTTTGAGGGTGGATGAAGAATGACCAATGGTAAAAATGCTTTGTCCTACTAACTGTCCCCTCCCTTTCCTTGAAACTTTTCTGGATCCTGGATACTTTAGTTTAGAAAATGATATGTTGAGAACAAATCCTTTTCTAAAGTAAAATATTTTCAACTGGTGCAAATAGTTGGAATTTTCCATATGAATAGTTGGAATTTTTCCAGTGAAATCCACAATGTCAATAAGAAAAGGCATTAGTATCACTGATAAAATCAAAATTTTAAATGAAATTGATAAGGGTATTAAAAAGAAGTTGCTCAAATTTATCAGATTTTGTCAAGTACACTTTCTAAGAGTCTAGAAAATTGTCAAACAATAGTCAAAAATTAAGCAAATTTTGGTCTGAAGCAAAAAAAGATTATCCAATTCATCATACTGACAGTGTTGTAAAGCAATACTGAAGTAGATTCGTGCAATTTGAGATCATAATTGCCTCATTTCAGGAAAACTGATTCAAGAAAATCTGTGGAATTTGCAAAATCTCTTGGTTATTCGGATTTCAAAGCAAGTTCTGGCTGGTTGGACAAATTTTAAAAACAACACGTCCTTACACAGATATCAATTTGTGGGGGAAATGTAGATGTTCCAGAGGATGTTTGTGATTCTTGGATTCAACAAATACCTGATGTTCTGCAAGAATTTTCATTGTAAAACACATTTTTAACACAGATAAAACAGGGTTCTTTTTCAAACATCTCCCTACAAAAACGCTAGCTTTTAAAGGAGACAAATGTTTTGAAGGAAAGAAAAGTAAACAAAGAATCGCAGTTTCGTTATGTGCCAACTTGACTGGCGAAGAAAAGCTAAATATGCTTGTTATTGGCAAAAATAAGTCCCCCAAGGTGCTTCAAAGGAATTAAGTCTTTTAGAAGTTAAATATGAATCTAACAAAAAGTCCTGGATGACGTCGGAAATTTTCAGAATGGGACAACAACACTGTAAAATTGCGTTACTAATTCATAACTGTTAGCTCATTCCAAAGATTGTGCTGAAAACTAAAAAATGTTAAGGTCATTTCTTTCCTGTAAACTGTAAATCCAAAATTAAGCGATTGGGTCTCTTAATAATTAAGAATTTAAAAATGCACTGTAAGGAAACTATTTTGAAAGAAATTATCGGTGCAATTTGAAAAAAATTAAACACTTAAAGAAAGCATCGATCTTCGAAAAGCAATTACAGAAGTTTATGAAGTATAGAAATTTGATGAAACTGCTAAGACAATCCATAATTGCTTCTAAAAGGCAGGCTAAGACAATCCATAATTGCTTCTAAAAGGCAGGCTACTTAGTTATAATCCCTATTAGCAATTTCGCTCGGGTTACCACTGGCCATGTAACTGGCTGATGTTAAGCCAGGCACAAAATTATTGCTAGTAGGGATCAGCTTATACTTGAAAGTAACTGTTAAATTCTTTAGCAGATGCTTTATTTAATAAATTAGTTTAGAGATTAACATGTATATTTTTCATGATTTCAGTGCTGAGACCTGTTCGACCTCAGGCTGGAGATCATGCAGGATGGTCTCAAGCTAGTGCTCCACGACCTCAGGCTAGTGCTCCACGACCTCAGGCTAGTACTCCACAACCTCAGGTTGGAGAACCTGGGCCAGTGGCTGCCGCACCAGCTGCACCACAACCATCAGCTCCAGTGGCTCCACGAGCTGCACCACAAGCTCAAACACCTCCCAAATTGGCTTTGGAAGGACGAAAGTGGCGTGTTGTAAGCATACAGTATTTTTGCAGTAGTGAATGCTTATTTGCTGTACTAATCTTTTTTGTTCAATGTTGAAAATTACAATGAGTTATAATATTGCAGGAATATTATAAAAATACTACTGGATTGGCAATTGTTGCTAATGAGATGTCTGAAACACTCGCTATGTTTAAATGTGAAAATACAGAGCTGGATGTGCAAAATAAAATCAATGGAGCTACTATTGGTATGTATAAAATAGATAGAAGAGGCACAGAGAATATAGGCAAACATGCGAACGACATTTCCATAAAATTTTCAAAGTTTGAAATTAGCTTTGATAATAATAAATCATGGTTATATATTGAATTTTTCAAAATGATCAATCAATAGTGATGCCAGATTGGGGGAGAAATGAAATTTGGGGTTTTAGGAGAAATTTATTTTTTTATTTCTGTGTGCTGATGGAGCATCGATAACCAGTGTAATAATGACTGAATTTATAAAAATATTGAAGTATAAAATATGTTACATAAATTACTGGTACCTACAACTTATGAATTCGAATTTTCCCTCCATGCAATCACTCTCTGAGATGACTGTGACACACAGATTTATCGATATACAGGGTGTGTCAGAAAAATTAATACACATTTAGATGCCATAGAAAATTTAATTTTCAATTTGAAAGGTTAAATTCCTAGGGAAAATAAGGCTATAGGTCCAATTTCAAAGATAAGTGTATTTTCTGGTTTACTGAATGTTTTAAACCGCTAAACTGAATTTCTAAATGGTGGTTAGACGAAATGGTGGATTTCAGTATCTGAATATTTCTGAGTACGAGCCACAACTGGTTTTGTACAGAACAATGGGATATCTACGCATACCACTTGAATCTCATCCCGGTTTGCAACCGCCTCTTCTTTTAACTGCATGTTATCTGTAGTTAAAAATTGATTGGCGTATGGTCTGGAGAATGTGCTTGGAATTCCATTTTTTAAATAAAACATTACTTTTTGTTACCAGAAACTTAATTTTGTAAGGCAGGAAGATGAATTTTCTTTAATTCAAAATATGATTTTTTTTTTCGTACCCTGTATTGTTCTCCCTACTTCCCTTCCCCCTTTACCACTAACCCAACTGCTAATAAAAATAAATCAACAGTCTGTTACATGTTAAAAGCAACAGTCGTGTGATTAGAATTTCCAGTTGTAAACTTTATCAGAGCATAGTATGTGCAGGTATTATGTATAACTTTGCTGTATTTTAGTTAAAATAACTATCTATGCCTAGGTAAAATTGCAATTAACAATTTTATAGTATGACCATAGCAATGCATGATGTTTTATGTTTTAATTAGAATATTCAATATATATAATATATACCGAATAATATATAAGGATTTTTAACATTGGAGGAAAATTCCATCACGTTTAGGGGGAAATGTCTCAAAATCTGACAACACTGCAATCAATATCAATATAAATTTTAATTTAAAAGCAGTAGTATAATAAATAATATATTTTAATACTTTAAGCTTATCTTAATTTAAAATAATGTGGTTTTCCATTGGCAGTAATATTGGACTCGAAAGAGTTTTTTTTTTTTTTTTTTCCGAAAAAAATTTTAAGAAATTATTTGAGTTTGTAGACAGTAAATTTTTATCTAAGTCTGATTGATAGTGCTAATTTCTGAATGCAAAATGTGTAAGCTTTTTAAAAATCAAAACTGTTTAAAATAGTTTTAAAATTTATTCAAAGCTTATTTCTTTAAAAAATTGTTACATTTTCCTCAAGAATGAAATTGTTTTGTTTTAAACTATTAATTAGTTTGATCTGTGATATTTTACATATGTCTCAATAGATTAGCTTAAATTATCAAATTGTTTATTAAAAGAATAAGCCAGACAATCTGATTTTTTAGGGTAAAATAATAAACGATAAATATAAAATCCCTATTAAGGATTTAATTAGAATTGAGGGCATAGCCAGGCATCACACTCACCCCCCCCCCCTTTTTTTTTCTCTACCTCTATAAATAATAGACTAAAATGCTCTGCTGCTTCAAGAGCTGTTCGATGTTCCTTTTGATTCCGCCTATCAAACTATTAAGTTAAGCTTGATGAAAATAGGAATTTTTTTCAAGTAGGAAGACTGGTGCCTGGGCATAGCCCCGTGCTTCCCCTCCCAAAAATTGGATTTCTGTTGGTTAAGTTCATACTACTAATTTGTGAGCCCCATGGATAGTAAATACACGGAGCCCCTTGCTGTATTTTCTTTGTAATAGTGCAAAATAATCAGAACATTAAAATGTTTTAACACGTGCAAAGAACTTGCAAGTGCAACTAAGATTTTAAGAAAATCGCACTTCTAGAAACTCAATGGTTTTTGAAAAATGAGTGTCTGTATAATCCCTCTTATGTTTATGAATATTTGGCATCGTTACCCTAAATCAGTTTTTTAAACAAAAAAGGAAGTTGCTGATATATGAGGTAGTCATCTGTATCTAGAATGGCTTCTCCTATCTGTCATTTTACTCGAATCGATTGCATTTTTGCCTATACTTTAAATGATAACGTAATTAATTTGATTATTCAAAGTACAGTAGTCCCCCATAACACAGTAGCTGCATTCCATGCTATTATGAATCTGTTCTGTACGGGGTCGGAGCTATACTCCACCTTGAGTGCGAACTGTGCAGTATAATCACTGCAAAACTTACTTGCACACAAAACACAATGTTTAGTGTTGCCATTCAAAAGTTATGTTAAGTACAGGAGCTGAAGTGTAATAAAATCAGAACGTCTGTCATTTTACCATGCTCTATGAGTTTCTTTTAATGTGTTTTACAAAAACAATTTCAATTTTTATGCCGTGTTCTACAAATCCATCTTATATGAACCTGTGTTATAGGGGATCTACTGTAATTTATTAAGTTGTGATGGAGTAGTCAAGTAGCAATTTTAAAGTTTTGATTTTTAAAAGTTTTTCTTTAATCCTTTTACCCTGATTAGTCAAATATTCTATAATTTAATTATTGTATTTTAAAATAATTTAAAAGATAATGATTTAAGCTTGGTCTAATTTAGTTGTATTTTATTTTAATGAATACTCTGGTTTTTCCAAAAAATATCAAAAACCCATTCATGAATAAACCAATTGAAATGAAATTAGCATTTGTTGTTAATAAGATTGTTGCTAAATAAAACTGCAGTTTGTAAATCAGTAGTGCTCTAATTCTATTGGGTCATTTATTAGGAGCATAAAAATGCATACTAAAGAATATGACTGCCAATATCGTTATGATAGTTGGATAAGTCTGGGATAGCAAGTTTATTACAGTGATCTCGAAGCATCATTAGAGAGACCAGATGCTGTGGGACAGGGGTGGCAAATTTGAATATCAGGTTTGTTGACTTGGCATTAAAGCCTTTTGCAACAGCTGTCAAGTTAAAAAAAAAAAAAAAGTTCTCTATGAAAGTTGGACTCAGGACTTTACACGGGAGCCTATGCTAAATTGTGTCCCTGCTAGTACATCTGAAGTTATTGTTTTTAGGGTGCATGCTGGTTTTTCTTTTTTTAGTAGCTTATTATAAACATTGACTGTTTATAATACAAGGAGGTTATTCACTTCTGAAAAGGGTCAGAATCCTGAAAAAAGTATGTGAGGCAAAAGGCACTGTCTTTAAAACAGTGTACTTTGAAGTGCTAAACAACGGCAGAGCATTAAGTCAATCCCCATCATAGATATCAAGTGCTAACATCTCGGAGTACTGAAGGTGGACCAGAGTATCTTGTTGCCATTTGCTGCTTCCAAAGGGCAGATGAACAGCCTTAAGGCCTTTAAACAGAATCCTGGAGCAGAGAGGACTCTGCTCAAGTTCATTGAGTTCTTACTTGAGTTTTTTTTCTTAATTTTTTGAAAACCAGTGTATAATTGTTTATTTTCTCTTAATTAGATGGTCTGTGCTATTTCGACTCTAAACAAAAACTATCTTTAAAATTTTTCAGATAACTGTAAAAGGAGCATTGTTGTCTTCAGAGATGTGATATCTACTGTGGAATTGATTCGTTGTCAACGTATGACTATTCAGTGCATTGGGCATGTGCCTTCCATCAATTTAGATACTTGCGACTCAGTTCAAGTATTTTTATCGGAAAAATCACGTGATACAGAAATAATCACATCTAAAACATCTTCATTGAATATCTGCTTGCTTTCTAATGATGGAGATTATGTAAGTATTGGTAAAATAATGATATTGTTTAAATAAAGTTATTCCTTATCTTGTCTAACAGTGTTAACAAGAAATTTGGCTTACATGGGAGAAAATTGGTAGAGGTAAAAGTTTCATTCAGTATTGTTTTCAGTTTTGTGCAATGACACAAAATTGATAGTTCTATTAATCACTTTAGAGGAGAAAACAAATGCTGTTATGTCTAATTTTTCCCCAAAATACATCCATCGACCAGTTTGGCAGAATGCAGGACCCAGCTGTCCTTTTTCTTTCTACTCCACATTCCCTGCTGCATTCACATACTTGCCAACTTTTGTGTTTATATATAGAATGCCAGTTTTTTATGCTTTTTGATGAATTCTGAAGTTCTTTTTAAATTTAAGATAGAAAAAATTCACTGAAGGGGGCAGGTTCAAATATGAACGAAAATTGCACAAAATAATAATAACAATGAAAGTATAACAAAGAATGTTTTGATTAGGAAGAAAATGAAAAATAAACTTAGCTTTTTTTTTTTTAAGGTTTAGGTGTCATTTCATAATATTGTCTTATATTTCACAACCACTTCACCCTTACCTGTTTAGTATGAATGCTTTTTTTTTTAAATTGGAAGTTAAGTTAAACTTAATTTTTTTTTTAATGTACCAGTTAAGTGTGTATGCTGTGTAAATATATTTTAAATATTTTATTCTATTTAAAATATATAAATTGTTAAAACTTAAAGGGTGTCTCATGAGTTTCTGATGAAGCATTAACAATGCTATTTGAATGTTGTTAATAAAAGTTATTAAGTGACTTTTGAGTACTATTTGGCAAAAAATTAAAATGTCCACATTGTTTAGCAAAATTATGAAAAAGTCATTCGCGTGCTATTTTTCTAAATAAGTGTTATGAAAATTTGTTTTTAATTATTGGCTGGAAAAATTAGTTTATGTAACAAAATTTAAGACAACTCTTTCAATTTCCACAACCTGAAAGACTTTCTTTCCTGCTTAATAAGGGAAAGGATTTCCACTCTGTTACCAAGCATTAAATTACAATAAAATTGGAAGTAAAAATAAACATTTCAGTTTTTATACATATTATTTGGCATGTAGGAAATATCATGAATTTCAAGTAACATTTAAATTGCTACTAGACAGTACATCTTGCCTTGATATAGAAGAAGAAAGAAAAATTCCCCATTTATAAAATAATCTTTTTTTAAATTTAAATTACTTTTAAATTAAAAAAAAAAAGATTATTTTATAAATAGTCTACTTTTATTAGATACTAGGTTTTATGAATGTACATCAATACATTCATAACAAAAGCCAAAATAAATTTAAGAATAAATTGTTTATAAAAGCAGTCATGATTGAAAAATGTTTCCAGTGTTTGTAAGCAGCAAAAATACAAATATCCATAGCCATTGTCATTTTATTTATTTTATGTGATTATGTTTAGAATAAATATATAAGTAACTTTCAATTCAATTCACTTGGGAATTAAATGAATTATTTTTTTTATTACTAAAATTTATGCATATCATTATTTAAAATTGTTGAGAATGGCTGTGCATTTGTTGTATCATTACTATTCTACAAAAATCTACTTTAAAATAGTAAACATACAGTCACCCCTCATTATAGTGCACCTTCATATAGCGTGCATTAGGATATATCACTTTTTCAACGTCTCTTCCCCCCCCCCTTTTTTTTTCTTCTTCTATTTTTACTCTTTTCCTTTGATATCTTACTTAACAAAGCATGCTATGCATTTTAAAATTGCAAATCCAGTCATATAAGTGAGATGCAATTAATTTTCTCTCGCTGATCTTTGCTGGAAAGCAAGTTACGAGAGAAGAATAAAAGCTAATGATTTTGAATAGCTTCTTCAGCAGGAAATGTGTATTTGTACGTAAATTAAAAAAGGTAAATTAATCTTCTATGTTTTATTGTTTAAATGATTATTGTTTATTACTATATATATACTATTAATTTTATTATATATTTTAAGCAAATTCGCTGATAAAAGTAAAATTTGATATCACTCCTACCCCTCACTACCAGATACATCACATTCCCTGCATATATTCCCCTTTTTCCTAATAAGCACGATATAATGAGGGGCAACTGTATTTCAAAGCAAACTCATGTTATTTTTCCTATGAGTTTATTGTTATTTATTTGTATGGTTCAGTATAATTTGTTGTCCATTGCATAGAAAAATTTAGCATTGGAAGAGTATATTTTTACATATTTGAGATTGGGTCTTCACCATAAATACTAATGTTACTAGCTTTTTTTTTTTTCTTTTTAACATGTTTCTCACACTTATTTTTCTATTTAGACTGAGTTACCAGTGCCTGAGCAGATAAGAACTACTGTTGTTAATGGAAGTCTGCAATCATCTGTTGTCCAGCAGATTTAACTATTTTATATCTAAGTTTAGAATTCATTCTGGTTGTATGAAGATATGTTATCTTGAAGCTTTTTCTCTATTTCTATTGTGGTTTGTAATTTCAATGTTCATTTGCTTAAGTCATGAGCTGTTAAGACTTCCATACCAAAAATTTTCATTCAATACAAAAACTGGTTCTAAAACAATTTTAGTACCATTCTTTGTAAGCTGATATCATCATTTTCATCATTTGTAATTTTTGGATACATTAAATAAAAGATAAGTAAAAGTATGCATTTGTTTAAATTTAGATATACAGTAAACACTTAATTTTACAAACACATAGGGGGCCACTCAAATAGTTCATAAAATCTAAAGTTATAATGGATGACGGATATATTGTAGAAGTGTATTTGGGATCCAAGGAGGTTTAACATATGGAGGTGCCCATGCTGCGCTCCGCAGTGCTAGGAAAGTGAAGCCATGCGACGCCCCCTCTCTATCCCAAAAGATTGAAGAACGCATAGCGATGCATTGAAAAACGAGTTCCGGAAAGTGTTAATAAAAATAATTTTAAAGTTACTAACCAATTTTTTTTAATCAATTTTACGTTTATGGAAGATTGTTTACACGTATTAACTTGTTTTTTATTGCATAATTTCAAATTTATTTTCGTGCATTGCGTTTTAAACATCAAGTGAAACAAAAAACAGTTATTCTTATGATTATACAGTAGAAGACCCAAAATCCGCACAGCTTGGTTCCAGACCTTGTGCAGATTTTAGAATTTTGCGGATTTTGGATCATAATAGAAAATTTATTCTATTTCCCTCCACCCCACCTAGGAAAAAGAAAAAAAAAAAAAAACACAATAAAAAGAAACAAATCATGTTACTTATAATCAGAATCATGATATAAAAATACAGAGGGATAATACAATATACAAAATTATGAGATTATAGTACAACTTATTTAAACATGTATATTCAATAGTAGTTTAGGACTTTGGGATGTTCTAATTATAGTTTGTTCTTTTTTTCATTATTTCCTGTTCTGTAACACAGCTTTGCTGCTCTACAAATCTGAGATATTTCTTTCTCAGAGCCTAACCTTGATTAAATGTTATTTTATCAATGTTTTGATCATCCTCCCTTGTTACTGTGTCATGTGACCATAATTGAGTGTTAATTATGTCACTGTCAGTCATTTCAGGGATATCAATGTTACCATCAGAATGCACGAACTCTTAAAATATTTTTTTCAAGTGGGAATAGCTTATTTAGTTTTACTTTGTGGTTATAGCATAGTTTTCTGAACTTGCAGCTGGCAGGGCATATTTCATTGTTTACATTGAACAGACAGTGCGGATTTTAGAGCCTTGCGGATTTCGGGTCGGCGGATTTTGGGTCTTCTACTGTACTATACTTTGCAAAACTGGTTATATTTTTTCATGATAATTGTTTTATTATAATAAAAAATTGCTTTTTATGTTTCTAGGAAGATATTTTTGTTGTTACATGGGTAAAAATAAGTTTTATTACATGAGCCTAAATTATTAAATTGCTCACATTATATTAACAATAGTTTTAAGTCATATTACAGGTATTAGAAGTAATAATGCAATTTCAAATACGTTAAATAAGACATGAGGTATTTACAGACAGTGAGAGAACATTATCTTTAGGCATGAGGAAACAATTATACACTTCAACCTTCTTTAGAGACGTGCGAGACGAGAAACAGGGCTGTCTCGCGTCCCGTAGAAAATTTTTCTGTCGCGAGGCGTCTCGCGAGTCTCGCTTAATTATGAGCTTAAATTTTGCTACCATATTTTTACTAACTTATTACTATTTTATGGGAAAATAGTATTAATAATAACAATTAGTTAGATATTAGAATATTAGTACATATATTAATTACCATTTGAAGTGATAATAAATTCAGATTTAATCCATATATATAAAGACAAGACACCGAAAAAACATTTATTTTTATTTAATTATTTCCGAAATTGCATAAATGTAATATGCATGGTTGATGGAAGTTTTATTTGCTTTTGAAATTATATAAAGCTTTGCATTTTGTTAGAAATGATGCAGAACTCCATCGTGCACAAATAAAATTTTAAGCTAATTAAGCGGCCCCAATGTACAGAATACTAAATTCATAAAAAGTTTCAATGGAGACGGTATAATTATAATAAAGCCTACTTACCCCCCCACACACACACACACTCACACACACCTCTTTTTAGAGTGCAAGGTATGGGTTTCACCTGCTCATTCACACCATCAAAAAGAAGAGACAACAGAGAAGACTTGTGACCAGGCTTGCTTCTCAACATGGATCTTTGAATGCTCTGCTGATACCCAGCGTTGTATTTGCGTAATCGCTCTTGTAGATCATTCATTTGCGCTCGCAAATGCTCGATCTTATGGTAATAGAGGGCTATATGGCATATACCTCGGCTTATGGTAAAAGAGGCATTTTTTAATAACAGATGAAACATTTTGTTTAGAAATATTAATTTTTTTAAGAGAAAAATATGAAATATCCATAAGATTTAATTACATACGTATTCATCCATTTTGATGAAAACTTTGTAAATTTATGCGAGGCGAAAAATCTCGCGCGAGACAAGGCTCTGTCTCGTCTCGGGAGACGATGCGAGATGTCTTGCTTCCATCCCTAACCTTCTTGGGTCATTTATCCAGTGACGTGCATTCCGCCCAATCAAGAAGGCAGAATATGTGTTTCGGAGTGTCGTCTCAGATTGGCTAATTCTCTGATGAACTCATGTTTCTATAGCAACACCCCTTCAGCAGACATTGCAGATGGGTTGATCTCACGGCAGAGAAATGAAGAGTCAGAAAGAAAATATACTTGTTTATCCACTTGACATTTATCTTTGTGTTAAGAAATTATGAATAAATAAGGTAGATGGTATTTTCTTTCAATTTGTGATAGAAAGCAAAATTTAAAAACAATAATAGCCTTATTTTTAGTTGCCCAAGCACTGCTTGGGCGGAATGCATGTCACTGCATTTATCATAATAATATTTTGCATTGACAAACAGTTTAAGGTAATGAAAGAAATATGAAAGTTTAATAATTTCCATCAATACTGTTTACTTCATTTAGTAGAGGGGGGGAAAAGGGATAAGGTTTCAAATAAAATGTAGTACCTAACCAAATTACATTTAAAAGTTTAAGGACTATTATTGATTTTCAAGAACTATATATTTTTGATTTTCAAGGACTTTTATTCACTAAGTGAACTTTGTAATGAAAACTTTGCATGTTTTTCCCCAAAACATATGTCCAATTAATAATACGTGTTTAAAAATAATGGATTATTTAAAAATAAACAGTAAAAGTATTACAGAATTAAGATTAAAATTATGCCTAAAGATGTGGCTTTAAGGTAAACTTACATACAATCAGTAAAATATGAGAAATACAGCAGTTTTGTTCTTAAAAATTTACATGCATGCCAATGACTATATCGGATGTTCTGGGATAGTGAGGGGGCGTGGTCGTTGGCTTCAAAAACCGGGAACATGGGCATCTCCATATGTTAAACCTCCTTGTTGGGATCACTCACGTTTCTAAAATTCCAAGTGTTTGTAAAAACAAGCATTGACTGTACTGATAATAAGTTACACTTACAGAAATTACTTCAATAACATTGATATATTATTGATGAGATCGTTGTATGTTTATATTACAGTACCTGCAACTTAATAAAATCATTTTCTGAGCTAAATTGCTTTTGATGAGCGGCTGATTTTTATGTACAGCAAACATTATTCAAACCCAAAGAGGGTGTGTCACTTAATGTAATGATAGTATAATTAGGTGTACATTATACGGGTCAAAGTTTAAATGAGAATTTCCTTTGATGGCACATAAGTATATAGGGGAAGGATATGAAATTTATCCCTTATGGGTAAAACAAATTTGTATTACAAAAACCAGCAGTCAATCCAGGAATATTTTCCTGGGTCCCATTTTTATTAACACTAATTTTTCTGAATTTCAGTACTTATTTTTATGATTTTTCATACCAATTTTAATAAAAGTAATTTTTTTGTTAAAATAATTGATAAAACAGATTAAAATGTAGGATAAGATGCCAATAAGGGCCATTTTAATCAATTATTTTGTGAAGGGGCTATTTTAATCCATTGTAATTTTATGAAGGGGCACCAAAACTGACCCTATCGGTTAAACTAAGAAATAAAAATCCATATACACTAGCACTTTCATCCAGGCACATGGCTGTCTTAAAGTGTTTCACTGATGGTTGTTCTGTTCCATTATGCTTGAGCCATACCCACCAAATTTCGTGGATGTGCACGTGTGTTGTATCATTTATCGAACCCCCACCCCCCTCCCGATAATGTATAGAAAATAGCCAGTTTAAAGATTAGGTACGGTCTTAAATGAGAAGCCACGTTGAAATAATTAACAATGTCCCAGGCATAAATGATGCAACACACCAGGCATGAAAGTGCAAATTGGTCAAAAAAGACTGAACTTTGCACGAGATGCAAAGTTATCATATTAACATACAATAAATATATTTCCGATTATTAATATCTTGTATATTCATTATTTAACTAATATAAATTAATAGAGTGCGATTTATATAAAAAAATATCCGTCTTTTGACGGAAAACTTTCATGCCTGCACACGCGCACAGTGCCAAAAGTTTGTGGGCGTGGCTGAAGCATAATAAAACAGAAATGAGAAGAGCAACAATCAGTGAAACACCCAAGATGCCTATGTGTGAGGATAAGGTAGTTTTATTGTATGTTAAAATGATTAAAAAATCCGCATTTTCAACCAATTTGTATTTACTGTAGACTGTCCAAAAAAGGACTTTCTGTAACTACTTGAAGAAAAATTGTTCATGAAGGATAAATTTCCCTAGTCTGTCAGAGAAAAATTATATTTCATTGCATTGATTGTTGAATGAAGTTCAGAGAGGTTGAATGTAGAAAGTTATTACCCTTCTCCATGTGACCCAGGTCTAGGATAATTAATTTTTCCTTAAAAAAGAAAATGATATTCATTAAGAAAGTAAGTCAGAGTTATCCGAGAGCAATCAAGATATTTATTCCCTTGATTTTGCAAAAAAAAAAAAAAAAAAAAAAAAAAAAATGAATTGCTTGATTGTTCATTCTATATACCTAAATGCCCCAAATTAGGGTACAAACATTAGCTATTTTATTGTTTCACCATTCATAAGACATTTTCCATTTAGCGCTTTTGTGAGTTATTGATTTTTTACATAATGTGCTCTTTATCTCATTGACCCATAGATTTTGAATTTTATCAAAAGTTAAAATCAATTGGTAGTCAGGTGGTTTTTTTTTTTTTGTTGTTGTTTTTTGGAACTATTTGACAAATGTAGTTAACTACAGCTGCCTTTAGAATGTAATCACTACTAAACTACTGTTAAGAGATGAATTTCTGTAGAAGATTCAATTTGCATTATTGATTACACTAATTTAAGAAAACTGAAATTTCATATTTTCACAAAAGTTGCATTTCAAAATTGTTATGTTAAACAAGCACACATTGCAATATGGACGGCTTTACATAAGTCATTGTAAAAATTCATCGAGACAGTATTTTTCTAAAAGATAATCTTAAGGCATACTTATTGTGCTTTTTGAAAGTAGTATAATTAATCTAATATTCAGTTAAAGCTACAGGCAAGGGCAGACCTAATTGATCAGGTGTGGACCATGCTAGAAATTTTCAGCCTTTTGGAGGGGGGGGGGGGGTGTGAAGATATGTCTCCATAATCCAGAAAACCTCTTTGACATGCTTTCCAGATTATGAAGACAATGATTGATGTTGGAAAGATGACACTAATTTTTAATTGCATTTTCTTACACAATTTTCAACTGGTCACCAATTTTGGAACGATTATGCAAATGCTTAATTGATTATGATTACTTTTATTTTACAGATAGACTAAGTAATCTTAAGTATTTTGTCATAATATTTAAGAAGTCTGTCTGTGGGGTGGTGTTATGGACAAACAGCTATTCTTAGAATTACTATACCGGGTGATTCAAAATAGATGTTAAGGCAGTTATAATTTAACTAGAATTTTCCTGTAACACATGTTTGGAAGTTTCTAGTGAAAGTTACCACACCATAGTAGTGGTATACTTTAAAATTCCTTCTCTTGAAACATAATGTAATAAGAGGATAACCCCCGTAAAAGACGAAATTATCACTAATTTCATAAAGCATACCGATCATTTCAGGTGAAACTGTACTTCTGGATTTCACACATTTGAACGTGTTTGTTAACAATGGGATCATTATTTAACTTTTTTCGACTCATAGTTGGTCCTCCAAAATAAAGATTTTTTTCACTTGAAAACTGGCGCCAACACCGCAGGTAAGGTGGTGTAAGTCATCATTTTTAAAAATAAATTTTTTGCTAACTATTTCACTTAGAGACACTGGATTTGTTTTATTAATTTTCTTAGGCAAAGAACAACATTCTTCTAAATATAAAGGGTAATAAAGGAGGGACCGTATAAAAATTAAATTTCATATTTTAATATGTATCCAACCCCCAGTAAAAAAAAAAGCCATATCTGAAAGCTTCGCTTAATTTGACAAACTTTTTTAATTGGAAGTATGTTTCGATCACTTGCAGTTTAAAAAAATAATCATCTTAACAGCTATTATGAATCACCTGGTATTTAATATTAGGTTGTAACAAAGTTTCCCGCCTACACAAACATCATCAGCACACAGTTCGCGTTGTCGTATTTCCTCATATTTTGTCAATTTTTGGCATTTGAAAGAAAGAGGCTTATTTTATGACACTGTGTTGTGAAATCTGTAAAAAAAATATAGTTATCATTAAGTACAAGGTGTCTCAAGTGGAACTAGCACTCTAGCGGATTAGAACCATTATTTACGTCCAGTTCTGTTGCAAAAAGTCAGATACAGAATATCAAGGAATTATGTGTACAGCTTTAAGTACTATTGTTGTATCGTGACACTGTGCAGGCTTGGTACCGAAAGTTCAAAAACAAGGATTATGACATTCAAGAAGTAGAGAGCTCTGGCTGGTCTATTGATGTTGATGAGGCCAGCCTGTGAGAACTTGTGGAAGAAGATCAGTAATTAACCGCTCGACAGTTATCTAAGGGGTTAAAAGTTAATTTTTCAAGCAGATTTGTCAGAAAACTTTCGTTACAACCTGGTTGGAAGGCTGTTCTAAACATGAAGTTGTGCATCTTGAATTTTTTTCAAAATTTGACCTAAAATTTTTTTTTAATACTTTTATTGATCTTCAAGCGATTTTTCACAAATACTTAGCAACAGGATCGGAAATAATATCCAAAAGAAAACGATCATTATATCATTGGATAGAAGAGGAAATTTTCTTTCAAAAGCAGTTTGTTTGGAATGTTGAACATAATTTACTGATTTTTGAAACTTTTCCGAAGGAATTCCACATTTACCTGAAATCTTCAAGAAATAACTTTTAAACTCTTGCTTCCCTTAAAATCTATCCTAAGTTTAAAATTAGGCTACTAAAATATCAAAATGCAGATCAAATCTGAATGCGCAACTTATAAAAAATGCATGATTTTTTTTTTTTTTTTTTTTGCTTTGACATGCAAAGAAATAAAATATAAAGAAAAAAAAATCTTGTGAACTATTGTTTTCTTGTAATGGCTTCTTTTGCTATTAAAGTATAACTGAATTTTATAGTGAAAACTTCATGTATTGTACTCTGGTGAAACAAATAAGAGAATTTGCATGTTTTATCGAATTTCATGAAAAGAACTGAACTGAATGTAAAACTGCTGGTTCTAGACAAAAATACAAATCTTGTACGTCAAATATGTAAGCGTACACGTGTGTTGCCAGTAGAGAAACAGGCTTTGTAAGCACACGTAAGTTAAGACACAATTCGTTCGCTAGTACACCTCAGTGAATTTCTTGGTGTTATTTTGTAGCAGTCTGTTAATTTCAAATTGTAACAGTAAAAATGAGTAACCACCAACATTTAGATAGTGGAATGAGGGGGTGAATTGTGGGGAGGCTAGAAGCAGATTTGTAGAGAGTTTAATTTAATGCCCAGCGTCGTGTGTAACTTATGGAAACGGTTCCAGGATACCAGATCCATCGAGAGAAAGCCTGGGCATGGTCGTCCAAGAGTCACGACGACCAGAGAAAATTGCCATTTGTCCATTATAACGAGGCAAAACAGGAGTGCTACAGGTTCTCAGCTCTCTCGTGACTTGTATACAGCGACAGGAACCCGTATATCAAGTTACTGTTTTCAAAAGACTTCATGAGAGAGGATTGTTTGCAAGAAGACCTGCTGTTTGCATCCCTCTCACTTCTACGAACAGGAGAATCTGTTTAGCATGGTACAGAGAGCATTGCAATTGGAGTATGGATCAGCGGGCTACCCTTCTCTTCACTGATGAGTCCTGGTTCAGCCTAAACACCGATTCTTGCCATAAGTTCATATGGAGAGTGTTAGAAATAAATTTAACTATGTTTTCTATTTCTTTATTACCTGCCAAAAAAGTGCTATAATTAAACTCAATGTTTTCTAATACTCATATGTAACCTTTTCTTTATATTTGCTGAATGGCAATAGTTAAGTAAAACTTCAGTTAATAAACATGTAATTTTTCTGAGAGTTGCTTTACGTCTTTCTGATTTATCAAAAATATATCTGTCTTGAAGTAATTTCTAACACGTTATCAGCACGAATATGCTCTAAAGAAGTTTATTTGGCAGAACTGAAGAAGAAATTTTGATTCTTTCCGAAAGAGAAAAGTAACATTCACAGCGCCGGCGAAGCTAAGCCTAACACGTTGAAAGTGTCGTGATGGAAGAAATCAAGATTCAAAAACTTGCGAGATAATTACAATGCTTGGAAAATCCGAGCACAAGCTGTTTTAGTTAAAAAGAAAATTGCTGGGAAGCGATTGATACAGGTTACGATGCTAAATTAAAGCCTGTAGAAAAGAAAACTATGAATTTAACATCAGTGAAATAACAAGTTGAGATAGCCAATTCTGAAAAAATTGAAGTTTCTGGCATGGGGGACATAGTTTTGAATCCTGTCAGAAAATGTGGGGTAGATGCTATTCACCTAGCAAATGTTCAGCATGTTCCTGAGCTCGTTGGTAACCTTCTTTCAGTGGGAAGAATAGAAGAAATGGGAATGACTTTCCTTTGAGAGACGCAAAGTAACCATAAGAGATCCAAGACAACAAGATAGTCATCCTCACTACACATAGGCATGGAAGATTATATAAAATTTATGAGAAACAAACGCACAAAATATACCTTTCCAGACATGAAGAAATTATGCATCAAAGATTAGGGCACTTCCACAATGATGCATTTAAGAAGCTCATAAAAAGGGATGATCCAATTCAGGAGCTAAGTTAAATTGTTTAAAGCTACTCTAACAGATTAGAAAATTAAAAAAATATGAAATGCTTCTGGATGATGGGCTCAGTTATCTAAATAAATTATACTACAATA
Source organism: Cheiracanthium punctorium (assembly GCA_038373885.1). NCBI lineage: Eukaryota > Metazoa > Arthropoda > Arachnida > Araneae > Cheiracanthiidae > Cheiracanthium > Cheiracanthium punctorium. The sequence continues at coordinate 46,292 of JAWZYV010012454.1, forward strand.
AATAAGTAAATAAGACACTGAACATGGTAGATGGTGGAAGTGTTAAGGTCCCTCGTTTGGGCATACCTCGTGTTTGTCGATCTAACAGTCAGGAGTTTTGTTCGGTTTCCCATAGATAGAACTTGAATATGCGTTATTCATACGGGATGTTAGCAGTGGCATAGCGTAGGTGGGGCAGATGGCCTCTCGCCCTGTGCAAAAAATTTTTGGAGGCAGCAAACCTGCCGTTGACTTTTTTTAAAGAGATTAAAATGACATTTTTTAATCTCTATATATATATGTCATTTGACCTTGCAGCTACATTTCTATTTTAAAATTATCTTCATCTGTTAGATGTCTTGTAATTGCTTTTTAAATCCAGGCTGGATATATATAGGGGGTTTATAGTTTTGTTTTTTCTGTAAACAGGGGCTGCCTGATACGGATACGGTAAGCAAAGATGAGGATTGGATCGGGGCGCCATTTCGAAAAGTTTTTCTTTGGAAAATATTAAAGAGGCACCTCTTTTCGTTTGCAGGGATGGCGCCAAGTATCTTTATAATAAAAACATTTGTGTGTGTGTTGGGTTGGGGGGGGGGGGGGAGGTGGCATATTTGGGATCTATCCCGGGAGGCAGAAACCTACGCTACGCCACTGAATGTTCAGAATTCATGTAAATTTTTGTTGCTAAGGTTATACAAATTCAGAAAAATTCCATTTTAGCAAATTACTGTGACAAGCCGATGTCAACTAGGGCCATTCCTTTTATCGGAAGCATTCCTCAGTATTGTCCTCTTACTGCTGCATTTCAAAAAGCCATTAAAATCCATAATCCAATAAAAACACCCTTGTGCTTTGTTGTTCCTTCTTTATTATCTTCACAACGAAAATACAAGTGTGTTTCAATCTAGTGGTGAACAGAATTTTGCATCTCTTTTCAAGCATTTAAGTAGGGTGGTTTTAAAGAAATACGGGAATGTGACTGTCATGGACGCCCATAGGAATTTTTCTAGGAGGGGGGCAAATTTCAAACTTTTAACAAATTTAGTTCTGTTTTTGCGATTTGTTTACATCATGAGACACTAACCTAGAGCTCTAGGGAGGGAGGGCAAGTGCCCTACCTTGCCACCCATGGTGACTGTTTACTTCAAAGATGCACAGATTTGTGATTTGCTCTGTTTGATAAAAAAAAGAAGAGGGATTTACACTATATTTTCGACGTTATATATAATATATAAAATAGCTAAACTTGCATAATATGGAATCCCAAGTAAAACATTAAGTGATAGCACATAACAAATATAATACTGAAACCATGGAATAATAATTAATAATCCAGAGGCTATAAATATTGTAAAAAACAGAGCTATCAAAGCTAAAGAGAAGTGAGAAAACAAGCCAGGTGAGATCACTTGGGCTTAAGCCTAGCTTTACGGATCCAAGCAAATGGAGTACTCCATTATCAAGGACCACCGTACTCACACGCATATATTGTATATATATAATCTGTTAGAGTTACAGCTAAGAATTTAATTTACCACCTGAAAAATTAGCAAACATAATTTTTCTCTTTTTATTGTAATACTATGTCTATAGAAGCTTAAAATGGACTTTGAAATTTATCTCCTTCCCCAACTTTGGAGGGGGCACTAAATGTTTAATATTCATGTTCTTATGCGTACTGTCATGCAGTGGTGGGAAAAACTACTTTTTTTTTTGTAGCGCGCTACAACTACCGCTACTTTTCGAAAAATGTAGTTAACTACAACTACAACTACTTTTTGACAAATGTAGTTAGCTACACTACTTTTGAAATGTAGTCGCTACTTCGCTACTTTTTCGCTACTTTTAAGAGACAAATTTTGCTAACAGATTCAATTTGCATTACATTCATATTTAAGGATATTTATATACTAATTAGAGAAAACTATCGATATCGAAAGCCAGTGGCGCAGAGAGGGAGGGGGAGCAGGGGAAAAATCCCCAGGGCCTCAGCTTGTGAAGGGCCCCCACTTTTGCTGTTTATATGATACTTAATTGTGTGCTGTCAATTTTGTGAAAAAAAAAAGTCCGAATTCAGATTATGTCCCAGGATGTTTCAAATTAATTTTTGAATGAAATTACAAAAAGCCAGCTAGAGCATAAACTACTCACTTGACAAAAGCGAGGAATGTTAGTGATTGAGTCTTCTTTTGCAAGAAAAGTAAACATTGACGGTGTTATTCAACGGTTTGCCATGACTAAAAGTAGAAAGGATTTATTTAACAAGAAATCGTTTTTTCCCGAGACACATTGTTAAATAGTAGAAGAAATGGTATAGCCAGAGGAGAGACTATGGGCCCACCCAGCCTCCGAAAATTTGAATTTTCCTTAACAAAATGTTAAAGATCAAGACTTTCAATGAGAAATTTCGAAATTTCCACTTTTTTGGATGCCTGCTTGCATGGAAGTATGAATAAAAATATTAATTTTTTATTCATACTGTGGGAACATGCATGCAAAAATGTTAACGTTTCAAATACAGTTGCTCTATGGAGGTGACGAAACCTTCAAAACAAAATTTTGGTATATTTTTAGAGTATGGATGTTTATTAAAGTATAATACTGTTTTAAATTAATACTTTTAATTCTATTAATAACTTTCCAATTACTATTAATTTAAAGTTTCTCTAAATGATTAATAACTTTAATAAGGTATAAATGATTGATCTAATACGACATCAAAAGGATTTCTGGATAGCAAAGGGACCCCAAAGATTTTATCCCCGGGGCCCTGACTTGGCTCTCTGCGCCTCTGTCGAAAGCCTTGGTTTTCTACTCGCGTCCAGCGTGATTAATGACCTCAGCGGGTGTCTCTCGCGTCCAAAGAACGCGTTTATTAAAAGGTGGTTTCCTTGTAGCGTTGAGCGCCGCAGATTTGGTGGACGCACGAAAGACCCCGGGCACCTTTTCGCCTTTAATTAGAAAAAACTATTGCTCTAATAAACAACTACCAGGCGAGTATTTGAGCAGGGGGAGGCGGGCCCCCTCCGAAAATGTAAAGCAATTATTAAAAAGGAGCTATTTTGAAACATTTCTTTTAACTTTAGAACAATAAAGTTTAAAATACCGAATCGTCCCCCTCCCCCCGAAATGGAAGCCTATATATACGCTACTGGCAACTACTGCTAATTATTGAAGTATTGCTGAAACTAATTAAGTTTTAATACCTCTATGATAAAAATAAATTGGGAAAGTGAGCTCTGAAAGCATGAGAAAAATCATGAGAACTAAAAAAGTTTTTAAAAATATAATAATAAAATGGATGTTTGAACGGGAAAAAAAGGCCCGTTTTGAGACCCTTTTCATGTTGTACAAACATTCTAGTTTCTTGAGCACAAATCAAAATTAATGAGTATAAAAGCCTTTTTTCATGACTTACCAAATTAGTGATTTATGACGAATGACCCGTGTGAACCATGTAATATTGTATAATTGTTTTAATTGAAAACATCACATATGATATGCATATTATAAAATAATGAAAACAATTACTAATTAAATTCATGATATATCTATTTAAAACATTGCATTAAAAAAATCCTCTATATATGTTAAAGAAATTTTAAAAGTTATTATCATCAACACAACTTTTTCTTTGTGTTAGGTATAAAAGAATTTTATAGAATTATATTGTTATTTTAAGGCTAAGAGAGAGATAAGTCTCTAAGGATTTTACAAACTATTAATTATTAATAGAAATTCTCATATTTTCGTATTAAATTCTGAAAATTATTACACAAAAAACCTAATAATTTAAATATAATAGACACTTTAAAATTTTAACGAAAGAAAGAATTTCAACATATTCATGGAAGACTGCCATGCCTCTAGTATAAAATAAAAACCACATAAATTTATTCAAAAACATGTTTATTAAATTTTAACAAGAGCTGGATCTCAAAATTGTTATCCGCCAAACATGATCGTCGAAGAGAAAATGCGCCCGATGCAATCGAAAACAATCTTTGTACAGATGCACTGGACGGCACGCCAGTGTTAGTTTTTTTGAAGGCTTCTTTCATATACGTGTACGAAAGCGAAGATAGGGGTTTAATTGGCTCTGACAAGAACCTTGTAAGTTCTTCCTCATAACTATTTCGAGTGCATGCGAAAGAGAAATTAAAAAAACCAGAAAAGTCATCATCCATGGGCTGATCCTCGATACTGATATCTGAATTTGTCGGAAACATATTCTGGAGGTATTCCTCCATCCATTTTTTTTGGCTTCGGTCTTCCTCTCCTCCTCAATCCAGAATAGTTTGAATCTGGGATGGAAACAAGCTGAGAGAACAGTTTCTCTGTCCCACAGCAAATGACTAAATCTCGTTTCCACCTGACAACTGAAGATTTTGTGCCCCCTCCTATTTTTTAAAAATGCAACTAGGTAGCTTTCATATACCATTTAGCGCTCATATACCATTTTCTTTTCTTCATCATAATATTTAAAAAAATGCTAACTAATGGATATAAATTTTCAATAACGCCTTTAATTTCTATTTTATTGATCTAGTCTTAGAAACCATTATCATTGTGTTAGAAAGAAGAACAGAAAATAAGTCTCGAAGCCTTTTTATTGTTACACAATTATGATATAGATAAAGGAAATTTAGCTTAATAAAAATTATTATTGCAGCATATATAAATTTAATATACAATAAATGGAGAGATTTGCGAGGCCTTTATTTTTCAGGGGCTCACGGGCCCACACGCCCGTGTGATAATGAGACTCTCGAGGCCCCATCAAAATAACCTCTGTTCAACTTTGGACCTCTCTTACCTTCCTTTTTTTTCCTCTTTATGGCAGATTGGTGATTCTACAAATAATACTGAGAACGATAAAAAGAAAAAAGATGCACAATGTCAGGCTTCCGCTTCAGGCAAAGCAAACCCCCTCCCCCCCCCCTCGTGTGCGTGTGTCCCCTGGGAGGGGGGGCGGGGGAGTGATTGGGTGTCTTTCAAGCATCAAGGCCGATTTCCAGTTGCGTCTTTTTCCGGACGCAGCGGGGTTTTTTTTTTAATGGTCAAGGCATTGTACAAGGGGGGTACAGTGCAGGGTCGAAGAATTTATTGACTTTTAATGACCACCGCCAAAGGATAACGCGTGAAACCACAAAAGCACGCCCACCGCTCAAGGGGGCACTTTTCTCCGCAGTGCGTCTTCAAGATTCTGAAAAATATATTGGGTTCCCATTATAGCGTACTGAAACGCACTAGTTATGCTTGGAGTCAGAAGAGAGAGAAATTGCACCACGGGATCAATCGCCGGAAATGATGACACGGCAAAAGTAGCTTCCAAAATTCGCTACAAACTACTGTTTTTTTGTAGCGCGCTACACGCTACACTACTTTTTAAAGAAAGTAGCGCGCTACACTACAAACTACAAAAAAAAGTAGCGGCTACTGTAGTTTCGCTACAAGTAGCGCGCTACTCCCCAGCCCTGCTGTCATGTGCCTCAACAGCCACGCGGTAGGCCCGAACAAGGGACCTTAACACTTCCACCATCTTCCATGTTCAGTGTCTTATTTACTTATTGATTTATTGTGGTATAATTTATTTAGTTAACTGAGCCCATCCTCCAGAAGCTTTTCATGTTTTTTTTTTTTTTTTTTTTTTTTTTAAATCTGTTAGAGTAACTTTAAACAAATTAACTAGCTCCTGAATAATTTGCATAGAGTATTTTTTCTTTGTTTTAATAACACATCTAAGAAGAAGGATGGATGGCTTGGTCGGAGGACATTTTAAGGGGTTCTAAGACATTCATGTTACATCTGGAGAAAACCGAAAACTCCATTACATTTTAAACTTTTTAAAATAAGTCAAGCCACTACAAATTTTCTGCCCGGGTCGGGAGCAACCCCCCCACCCTACACCATGTCACTGCGAACATGCCCCACTTCCGACACCCACAACATTTTGCTTCTGATGTACACCCTCCAAAAAAAGTATTCAAGCAAGAGAGAAATTTCCTATTTTAGATTTGTGAATAATAATTGAGTTTTTGAAAAATGCACAACTTGATAGAAATATGGAAAGTCATATTTATACATAGCCTAATTGGTATTCTATGATAAATGACTTTTAATATATGAAACCAACGTAGGAAATTTCTCTCTTGCTCAAATACTTTTTTTGGAGTGTGTAAATGTAAACGTATCATTTCAAGAATCTTTGAAAACCGAAAGTATTACAAAAGTATTTTTTTTAATATTTCAAAATTAAAATTAGCCTAAAAATAGGAATTTTTCTTATCTTAATGAGTCCCCAAAGGAGGTGGGGGGGTCACCGGCTCCCCGACATGGGGTACGTGCCCCTCCCTCGACCCCCTTCTGGTGCCTACTTTGATTATTAGAATAATTCATGAAAACAAAAAGATTAAAATTTACAATTGCCATGGTTATACTAAACCCAAAACCGATTAATATGAACCAGTGGCATAGCCAGAATTTTTTCACGGGGGTGTTACGATTACTGCAACTCACATTTGTGTATACGTGTGTGTGATAAGGGAGGGAAGAATATTCACTTTCTATGGCAAAAATTTCCTTATGGCACTGATATGAACATACATTGGAAGTATAGGGAGAATACTGTGTTAATACTATATTAAAATATGCAGTAGTTACGAAAAACAAGTTTCTTAAAAGTATTTAAAAAAAAGTCTTTTGAAGATAATTATTAATTTATTATATGTAGAAGAAGCGCCTAAAAAGCATTAACCAAATAACAATTTCTTAATTTTTTTTTTTCAATATTTGCGTGGTTGAAAAAACGTTTAAAATATTTATAGATAAAGATGCATCCTGTTTAAACAAAAAAATTGAATCAAGCATTTTTGACAGTTTTAATGACTATTTAATTTAAGGTGACCATACGTCCTCGAAATTCGAGGACAGCCCCCAAATATAGATCTTTTTTTCGTACCAAATTTAAAGATTTGTACTTTTTTTCCCCGGAAAGTTTATTTCTTCCAGAAAAAACTGAAGAAATAAGAAAAATAAACCAACTAAAAGCGCCATCTACTCAAAGAAACCATGAAATTCGATCTCTGAAAACGTTTATTGCCATTGTGTGTGTAGCGTGTACAGACATTCAATAAAGTATCAGACTATGAACCAAATTTCCCATTTCAGATTTGTTAATGATTAATCACTTTTCATGAAGAACCATTCTTGAAATTGACGTACGAAAATTTTCTTGCACTCGAATACTTTTTTTAGAGGGTGTACATACAAAGTTTTATGAAAAATTATTACAAAATGATGCAATGTAAAAAGCAATGTCTTCTGAAAAATACAAATACTCTTCCAAGAGTTAAATTTTGAATAAATTGCAATATTTCATCATGATGTTCCTTTCATACTTCTGGTTTAAATAAATATTTATAAATGAATGAAATACTTCCATTAATTTATTAGAAATAAGAATACACAATTGATATACAGAGCTATTAGAGTTAATTTTTAACCCATTTATGCCTAGCGTCCCTTTCTTGGGACGGCATTTTCGCTATCATTCGAAAACGTTATTTATTTTTCCGAGCCTTTATTCACGAGTATTGAACCTCAATTCCACAAAACATTTTAATATGGCCAAGTAGGATGTTGACATTTCAATTTTTATACATAATGATTTTAAATGAAATCATGCCTTGTTCAAAAAGTTGACATCAGAAATTTATCAATTACTGCTGGTGTTAGCAAAAATCGAAGAAAGTCGCAAAAATATCCAGGCACGAATGGGTTAAGTATCAAAGTTAGTCAAGATTTATGGGTATACTATACTGGTTTACATGGTAATATGATGTGTCCTCGAATAAGTCCCCAAAAATATTTTCAGGTGTCCTCAAGTTTTCCTGGAATTCGAGGACAATGCTTGTTTTGTCCCCAAAAAACTGTTTAGAAATATGGTTGCCTAAATTTAATTGTATGGACTTGCCCTTTAGAACGCTCTGAGGCGGTCATAACATTAACGCCACGGCGGAGAAAATGACAACTATTATGTATTCGGGTTTTTCGCCCCGTTCGGATAGCCGTGAAAAGATCGGAGTTAGCCATGTATAAGGCAATGAACCATTTATGTAAGATCAAGAAATAGAATAGGCAACACTTTCATCTCAAAACCAAAACAAAAACTCCCAGCAGAAAACAAACATGGCTGGTCGAGTAATATTTAAACGCATATTTTCAAATATATCACGTAAAAATCTACGACCCCAATATAGTATTCGAGAAGTTGTTATTAAAAACAAAGAAAAATTGTACTATGTGGCAGCTAGTATGGGTGCTGGAATAACTTTGATGATATTTAGTGATAAACTGCAGAAATTTGGTGCTAAGCGCGATATGGGTTTAGTTCGTGCTAACCAACATAATAAAACCGTAAGTCAATTTTTCTAAGAATTTAGATTATTGCATGTAAAAGAATCAGTGTTTTTTTTTATGCCGTATGTAAATAGTAGATATGCCGTAGTAGAATAGTAGATATGCCGTATGTAAATAGTAATGGAAATCGTGTTTAAATTTGAAAAGTAACAATCTGTATAATTAGTAATGTAGTCACAATATACTACTTTTTTTCCTTTCAATTTTAGAATTATATGGAAATGTATTACAGTTTTTTTTTTTTTAAGCATTTTATCAAGTATTGACAAATCCAACTAAGTATTTTATATAACTTCAGTATTTTTCTAAATGCAGTTTTGCAGGACATGACTTAAAATTTTTGAGATGGGCCAGCGAATTTTCCGTTTATTTATTTATTTATAATTTTTATGTCTACACTTTTTGATCTAATGTAGTTATTATAACCCTAAATAGTTTAGTGAGATGATCGTTTGAATTTGACCTTTCAAAATGGGTAGCTTTATATATATTTCACATTATCAAAGGCTTTTATTTACTAACATAAAAAAGCAATCCTTTTTCATTATCGTGATGATTTAATTAATAAAATCAATACGTGGTTAACAATCACCTCACCTTCACTAGTCCCTTCATATAATAAGGGTGATATTTTTAATCAGTATCAGGGTGATTATGTAAATGTAAATTATGCTGGCATGCTACACAGTTTTAAATAGCAATAAACTTTTTGCAATGTTTTATAGATAGGTATAAGTAGGAAAAGCTTCCTTATGGTATTAACATTAACCGAAAATTATTTCAGTTACATTCAGCAGTTATCAAAACTTACAAATTATGAAGATATATTTTTTCTTTTGTATCAAATGGTTCAGTACTATATAGTCTCACTGGACCACAAATTTACTGTGAACTGATGTTCTTTGGCCAGCAGTAGTTTCCTCCAACTTTTTCTGAAAGTTTGCAGTCTAAGGAGTCATTGTTTATGGTACTCACCCATTCAAGGTATTGTTTTGATTAAAATAAAGGACTATATTCCGTATACGGTGCTTTGTTTACATGTCAATGTTTTGTTTACAAATCATTGGCAAACAATCTGACGCGAGAGTGAGCGATGCACCGCCAACTGCCGGTGGTAGTTGTGACTGGCAACCATAAAGAATACGTGTTTCGTCAGGTTTGGGAATTTGAAATTGTTTGCGTTATTGATGGAAAGGAATGAAATGTGTTATGTTAATATAAGAAAAGAATTTGTGTGTGTTTGTTAGAAATGTGGAATGAATACGAAGCTAAATAAAGGGATATTGGTTGTTAGCGAAAGAGAAAAGAGAGTGATATACAAATAAATTAAGCTGGTGTGTGAAGCTTAAGGAGGGAAGAATGAGGTAATAGTAAAGCGTATAGAGCAAAGATTGCATAGGAGCATTTCTGAACATTGAAGTAAGTGAGTGAAATAAAAAAATAAAGGTAAGTGCTTTTTTTTAAATGAATCTTTGATTTCTGTAAGGTTTTATATCACTTTTAAATGTTTAGAGTCGGAAACATCGTCTTCGTGTAGCTGTTAATAATCACTTTGGAACAAGTGCTGAAATAATAGAGAACTGTCTGAGAATCGTTCGTCAGAAACCAATGTATCTTTCATAAAACACAGGTGATTAATGAAAGATGCCCAGTTTATGTTTTTGTTAGTGCTATTTATCTGGTATTCTAATCATGATGACTTTAGATTAGGAGTATACATTTAGGTTGCTTAAGGCGACATTTGCAAAAAATCCCCACTCCGATGGGAAACGAGCGACCTCTGGTGAGCGAAGCGGACCCCCGCAGAGTGGGCGTCAAGGATAAAAAGGGTCTCTTACTGGGGGGACGTTTTGACACTTTTATGACTTTATGATTGTGGGGGAGAGAGAAAAGGAAAATTTTCCTCTCTCCGATCGTCATCTTTGCTGCTTGTCTGTTTACGAATTCCGAAAGAAAGAGATGATTATTTTATTTTTGATAAATTTGTGTTCGTCACAATAAGCTTTACATAGAGTGTAAAAACTTAAAATTTGATTTTTAATTTGAAAAAAGAAATAATGTATACACATGTACATTTATTTATGGTGTCTTTTTTTTATCATGGTAAATGATGTTTAGATTAAACAATTATTTATTTATTTTAATAAAATGGGCAAAATTAAAAAGTTTTACTTTTCTCGTTATGCTTTATAATTTAAAAATATCATAAAATATTGTATGCGTAGTTAGAGCTAGTTATTGAGAAATTGTTGTAATTGAAGTGCTCAATTTTCGTTTAGGATACTTTTATTTAAACATTTATTACTAAAATGTAAAAATCATGACAGTACAAAAAATTAAATTCTTAGCATAAAAAAAATTATAAATTTGAGAATGCATTACTTTCATCCTATTAAAGAGCAAAGTTTGTTTGCCTTTTTTTTTGCAGAATATTGAAATGTTGTATAGGACATTGTATTTGACTTATTTGAATGGGATGTAGTTTATTCATTTTATAAACAGGTCACCTGAAGAAAGAAAAAAAAAAAAAAAAAAAAAAAAAAAAAGGTAACTCAAATATCTTGTAAATGGCAGATTTATTTTTTCAAAAATGTAAAAATGCTCAAGGGATCTAGACCTAGGGGAGGATTACCCTCTGTGGGAGACTTTCTAAGGAATCCTAATCCGCATTTACTTGAAGTTTCGGAGAAAACCTCGAGAAACTCCGAAATGTTAGGCCAATGGACGCGACCTGGTTTCGAACCAGCACTTTTCTTCTCCCAGTTCAAAGCGCTAATGCTATGCCACTGGTAGGGCCCTTTCTTTAAAATACGTTTAAAAAAATTAATGTCTAAGTGTAGATTAACTTTTCTATGATTGTTGCCAAAATAATTGCCTGTGAGTTCTATTTTAGACTTTCAGAAATGCTTTAAAATCTTTTTATCTACTGATAGTATTTAGAAGTACAGTAAACATAAAAATATTTAAAAAGTCATTAATTCATTCTTTGAAAAACAGCTAACAAACACTTCATTTAATAAGTTTATATCGTGGCAACATGTTCCATTAAAGAAAGATCGTTGTGGACGGCTTTCTGCTCACTTTCTAATCATGTTGAGCCAGTAAGAAGATAAAAAAAATGGAGCCCCTCTTACAACTGCAACTGTCAGTTCTTCATGTACCTGAACCCAGGTGCGTAGCCAGGAAAATTTTTCGAGGGGGGGGGATATATCCCGATATCCCCCCCCCCTGGCTACGCCCCTGCCTGAACCTGTATGTCTTTGATAAGGTTTTTGTATTTTGCAAGCATAGTAGCAATGAGGAAAGTTTTAAAATACGTATTCCTATTTGCTAGTTTTCCTAGAGCTTTTATCAATGGCATTTTTAAATTCATATGTAAAATCCCTATAAACCTATATTGTTTATTTTATTAAAATAACTCATTTTTTAAGTTTTCAGTTTCTTCCAAAATCCAAAATGAATATAATACAAGGACAATTTATATTATTTATTAAAATGAACAAAATAGTACAAGAAGGGATAAAAGAATGAAGAAAATAAGTATCCATAAAGAAATATACACATTTACGTAAATACACATATATAGACGAAGTGCTTCCTATAGCCAACATTTTGTTTTAATTGTCCAACGACTCCATGGTCCCACGACTACCAAGTCATGTATTGGTAGAGTGGCTACGCACTGCTGGATGAGACTACTTACAGAGCCAATTAATTCATGGTAGAAGATAATTACGCTAACTTTATCGTTTTCTACCAGGCACAATTCAGAAATAAGTAATTCTAATAGAACTAAAAATTCTATAGAAATATTGAAAATTCAGGTATATTTTATCAAAAGTTTAGCACTTTTGATCGCAAGTTTAAAAAAATATCACTAGGCTATAACAGCCCTCTATGCTTTGATGAAACCTTTCATGTCCAGATGTATCTGATACCAAAAAGCCTAGCTACTCTGAAGATGCATGATGCATTGCGACTGTAAGTGATCTCACCAAGTAGCGCATAGCCACTTTACTTTACTTTAGACATAATTTTTCTAACTAGCTGGAGCCGTATAGCATAGGAAATCTGACTTTAAAAACTCTTTATATATACTAGAGATGAGTTCGGGCTCATTTTTTGAAGCCCGAACCCGATGACTTTTAATCTGAGCCCGCCCGAGCAATATTATTTAATTCGGAGCCCGAGCCCGAAATTCCAGCTAACGATGAAAAAAAATCCAATTACTTCATTGATAGCATACAATGAATTTTGCCGTTTGTGCAAATTAAAGACAAATGTAGTTGCAAACTCGCAATGCACTTTCTAATTCTTTATATCCATGTTTATCAAATAATGTCGGATCTCATGACTAACTAAGCAATAAAAGCCGCCGTTCTGAAATATCCAAAGAGCTTCACGCACCTTCTAGGCACCAGTGCCGCTATTTTTTTTTTTTATAAGTACACTCAACTCCGGCTATAGTGAACCCGGATATAGTTAACCATCGGCTATAGTGAACGCAAACCATTAGTCCCAGGGGCGTAGCCAAGGGGGGGGGGTTAGGGGGGTCATAACCCCTCCCCCCCATGAGGAATTTTTTGCCATACTAAATGTATATTCTTCACTCCCTTATCACACACAAGTATGCATATATGTGAGTTGCAGTAATCGTAACCACCTCATGAAAAATTTCTGACTACGCCCCTGATTAGTCCCGATTCACATACAGTATCTCTATCCATCATGAAGACACTTGGGTTGTAGTGAATTTCGGATATTGTGGACGAAATTTGGTGGTCCCCAGAGGTTCACTAAAACCGGAGTTGACTGTATTTACTTTTACTTTTATTTTCCTCATGAATCACTTTTTAAAATCTGTTTCAAGGAGTATGTTCAATAAAGGGAGAAATTTTTCACGAGCCCGAGCCCGAACGCAATTGTGAATTACAGAGCCCGGGCTCGGGCTGAGCCCGTCTCATCTCTAATATATACACTTAAAAAAAAACCTGCTAATAAAAACGCAAACATTCACATGCATTGTATGTAGCATATATAAATCAATTCATATGCGCATCAAAATTTTCACCCAAAAGTTTTTACAAAACAATTTATTTATTGCTAACTGAGTATCCGTTCTTCACCCAAGCACAGTTGCTGTCTTTTTTTAACTCATAAAATCCAATAAGAGACATCGAACAAACAAAATTTTGCTGAACTTTGAGTCTCTAAAAAGAAAAACCTAAACCATGACAAGTGAGCATGCGCAGGATGTAGTAAGAAAGAAAATCGACACACTAGTCACCTTTTTGTAAGGGGTTGGACTTTTTTAGGAGGCAAGATAGTGAAATTTCAGATAAATCAGGATATTATATTGGCTTTAATTTAGGATAAAACAATGTTTCTCGAAAATGGGTTCATGAGTCGATTTATATCGCAAAATTTGCAAATGAATATGTTTGAAAATAAAATTATGACTTAGATCAGCAGTTCCAAATAATTGTGCAACAATTTCTCCCAACAAAGGATAATTTATGATGACGCCCGCCCCCCTCCCCCTCACATTTCTTAGCAAACATACATTTTTTAATATCTTTAACAATGAATATTTAGTCTTATTAATCCTACTAAATTTTAGTCCTACAAAATATTGTTATTGGTAATGTCTGAATAAACATTTTAGGAGAAAAAATTTTTGGAGTAAAAATAAGAATAAATGAAATGAGTTTATAAACATGCATTATCCCCTGCACGTTGCCTTTCTCTCTCTCTCTCTCTCTCTCACCTCCCCGCCCTTCCTGCAGTTATGCGCGCACTATACCGGTTAGCAGTCTAAGTTAGTGCCGCTGACTTAGATGACACAGTTTCATTCATTCTTCCAAAAAATAGCAATTTTATTCAGTTAAAAATCACACACACACACACACAAAAAAAAAAGTAGGTAAAACGTGGATTTTCAGAATTTTACAGAATTAGTTTTTAAGTAAATAAACATTAATATTAGAGTTGCCAACTGCTCTGAAGAAAACCTTACTAACCCCCCCTCCCCCTCCAAAAAAAATTATCTACATCATTTAAATCATAAGAGCATTTTACTCTCATTGTCTATTTTCAGATACAAAAGATTCGCTCCAGCGAAATTAGATTATTGTATTTTTATTCAAATAAATATGCTCAATGTTTTCATGCTTAGTTCATACTGTCAGAAACGAATATACATATATAAATCAAAAATATAGGTTAATAAATTTATGTACAAATGAAAACCTTACTATCTCCATTATTTAACAATGTGTCTTAATTGAAAAAATGATTCCTTTTCAAAAAATCTTTCCTAGCTTTAGACACGGCAAATCGTTGAATAACACCATCAAATTCTTCTTTTCTTGAAAAAGAAGACTCAATCACTAACACTCCTCGTTTTTGTCAAGTTTGGGATTGTGCTAGCTGTCTTTTTTGCAATTTCATTCAAAAATTAATTTGAAACTTCCAGGGACTTAATCTGTATTTGGACTTTTTTTTTCTTTTAAAAAATTGTCAGCATGCAATTTAGTATTATATATAATCAACAAAAGGGGGCCCCTGGGGATTTTTTCTCTGCTCCCCTTGTCCCTCTGCGCCACTGATCTTACGCGATATTGGCATCATTTTGACGTCATGAACAAGGAACAATTTGCAGAACTTGGATCCCAGTGTCTTACAAAGCAACTTTCATATCACACCATTCAGAGAAGGATGTTACTACAACTATAGCATCAAAATGATTATTTAATCAAGATGCAAAATAAAATGCAATAGTTTAATAGTAATGATATTATGCAGGTTACAGTGGCGTAGCCAAAATTTTTCATGGGGGGATGTTTACGAGTACAGCAGCTCATATATATGTATACGCGTGCGTGATAAGGGAGTGAAGAATATACATTTTGTATGACAAAATATTCCTCATGGGGGAAGGGGGCGGGGTCTTGGCTACGCCACTGGAAAAATAATAATATTTCGATTGTATTATTTAATTTTCAGTCATGAATTTTATTCCTTATTTTTTCAAGTAACATGTTCCACAATATTTTTGTATTTATTTTCCTATATATGAGTATTTTATTCATAGAGAGTTTAGATTTTCACTTTGTTCCAGGTATGCCCTTTTATCTGCTATAATTGAAAATCAACTGTATGGTTCTCTCGCTATCAGCCCACATACATTCTATGATAAGTTTTCGGTGATGCCAGATACGAGAGGCTGGGCATAGCGGATTAAATTGCTCTCTGGCGATTTGGCGTGCAGTCAGACTCCTTTGGCAAGAGTCGTTTCTCCCGCTGTTATACACTCCACGCTAGGGGTTGCCGCACGCACCGCAAGTTGATCCGCGAAAAACAGCAATATATATATATATATATATTTTTTTTTTAATTAATTGTTCTAAATATATATTTTAATGCATTTAAAATTGCAGTCTAAAATTACAATTTTAGATTTGAAGGTAATATGTTACGGAAATAAAAAAGAAACAGTGGACAGTTAAAAAGCAATCATCATTTGGCTTTTGTATGAAATTTACATACGATTAGAGAAAACCCTTCTTTAAATGTTTAGTCCGGGGTTTTAGCAATTAATAGATATGGATTATAGATGCAGATAAACTCTTCGGGTTTAAACCTATATGTTCCCATGGATGCAGATTGAATCGAGGACGAAAATTGCATTACTGATTCTTGTAGGATACTGAAAGATTAATATGGGCTAGCAATAATGTGTGTAACAACAAAGAATAATAACCGCTCGTCTTTGTAACGGTAAGAAAGTAAATGTTAAACTTTGTGTAATGTTCATTTACATATAATCTATATTTATAAAATTCTAAATTCTTTTAATCAAGCACAAACTACTAATTCAATGAAAGAAAAAACTAATTCGTATTCAAGAACGATTTTTTAAGATTATAGTTTTCGTTAAAAAATTTTACCGAGTTTGCTTACTATGTATCTAATTTTGCCAAGTTTTATACAATTTTGAGTGTTAAGGGGGATTAGCAAGGGCCCTGGATCTGCTAATTAATACATGATTCTAGAGTGTTTTATTCATTATTATACTAAATATTTGTCATATATAAAATGGGATATGCTCTGTATTAGAAACATTTAGTATAAATTCTATTATATTCTGTATAATTCAGTAAATGAAGTGATAGAAAAATTTGATTTTACTGCTATATATATATATATATACTAGTATATATATATATATATATAAAGCTGTGAGATTTAGGGATCGGCCCCTGTTTTTAAGGGGCCCCGGGCTGTTGCTCCTCTTACTCTTATGATAATCGGACTCTGGTGAAACTCACAGACCCTACGAACTGCATACATCAATTCTATATGCTATAGATAAGAAGCAGAAAAAGGAAAATCTATCCCTAGATAAATTAAAGACAAAATAAATGAATGAAACAATTCCAGCCTCTTGATGACATAAAAATACTAAGAATTTGGATAAATAATAATAGACGGTAAAAAAATTAAAAGGATATATATATCTACAATCAGTATTTAATGTACATATATATAATGTTCATTAGAACATAAACTGTAGATAATTAACTATTATATCGCTGTATACAAATTTATTAGCTCATAAAAATGAGTAAAATTATTTGCATTAAATTTTAAAACATTTCCTTTTTCCGTAAATATTCAAGAGTGGCTGATCGTTTATCAATTATTAGGCCAAGAAAATTAACAGAAGTGCGTAAACTAGAATTTTTAAATAATTCTAATACATAATACATAACATATGGAAAGATGTAATAGGCCGGAGATTAGGTTTCATTTCTTAATCTCCGGCCTTTCTTCTTCTTAATCTCCGGTAATTCAAATGTGATATCAATATATCACATTTGAATTACGAAAATCACATTCTGAAGAATATATAGATTGTAAAATAACTAGAGGCAGATAGATTCTACTTGAGATGTACCACTATAGTGTATAAAGACCTTTATTATGATAAAATAATTAAAGCATTAATTTAGTAAGACTTCCAAGCATTGTACAATAATATTATTATTCATATTATAAAGCATTATTTTTATATAGTAGATTATATTTAATTTGATCAATAAATCAATAGGAATAATGTAAAATAAATCTTTAAAATCATATAAAAAGCTGAATGGATTATTGATGGTTTTAATTTATTTAAGCAGATCAATTTTATTCATATTTAGTAGTTATTGGCATTAACATAAAGTTAATTATAGTTACTTTTTAAAGGAGAGGGAGAGGGGGGGGCAGTGGCGCGCGCGCACACACACACACACAAAAAAAAAAAAAAAAAATCTGGAAGGAGGAGGGGGGGGGGTGCAGAAAACATTTTTTGTCACATTTTCTTATGAAATAACTTCAATTTACAAAACAAGTCAATCTTCTATATAGTATAAACTTAGTTCGTCTGAGGGTGGGGGTGGGAGCACGTCACGTACCCTTGTGCCCTCCCTGTAGATCTGTGATGGAGGGGGCATCACCTGAGCTTTTGACTGTTTTTAAATAATCGGAAAAATGAGAAACTCAATCATTTGAAATGAATTGATGAAATATAATTGATGCAGATCCCATATATTGCATTATAATTTTTTTAATTTTTTTGTCTTAATTATCTGTTCTTTTAAAATTCATTCGTTCTTATTTCCCCCTTACTTTGGATTTTAAAATTGCTATATTTTGTATGTTTCTTTTTAAACAAACAAAATCCTAAATTATCCTTATCTTAATGTTAGCAATTCTGAGGTCGTTCTATTCTAATCGAAAATATCGAAAATTCCCACAGCTAGGTTTAGAGGATGGAGAACCGATATTTTAAACACACTTTTCTAATGAATATTTTTTGCTTGTAATTTTTTTAAAAGCACACTTCATGTAATACACAAATGAAAATAGATGTAGTTTACATGCAAATGAACTTTACAAGTCATAACCTGCAGGCTCTCTACTTTACAATGTTTAAATTAGGATAGTTAGGATGTTTAAATTGACTAGTCCCCTTATGCGTCCAGCGTTGCTTCCTAACTTTAGTCTTTCAATGCTAAAGTGCGGAAGCAATGCAATTATTTGAAATGAAAAATTGATGAAACATAACTGATGCAGATCCCATAAATTGCATCAATCCATAATCACCCCACAGGCCTCAGCGTAAGGCAACGTTGAGCGCTCTGTTTATAAATCGAAAAGAGCAGAAAAACTATTTCGTTTGCATAGATCAGCCTTTCTTAAAATGTGTTCCAATTTTAAAGTTTAATATCTCTTAAAAATCACGTATCAACACCAGTCAAAACATTGTCTATGTATAAAGACAGGAAAAAAAAAGAAAAAAAAAATGAACGGTGAAATCTGGAAATTTCTTGTATTGTCAATGACATAAGTAAAACATTAAGAAAAAATAAAAAGATAACAAGAAAACTGTAAATAGCTGCGAGATAAAATTTCATGCGGGCGGCAACCCCTAGCGTGCAGTGTGTAACAGCGGGAGAAACGACTCTTGCCAAAGGAGTCTGACTGCACGCCAAATACTGCACGCCAAATCGCCAGAGAGCAATTTAATCCGCTATGCCCAGCCTCTCGTATGCCAGATACTAGAAAAAAAAAATAACGTGTGGATATATCCCTGGCGATATGAAATAGTAAATTATTAGTACAAATATTTTTCATAAAATTAGTTTGTCTCTAATTTTAAATTAAATTAAAAATTTACAAATTTTTAAACTTAAAGGGTGATTTGAGGGGCACTTTTGTTGAGGCCGATGGCGTTTGTCCCCAATGCCCTGCCGGAAATCAGTTCCTGATCACGAATTTAAAAGTGCATTAGAAACCCTTCAAACCCCCCTAGTGAAGTTCAAACTTGTGATGTACAAATTACGTCGCTTGGAATAATTCAAGTAGTTCTCCGATTCCTGTAAAGTGCAAATATTCGCCTAAAGCTTTTCTGCATTAATCTCTCTATATAAAGGAAGATGTCCTGACTCAATGACTGACTTTATGCAAATATTTATTTAAAATTCTTGTCCTTTAAAAAAAAAAAAAAAAAGAGCTCTATAATTTGTATTTATTTGTAGAAATTCAGATACAACTGACTTTTTAATATCTTCTCAGATTTTAATTTTAAGTAACTGATATTAAGTACCGATTTTTTTTGCTACTCTTTTGTTCTAGGAGCAGTTCTAGACACACACACACACACACCGGGGATGAGATGGCTCAGCCCGAGCGCGGGCACGGACCGATCTCGAGCTCTGTAATTCACGATTGCGTTCGGGCTCGGATGCGTGAAAATTTTCTCCTTTATTGTATAACACCTTGAAACAAATTTTAAAAAGCCATTCGTGGGAAAAATAAACGTACTTATTAAAAAACAAAAATAGCTGCATGGGCACCTAGAAGGTGTGAGTAATTAATTTGCAGAAACGGCAAAATTTATTGTATTCTATCAATGAAGTAATTGAATTTTATTTATATTTTGCTGAAATTTCGGGCTCCAACTTGAAGAATATTGCTCGGGCTCTGGCAGACTCGGATTAAAAGTCCTAGGGCTCGTGCTTCAAAAAATGAGCCCGAACTCATCTCTAACATACAATGCTATAAATAAATAAGTAATTATAATAATAAATTAAAACGAAACAATGGTTCATTTTCCTTATAAATAAAAAAATATTTTGCTGCATTGTATATAATATTTAAATCATCCTGTAGAAAAGAAAAGAAAAAAACTGAAATCTCTACTGCTGTGTCTAATAATTTAATTAACACTTAATAAATATTTTTATTACATATGATTTCTCTTAAGAAAACTCTTCCACCCTACCTTTCAGTTTTTCTCTCATTTAAAGGCAATTTACGTTCAACATTAAAAAAAAAAAGTTGTCTGTCATCTATACAAGAATAAAGATGATTAAAAGCTGTATTTTAAAATGTAAAGAAGCAGTAAATGAGTCCCGATTTGTAAAAGTTATTACAAAGCAACTTAATTTTTTTCCACAAAAACGCTCTGTTGGTTTCTGAAAAATTCTCGTGTGACAAATATTATTCCTTTTCACACACTTTTGAGAACAAAAATTTCGGTTTCCCGTCCCATCCCAGAGTAGAATTTCTTTTCCCCTGCTCATACGTACATTACGTACAATTCCCCCCCCCCCTCAAGAATAGCAAGAATAGCCCCTCTTTGCCTTGCCCAGGGACAGCAATTTATCATTCTCCCCCCTACACCCAGGCCAGCAGCTAGCTCGTTGAATGACCCAGATGGCGCACTATTACGGCGGAGAATTTTTCACAGAAATGTAGACTCGATAGTTTTGTTTATAGTTAATTTATTTTTCATCAAATATTTTTTTCTTTTTATTGAAAAATCAGTAAACACATTGAGCATGAATCTCACGTTTACGAAATTCGTTTATCTTGATTAGCAAATATTTTACGGCTGTTCAAACACAAAAAACCTGTTTTTCCCAACTTTAATTGAATATTAAAAATATTAATAGAACTGATATCAAAATTTTAGAAAATACATAATCTGTATCGCATTAATATCTTGGCAAGGAAAAAAAAACTGATTCAAAATAACAAAAATTGTAGACGTAGGACGAGAAAATACACTTCCCGTAGGTTAACATGGGAAGTCTCAGTTTCGTTTTCTACCAGCGTATGTCGCCTTAATCTACAGTAGTTTTTTTTTTTTTTTTTTTTTTTTTTTTTTTAAAGTTAAAAACAGTATAGTGTTTACCCAGTTTATATTAGCTATTCAACTAAGTTGCTTAATCCACTGTAGTTTTTTTAGGTTAAAAACGGTCCACTGTTTGCATATTTTAAATTAGCTGTTGCTGATTTTGCAGATGTTTTTTAGGTTACATATGGATCAATGGGTGAAGATTTTTGAATGATTTTGTAATGAATTTGATATTTTTATCTGTGTTTTTCAGTGTAATTTATGTGCAATTTTAATTTGTTAATTATTTGACTTTGCTTTGTTGATCGAGCAAAAAGACCGGCAATAGTCGCTGGAGCTTGCTGTCTTTTTTTATTTTACAGCTAATTCATCTGGTGCTTATCCGTTATAGGGATGCCAGCCAAATTCAGCAATTTTTTTTTGTCACCAAGTAGCTACAATGTTGTTTTGGCGATTTTTTTTTCTTTTTTGGTCGCCAAGTACCTACAATTTAAAAAAAAAAAAAAAAAAAATTATTATTTTTTTCTGGTGCCAAACACCTATGGCATATTTATTTTGAATGTAGTATTTTCAATGCCTTGAAAATCTATATAAATAAAACAGAGTGTAAACTGTCCGTTTGTCTGTCTGTCTGTCTGTCTGTGTCTCGCGTAGCTCCGAAACGGGTGATCGTAGGCCTACCAAATTTTGTACGGAAATTCTCCAAGACGGGTCTCGACACATCTCGAAGCAATTTTTTCGAAATTCGAATTAGAAAATGTTTTATTTTATGTTTTGTCCGATTTTTAGCGATTTTTCTTGCGTAATACATAATAACGCCGGTAATTGCACTCGCAAGAAAACGATATTTACATCATCGTATAGAGGAGAAAATTTTCTTTTAAAAACTGTTTGTTCGGACTGTGTAACATAATTTGCAGATTTTGGGGAATTTTTCAAATAAAATTAAATTTGACGCTGACTTTTGTAAAATATTTTTTAAACTGCTGCATCTAGAATTCTATCTGTCATAACCTTTTTATATTTTGGCAAAAGACGGAGCACACAATTCGCCCACTTTTAAAAGAAAAACAGAGGAAAAATATAAATTAGGAGAATTTTTACGAATTTTTAAGTAAAGAAGGATTTTCATTTCCGTAGCACCTGCTTATAAAAATTTCGGTTTGATATCTTGCAGTTTGGTTGTCATGGTTACAGTAGCAAACATTAAAATTGCCAGTTGAAAAAAATAAATAAAAACGGGTCCCGCGCCATATCTCGAAGCGATTTTTTGCGAAATTCGGATTAAAACATCTGTTGTTTATTGCCATAATGCGTCAAATACTACTGTTATTGTACAACTAAAAGTCAAATCCTGTTGTGAAGCAATTACAACGAGCGCTCTTCTGAAAACGGGAAAAAAGTTTCTCATTCCAAAGATTTCCTTTTTGTATACATAGTTATTCTTATGTCCAAACAGACGATTTCTTTGCTTGGCTCAATTTCCTTTTATAAATACTGGATTTATTTGTGAGAAGAAAAATTTAACTGCATAATCTATAAAAACAATTTTAAAGCCTTTATTAATAGCGCAGTCTTATCTCTTATCTCTTTTCTTTTTGTAAAGGGTTGCAAGAGAGGGAGACGTATTTTTAAAATAAAAAAAATGTCCATTTCATGTAGTGTCTGAGGTATTTAACGCTAAAACATGAACCTAAAAGACAGCATGTCTGCGAAAATACAACATTTTGAAAGTGAGAATTTCACTGCAAACGGTCCATTTTCACTTTTTTGATACCGAATGACGTAGTTTTTTTGTTTTTTTTGTGTGTGTCATTATATTGCAATGATCTCAGGTTATTAGATTTATGACGCAAATTTTAAGTCAAGAGTGAAATAATTTTGCTTTTTCTAGATTCCACATCACTGGAATTAATTCGAATTACACATGTGAGGAAATTTTTCGTTTCCTACCGTACGAAGAACGGGCACGCAGCTAGTACTTCATAAAACATTTTAACACAAAATACATAGTTAAAAATATGAAAAAACACTCACTATTACATATTACAAAATTTAATAAATGCAAAATCCTCACACCAATAATATAAATGAAACATAATGCTGTTCTAAAACTAAAACGATAATTTTCAAACCATCATTTTGTATGAAATGATTCTCTGTATACATTAAGAAAGAATTTCAGAATTATATGTACATTATTTCAAAATAATTCTGATAAAATGCATGCAATTGTTTTTTGATGGAAGTTATATCATGTAAAAGGTTTTGTACATGGTAAATTTAAAGTAATTTAAAGTAAGGGTAAATTTAAAGTAAGGATGTAATGGATATTGATTTTGCAGGATACCAGATATCGGATATCCTGAGCTCCTTTGGTAGCCGGATACAGATATCTGGCACTAAACATGTATTTAATTAGTAAGTGTGTTTTTTTTTTTTTTCATTTCTTTTATGCAATGACATCAGAACAATAAATTGCAATAATTTTTCACACATCATTAAGTATTTTTCAATACTTGACTTATAATTTACAAAAACTAAATATCTTTACATATATGTACATAAAAAATGTTACTTAAATTGGATTAAATGGATTCAAATTAAAATATTCTTTTTATGTATACACTTCTGACAGAAGCAAATAAATTTTAACCAGGAGACATTAATATACCTATAATTGTAGATTATTTTTACAAAGAAATGTATTTTTTTGTTGTTGTTGTTTATTTAAGAATAAGATATCTATTTTGATAAGATACCAATGATTGATGAGTGTTTTACCAAACATAGGTTTGTCATTTTTTCTGTTTAATCATTTAA
The DNA here is from genome assembly GCA_038373885.1 of Cheiracanthium punctorium. Taxonomy (NCBI): domain Eukaryota; kingdom Metazoa; phylum Arthropoda; class Arachnida; order Araneae; family Cheiracanthiidae; genus Cheiracanthium; species Cheiracanthium punctorium. The sequence continues at coordinate 70,212 of JAWZYV010012454.1, forward strand.
TATTATTTTCATTAAGTCATTTTTAGTTTTAAGTTAAATTACTTTTAGAGATTGATAAATATAAAGTAACTCCCTTTTAAATATTTATAATGAAATTATAATGTTTTCTTTTGCAGCTTTACACAGATATAGTACAGAAGTTGTAAGATTATGCATTAAATTTCTTTAATCAAAAATATTTTTTTTAAAACTACAAGTTAAAAAACAAAAATATACCTGTGTAATTGTTTAGCTTTTAAAATATAAGAGCATTCTTTCACAGTACAAAAATTTATATGGCACCATAAGGGTAAAAAAAAAGGGTGGGGGGTGGGAGTCATTTTTAAAAATTCATTTCAAACTTCAGTTTCCAAATTTTAGGAAATTTTCACTTTTTTACTCTTGATTTCAACATGTGACACACACACACACAAAAAAAAAGATTAGTCAAAGTGCTTTATGCAGGAGTGATAATCATACTCTGCAGTAATAACTAGAATGATAATCATACACAATACAGTAGTAATAACTAAAACAGCTATTTTAAACTAGCAAAATATCATGTTACAACATGGCTGTGTGTACAAATAGCCTTGGTATAATTTTCATTAATAAATATTTCACAAACACATTTTAAATGTACATTTTTAAGTAGACTTAAATTTAAAAATCAATTAAAACTTGCAGAAAATCTTAAGTGAATTTAAATGATTATATTCATTAAAAAAATAAATAAAATAAAGGTTAACTTTTAATCATAAGGTATTGGAGACTTCAATAAAGGCATGCAGTGTAAAAGATTGCCATTTACAAAAAAAGGATGAAGATTGAAAATTTCTCCCTGCCTCTATAAATAAATTTTGAAGACAGAATAATAGAATTTTTTTGTTAATTATTGGGGAGGGGGAATTTCCGGAGCATATTAAAAATATCTGAGAAACTCCATGGGGAGAGAGTGTAAAATTACATTATTTGTGGGATTACCATGAGAGAAACTGCATATACTGAATGCACATATTTTTCAAATCAGTGCCGATCCTAGACCTTCGGCCGCCCACGTGCAAATTAAAATTGGCCGCCCTTTTTCTTACAAACCAATAAAATGTTTAAATAAATTACTATCAAACACTTTTTTTTTAAATCTATGGAAGTGTAAAAAGTATGGAATGGATGAAAATCAAGTTAAAGTTCGTATTCTATTTTCAGAAAAATACAATCTACAACTACAATAAATATTTCTGATCTTTCAAAATATTATAAGAATATTTTTCGAGCTTTCTTACAGGCAAATTCATCTATAACACCTGAAATGTCTAGCACCTCACAGATGTCACTTTCAATTGAAATAATAGCCAAATTCGTAAGTCTTTCTTGTGAGATTGTAGATCTTAAGTAATTTTTAATCAGACTTAATTTTGAAAAGCTTATTTCACCTGAAGCAACACTGATTGGTATAGTCAAAAATATTCTGAGTGCTATAGATAAATTGAGAAAATATGATGTTAAATCTTGACTTAATATATGATTCAAAATTTCTAATGGCTTTAATCATCAAATATTTGGAAAAAGATCTCGAAAACATAATATTTAACTGTGCAATTCTATACTGTCTGAGTCCCTTTCTATTTTTTAATCTTTATTTATTTGAAGTTTAATGTCCAAATCCATACAACTTTTTTTTCAAATTGTCACTATCTTCAGAGTTAAACGTTAGTAAGAAACTGAATATTGAGAAACAGCTTTCCAACAAATCGAAACGTTCACCTACTGAATTGATGGAAATATGAGAACTTTGAAAATAAAAATTAATCTTAAACCCTTTTTCAGAGTCTGTAACATCTTGCACTACATCCCATCATAGCAACCAGTCCGGTAACACTTTTCCCAGGACACATTATCGTTCATTTGAGGACGATGATTGGCAGCTATGAAAAAAAAAATCTGATGTGGACAACAGATGACTTCCTTGCACGTCTATTAAATCAAAAATATTTTCGGCACACTTCATCTAAACTTATTTTGTTTGAAAGTGATAAAATATCAGTAATAGTAAGGTTTAGCGATTTCTAGCCAAATATTTCGATGTGTGCCAAGCTGAGTTCAGTTTGAAAGATTTCCTTCTCACACTTTATTTGGCGATATTTCACCAAAAGCCGACAAGATTGAGATAGTTTGCGAGATTTTGGGGATAGCCAAAGTAGTCACTGACCACAGACTTTCAATGAATTGAATGCATCCATACCGCTTAATGTATTGAAATTCATTTGGCTGACTCTGTAAATAAATTCCCTGTCGATTGCAGTCAAAAAATATATTGAAAACCGTTACATATACAAAAGTTCAAAATTCTACGGGTTAAAGTTTTAGAGTTTTACAAAATACGAAATAATTTTTGGCGCGAAATTGGGCGATATTTCGGCGAAACCTACCAAGGTCGACGACATGTGGCAGATTTTAAGCATGGACCAAACAATGACTGACTATCGCCAAATTTTGTGATATTTTGCCAAAACTCGCCAAGAACGATGACAAATGGCGATATCTTGGGCATGGACCAAACAATGACTGTCTACAGTTGTGTTATATTTAAGATGTCCATCGACATTAAAGTATTGAAATTCTTTTTGGTGGTCCTGTAAATAAACTCTCCAGTAGATTGGAACCAAAAATCGAGATGCACAACTTGATGTTACAACAATCCTATATATGAAATTTCAACATTCTATGACTAATAGTTTTTGAGATTTGAGAGTTAAATACATACACACGTACACCAAAAGTCGCCAAGCTTGGCGACTTTTGGCGTAGTTGTTGAAGGAGGCACGTGACCGTGGTCGGATCATTACCTAACTTATATGGTAGGACAGTATTGTGCTTGAAATGGATGAATGCCCCTGAAATTGCTATTGACCTCAATGTATTGGAAATCTTTTGAGTGTTCCTATAGCAGAACTATAAATCATAAAGACACTTTTTTTAATGGAGAAATTCATTTTGTAACTCTTAACTGCATATATCACTTCCGAGTCGTTTGAAATAGCCCAATACGTCTAAAATACGCTTTAATGAATTTCGGCCAATAGAGCGTAATGCATTTCAAATCTTTTGGGCGGTGCTGTAGATAAACTATCCAGTCGAAGGAAACCAAAAGGGGAGGTGCACAACTAGATGTTACAAAAATCCTAAATATAAAGTTTCCACATTCTACGCCTAATAGTTTTTGAGATATGCGAGTTTAATGAATTTCGGCCCATAGAGCGCAATGTATTTCTAATCTTTTGGGCGGTCCTGTACGTAAACTATTCATTTGATTGAGACCAAAAGGGGAGGTGCACAACTAGATTTTAGAGCAATTCTAAATATAAAATTTCAAAATTCTACGACCAATAGTTTTTTAGATATGCGAGTTACATACATACATACGTACGTACGTACGCACAGACGACATGGAAAAACTGGCCAAAATATAGACTCGCCATTGGTCAAAATGAGTTGCAGACGCGTTTATATGATCGTGCATGCTAGCTTATGATGAGATGCATAGAAAAATTCTTAAAATTAAATTCGCTTTTTTTGTCGAAGTTTGGCCCCCAGAATTTTTCGGGATCACATAACTTCCTTATACTCCGTACAAGGAAGTAAAAAGGAATTGTTTCGCCCCAAACCGACTCCAGTGTTGTGATGTAGCGATGTGGTTCGAGCGTTTTAGACCAAAGCGATCTCGGGCGACTCGGAACGTTTTATGTGTATGTGAAACACTGCGAGCAGCTGGCTAGGGGTTAGGGTAATGATCACTTAAAGTTTGTTTGTTTGCTTGTTTCTTAAAAAAAAAACATTTATATAAGGTCATTGTTTTTTTTATTTTGGTTGATAATCATTTCGCCACCCCTTAAGTTTGGCCGTCCACGTGCGGTGCACCATCTTGCCCCCCGCTAGGATCGGCACTGTTTCAAATGATACTACACTGGTCTTATAATTAAACTTCCCATATAAACAGCAGTCTGAAAAGGATTAGAAGATTGCCTCCAAATCAAATCCTCCAATCAATTGCTCCTACATCAAATTTGCTTAAGGTTTTTTTTTTTTTTTTTTAGTTCAGAAAATGTCTGCTAAGTGACACTTTGCAGCATGAAATCAGCTCTTTACTCAATATATGTACCTAACTAGTTATAAATGTGCTCAAAAACTACTGAAAAAATGTTGAAATTGCTGTTTATTTTGAATGATCCATTTCCAGTGCTAAATTTTCTATTTTTTTATGTTTAATAGCAACTTGAACATTTTTAACTCAAGCTTTTTAATCAAAATTCCCTAAGCACTTCTCATGTTAGTCTATAAAACAAATTTACTTGCTATCTGTTCACCCGTTTTAATGGTAGAATCCTGTTTATAGGGGATGTTTAATTATATCAAATATAATTTTCCATCCTGTCCCATGCATATTATAGCTCAAACTTTCGTAGTATATAACCGGATATCTGGTAGTTATGATTTGGATAATGAAAAATCAGCCGGATACTTGCCGGTAGGGATGTAACAAATATTCAGCCACTATTCAGTATTCGGCCTATTCAGCTGTTTTGCCAGATATTCAGTTGGCCGAATATTCGGTAAGCCGAATACTGAACAATTGAATATTTCTACATATTCAGCTGAATAATTTCAGAACAAAGAGAGAAAAATATTTTTTTAATGCATTTATAAATAACATTGCTTAGTTATACTTCAATATGTTAATCTCATATAACCCAGACAGCACAGCAAACTTGCATCAAACTTGCAGCAAGCTTGATTTATCAAGTCAATAAGCTTGAATTAAGCTTGAAAATTCCAAGCGTGTAAGCTTGATGCAAACTTGAATCAAGTGTTCTAGTTTACACTTGCCCAGCTTGACATTTCAAGCTTAAAAATTTTTCCTAAAAAAAAAATTTCCTAAATACACGGGACGCCGGTCGGCAAACTTGCTCCACATATTTTACTTTGCCACGCATTTTCCCCTCTACGCTGAAATTTCAATTTAATTTAATCTATTTCCATCGAGTGTCCGTGGCTAGAATAGAACCCGGGACCTTCAGTTCGTAACCAAGCGCGTTATCCATTCAGCTACCAAGCTTCGATGGAGCCATGACTAAAGTTTGAAGTGAATTATCAAGCAGTTTTCTGGCCAGATTGATAAGTGGGCAATGTGTTATTTGTTTCTTTTATTTTTCCATAGGATGCATCAAAATTAAAATAATGTTATGTGTGATTTAGAGACTCTACTAATAGAGAAATAAACATAATATAAACTTAAGAGCAGCACACGTTTTAAAACTTTCGCAACACTCATGAACAATACTGCTGGCCAAAATCGAGACAGATGACTGATTTTGAAATCAAATTCGTATTATAATTGTATTTTATTTTGAAGAATTTCCATATTTGGAAATATAGAATGGGTTTACTTACTTAACACAAATTTTGTGTTAAATAATCTGAAATCAAAGAAACAGATAGTTAAACGTTACTTCGAAATGCTATATCACAATTGCTAACATGTATGGAATACAAACACTTTAGTCATTTTTGTAAATATTTCTTATAATAACAAATAATTGAAAATTTTTGCTATTTTTTAATGCTAAAAATTCTCTTTACAAATGTGGTTAGTTATTTTCCTACATATTGGTATGCTATATCAATATAGAGCATTTCGAAGAATTAAAAATAAGTTTAAATTAATTTATACAAATGTAAATTTGAATTATTTTCATTGTTCATACTTTATAATTAAAAAATTATTTAACTTCTGAATTTTATTTTATCCTTTGTAATTTTATTTTAAAATGACAAAAGTGTAAGATGTAAGATTTTTGGGCCCTAAAATCTGTAGGCCCTGGGCAGTTGCCCCGTTTGCCCTGCCGGTAATATGGCACTGGTAATAAAACACATCTTTTACGAACTTTCAGCAAATTTGAGGACGTTAGACAATTAATGTCCATTCTCTTTCACAGATGGAGCCATCAACGCTCCTTTAAAAAGGAAAAATCAACCGAGTATCAATTGTCAAGCTTAAATCAAGCTGTATTTAAGCTTGACAATTCAACTCGACTCCTGCAAGCTTGCTGCCAGCTTAGAATGAGTTGAACTGTCAAGCTTGCATTAATGCGTCAAATTCAAAGAAATGTCAAGCTTGATTTAAGCTTATGTGCTGTCTGGGAATAAAATATTCTAAGTCACTGCATTTTAAGATGAATGAAACATAGTCTAATGTATTTAATAATATTACAGAAATTAAGATTTTTCTATTGGGTGAAGCTTTTCTAATTTCTTTGTTTTGTGGGGTAGGAGCAATTTTTTTCAGATCCTCAATTACAAACATAATTTTGAAAAGCTGCTATTATATGTTTTGCTCAGAGGCTGTAAACCCCAAAACATGATGTAATTATGTATAGTTACCAGATTAATCACATTTACCATAGCATATTCATTAAATTATGAATATTTCGAAATATAATTATGCTGTTAGTATAGTGTTTAACTCTGTAAAAGATATTTTTTTCATGACCAAGATTTTTTTAGTTTTACAGATAACATAGTGTTGTGTGTTTTTAAGTACCTACAAATAATGTAAAATGAATTTTAATTAGTCTTTATTTAGTATTTAATTACAAAATTGAAAAGCAATATTTTATTTACAATTAAAATGAAATTTAAAAAAATTAATATTCGGCCTAAACTAGTGCCGAATATTCGGTATTTGGCTAGACCTACTGGTCGAATATTCGGTATTCGGCCAAATCACTATTCATTACATCTCTACTTGCCGGATGTCCATTACATCTGTAATTTAACGTGCTCTAATTCTAAAGTGTTTAAAAAACTTTTCTGGATAAATAAAGGAGGTTGTTTTTTTGGGGGGGGGGTATCGTAAATACCTGCGCTGGGACCTGAAAATCCTGTCAGTGGCCCTTTCAAATGTTTTTTCTCTCCCTCTTGCATACCTTCCTTATTTTCTGGATGTCTTTTAATAGTAATTATTTCCAGTCTTCTGTACAGAAGACAAATCTTCCGGATTTATGCAAGAATGAAAAAAATCCACTTGCCGTAGTTGTATTTGGAACATTTATTTTTGGACTTGTTTGTGTGGTTAAATCTGCTTTTTTTATTTAAAATTGTATCAGTAAAATTCCAGAAAAAATTATGCTTGGGAATTTCAATTTTTTCCCCATCCTCCTTTGGAATTATTGTTTTTTCTTTAGCATTCCTCTGTTTAAATCTCTAATGGAATGTGAATTCAGAATAAATCAGTGGTGTAGCCAAGAGGGAGATAGGGGGTCAAAACCCCCCCTCCCCAATGAGGAATTTTTTTGCCATACAAAAATGTATTATATTCTTCACTCCCTTATCACATACACATATACATATGCATGAGTTGCAGTAGTCGTAACCCCCCCCCCCATAAAAAATTTCTGGCTATGCCACTGAAATAGGTATTGGTACTTTTTCGTTATCCGAACCCCATTCAAATGTGGCAATTTTTTTCTGGTACTGGAGGACAAAGCTGGCAACGTTTTTATCTGTTAACCCATCTTGAATCATGCGGCGACCTTGATTGTTTTTTGGTAGCCTTGCTTGTTTGTCCGTAGTAAGTTAGCTTGTGTTTGAATAGCAAAGGAAAACATATTTTTCTGTTTTGTATTGGTCCACCTATTTTATTTATTAATCTTGCGTACTCCCTAAGCATGTGTTTGAATAACAAAACAAAGCCGATTGTGTCTGTTCTGTATTCTTCCATGATCCTGTTGTTGTATTCTTCCTCGAGGTTTAACGTACACTGCCATATTTATTTTATTTTAGGTGAGTGTTGATTTATAATATATATATATATATATATATATATTTGGATAAATATGAATTAATAGGAAATGTGGCAAAAGCAAGCGCGCAACCAAAGGAAGGGGTTTTTAGGGTTAAAACCCCTGCCAGGACAAACTTTTGCCTTTTTTTGCCTTTTTTTTTTTTCTTTTTCTTTTTTTTTTTTTTTGTAATAAAAAAAGTCATGCCTCAAAAAATCCATTTACAATGAAGGAAATTAGAAACAGACACTTTATAAGAATGCTGCAGGAAATCTCTTCTGTATAAATGCCACTTTTTAAATACTTTTATTCGACAACTCGATTAAAGATTTAAGGATCATAAGAACATTTTGAATTCCTTTCAAAATTTTTTGACTCAATGTTATGACCCCAAATACCAAAAAATGTAATGGAGAAAGTTCTTTAGAACTGGTGTCAATATATGAAATGAAAGTGGGTTCCGTGAGAGTGAATTTGCCATGTGGTGTCGAAAGTTACACCGCCATCAAACATGACCAACAAACTCACTAAAAGCCTTCAATATTTGCAGTCGGAAAATACTTCCTAATATCTATATGCTACTTTAAATAACTACAACATTACCAATAACAAATTGTACTGGTGAGCAATCCTTTTCAACTGTTCGCCTTATAAAAGCGTATCTTCGGAGGAAAGCCGACTGAAGTGACTAGTGATGCTGAACATCTACAAAAACGTCCACGTTATCCCTGAAGAAGTATTGAATGAATTGCTGAAACAATCCTGATGCTTAGATATTAAATTATAACGTGTAGCGTTGGACTTAATTTGTGCTTGTACATAAAATAAATTGTGAGCAATGTGAATTCATTTTTTGAAATATGTTTTTTACAGACAAAATATATTCAACAATGTTTGACCATTTTCAAGAAACCCCCTCCACAGAAAATTTCTCGTTGCGCCCCTGGGCGAAAGATAAAATAAATTTTTGTCAGAGTTTTTGAAGGAATTGTTTTGTAAAGTATGAATGTCTATTTATCCTATGGATGCACTATAAACCTGAAATCAAGTGGCGCCTGTCGTACAGTTTCTAATGGCTAAATAACGATCCAGGCAATTCAGCCAGATAGGGCAGAATTTTTTTTGAGCAGAAATGTTTTTGAAATTGTGTTTTTTCGATAGTGGGAGTGTTTCAAAGTGAAGCATGAACTGTAAAACAAAATGTTGGAATTTAAAGTGGTAAAAGGTTTGAAATTTAATGAATAAGTTTCGAAACAGAGTAAAGATATATTTGTTCGTGTGAGGAATTGATACCACTAAAATTTGGAAGAAAAAGCTGAAAATGTATGTTTTAAAATATTTTGATTTGTGTAGAATTGCCTATTTATATCTTCAGGTTATAGAAAATGCTGAATGCATTCAGTATAGCAGTAAAACATCCTTATAGATGCTCAGAGAGTAAATTAACTTACTCAAAAAAAAAATTCCGTAGGTAATTTCATTGTCGTATTGTTCGGAAATGTAAAGTGAGGTCTTGCAGATATAACATCGACATTTAAAATGTTAATTGGTTTGAAAATTGTCGTTTTAGTTTTAGAACTGTAATATGTTTTATTTATTGTTGATGTAAGAATTTAACATTCATTGAATTTTGTCATATGTAATGGTGAGTCTGTTAATTTGTCTGTTTACATTTTTAACTTTGTATTTTGTGTTAAAATGTTTGTTTTGAAGGCATTGAAAATGTTTAAGGCTAAATAAATATCCTGTAGGTATTTCGTGACACAAAAAATCACCTAAAAAACATCATAGCTACTTGGCGACAAAAAAAAAAATCTCCAAAAAACATCCTAGCTACTTGCCGATAATGAAAACTCACCAAATTTGGCTGGGGTTTGGATAACGTAAAAGTACCTAGATACCTGTTTTATATTTGTTTATCAAGTTCTCCCACACAATCCCTCCCCAACCATTCTCTCTAAAAATTTCAGTGGTGGATTCTTCACTGTCAACCTACTCCTTAGGCACCCTTGCCTTATGTCATAAATTTTATTATGTGGAACCGATCTCTGAATCTTGGTGATTGTGATTGTTCTACAAGATCTTCACTATTAAGCATGGGTGTCGGCCGACTATTTTTCCAGGGGCTGGCAAAGATTACTTCAACATATGGTTATTATGTTGGAAAAAACAAAAAAAATTAGGGAAAAAATGGCATATCCAGGAACAAAGTGACCCCCTTGCCTAGAGTTGCCAACTGTCTCGCAAGAGGCAGGACTTCTCGCTTTTACAGTTTTAGAGGACACATCCCGTGAAAGGTGTGTGCAGGATGCCAAATGTCCTGTTCTATTCCAAATGTCCCATTTTGGAATAGAATATGTAATTTTATAATTTGCTAAATTATGATTTAAGAAGAGGCTTTAAACAACAAATTTCTTTCCTAAATAAATATGCGCAGCAATAGTGATTATATATTTTAAGTTTCTTTTCTAAATAAGTAATATTGTGATTTCAATAAAGTGGTTTAAGTTATTTTTCAAATAAATAATTATTATAATCTTAGTAGAAGATGTGATTTAAGACTAAGTTTCTCTTATAAAGGTATGTTATTAATACTGACTTATGGGTTGCTTTAACTATTTTTTAAATGCCAGTAAAAAGGTTTTGTTTTTGTTTATGAAAGGAAATAAAAAGTTTATTTAATTTCATTGCAGTTGATTATAGTATTTTTTTTTTCATTATAAAAAAGAGAGATAGAAGACTACTAATTGATATTAATTTTCATCAGTTTGTCTGTTTGTTAACTATGCTGTATGTATAATTATGTCAAAGTAGTAGTATAAGCACATCATTCAATAAAACTATTTAAAGTGTAAAAATTAAATCTGGTTTTAATCGTGATTCTACCTTTCCTATAATAATAAACTGGATACTACTTTTTTTAGCCATGTCCTGCATTTTAATTGTGAAAGTTCCGGAAATCTGTACATAAAAGTAGGCAAGCCTACCCCTGTCCTATGCTGCAGATGCCCATGCTATTGAGCACCAACTGCTGTTGTGTATCCACCTGCGATCTTGGAAAATCAAACCTAGAGAGACAAAATATAGCTTTTCTTTATTTTGACATTTATATTTTGAATGTGTTGCAGCTATCCATCATTTTCCTCTATTTTTAGTAATTTTTTATCTCTTTCTCTTTTTTTTATGCATCTGCTAGAATAAGGAAGAAGATTTGCAGATGTCACAACTTACTCAAAGAGAACGTAGATTTATAAAGTTTGCCTCTGTTGAATATGATGGCCAGCTATATATGACACCTCAAGACTTCTTAGATTCTGTAACAGAAACAGACCCTCGCCGTAGGTTTCTGAATATATTTTCTGCATATTTTTTAAATAATGCTATTAGTTTTTGTCTACTTGATTGAAAGTTTTGAAAATTCTATTATTGCATTTTTTAACTATTATTAATATGTATTTGGTTCTGTTTGAAATGTTTTGTATCAAATCAATCAACTTTAAATGTAAGATTTAAAAGGATTAGTTGTCCCCTTTTTAGGCCTGTGTTGTTTCAACATAAGCATAACTTAAATTCTTGAACTTTTAAGGCAATAGAATAAAAATGAGTGTGTTGCTTTTATGTAAGCTGAAAAACTTGTTGCATTAAGATCAAGAATGTAACCAAAAGAAAAAAATTCGAGGCCGGGGTGTGGGTGGAACATGTAGCACTAAAATTTTTTCACCTTTAATTGATCTCCAGAGTCAATATAAATAAAAGAACTACTAATGCACTGGATTTTTTTTTTCTTTTTTGGGGGTGATGGTGGATCAAACCTTTTCATGATCCCACCTGGCCTTGATTAGTATGAGAAACTACATATTGAAGATTTATAAGATAAAATAGCTTAAGGCTTTAGTTCAAACAAACACAATCTGCTACATGGTCTTGGAACAAATCTGAAATAAAAGCTTATTGAAATCTGAAATAAAAGCTACAACTCACAAAAATTAAAGATGGTTCTTCATAAACTGCTCTATGCACTGTAAAAAATAAAACAAAACTGTGCTCTCTCTGAAACTTTTAGAAATAATTCTTAATCATAGATTAGCATAGTACATTTTTTTGAAAAATTTTGTATTTTGCAAGCAATCTTTTTTTTGTTTTGAGAAGCCTAATTTTGAAGGTTGTTTGTGAATTCTTCATTGAGGAGCAGTTGAGAATTGACAAGTTACACATTGAGGAGCAGTTGAGAATTTTCTTCGTGAATTCTATTGAATTTTAGCCTGTGAAAGGATTTTATTGTATGTGAAATACAACATCTGAGAGAATGCATCTGTGATAAGCTGACTGTTAAAATTAATTTATTGACTGTTAATTCCCGTGAATTATGAATAACATATTGCTCATTGAATTTCTAGAGGAAATTATTTTTATGAGTTTCTAAGGATTGAAAAATTTATGTAGACTGACAACAATTTTTTAAACATATTTTTTAAATATACTTTACTTATTGCATAAAAAAAATGTATATTATAGATTGAACTTTGAGTAAACTAACAAGTGAGCTAGCTCAATGGGCAAATATTTTCCTGCTGTATTACTTTCTTTTTATTAAAATTATTTATAAAACTTTTTTGACAGCTCGCCTAAAGAGAAAAATTCTGACAAAGAAAGAACTTCATTCATTGTATGATAGCACACCACCTCGTCGTAAAGGAAGTACAAATTTATTCCGTTCCTTGCATGATAAAGGTAAAACATATTTTAAAATGCTAAAGTAACTTATTACTAAATTTTTATGAAAAAGATTTTCCTGTTTATATGCTAAAAATAAGTTATTAAACTTCTTTCATCTGTAATATAAATAAATTACAAGTTTTAAAAGTAAAATAGCATAAGCTTTAACAGATATATTTCTTTAAAAAAAAAAAAAAAGAAGCAGATTAAGTAAATTAGTATAAATGATTAAATCTTACATATAATATAGAGCCGTAATTATAGAGCCGTAATTGCAATAGATACTTATCAATTTATATAGAAAATTTAGACATATATTACTAATATTTATAAATATATTACTAATTTATATATTACTAATATTTCCTAAGAATGTGAGTACAAAGTAGAAGTACATTTTAACTTTAAGAATACATGCTGATTTCAGTTCCCGAGAACCACTAAATATGTGTTTTTAAACTGGTAAAATTATTATCGATGAAACGAAGTTGTACTTTTCCTTCATTTAATATCTTATTTCATGTGAACTCATTGCTTCAAATTAGCTGTTTTTCTGAAAGAGAAAGCTAAAGTGATTATATAAGCAGATTTTTCAACTCACCTTATTAGTGAGGATAGTTATATTGTTACCAATATTATTAACTAATTATTACTACAGTTACATAAACCTTTAGAGTTGTAAAGAACAACAATAGTTTGTTATTTTAATATTTGAACCATCTTTTCCATTCAAGATTGACCATTATCTGACTATTATTTTAAGAAAATGATAAAGAATTTTATTAATTACTGTTACCATTTATTTAATTATTTCCTTACAATAATTTAATCTAAAAAGAATAAATCTAATTTTAGCAAAAACAAATTTTATTTTTAAAATTAATTTTCCTTATCCCAGTCCAAAACTTAGCAATTTTTCCAAGATCCCCTCCCTTGAAAACTGGAATGGAACTATTTGGCATGTCTGTTTCATCATAAAATCTATTTTAGCTAGACAAAAATCTATGCAGGAACAAAAATTTGTTTTAAATTATTTATTAAAGATGATAGTGATGAATTGAATCTTACGTAATTTGAGCCAGTGATAAGCTGGGAAAAGAACATTCTTTTTGAGAGATGTAAACTTTTTTATAAGATGCAGACAGAAGGATTAGAGAAACTATTCTTAAATTTAATTCTATGTCTGCTATGGAGTGTTTGAGGAACATTGCTCACAGTTATTAAATGGCTCATTAAAGTAAAAATACGATTCATAAGGTAAGAAATTAAAATTTTTACAAATCTTAGTAATGTTTCCATGTTGTTTAACAAACAAAAAACTTTAATGCTTTTAGTAATTTCAATTTTTTTTCCTGTAAATAAATAAATTGCATATTTTTGCTTGTTAAAGTAGTATTTGTATTTAAAAATTATTTTTAAGCATTATATTTATGTGTTCCAGCTATATTTTAATATGTTTACTAGGGAAGTTTAATGATATAAGTGAATGATCCCCGTATAACGCAAAATTCTATATAATGCAAAACCTTACGTTTTGAGGTTTGCATTATAAAGATCTTCTACTGTACATAATTTAAATGTATCATAAGGCATTTCTTCCATAAACTATAATAACTGCTGCTCAAACGAAATAAATGTATCATTTTATTTTGGCAGATGTTCTACATTATTGTCTATAGTAAGTTTTGTCCTGGGAGGTCATCTGCACAGCAAAACGAAACCTAAATTTTGAAAGTTCAGTGACAACTCTTGCTTTTAAGTTATTTGAATTCAGGATGTTAACAAAAGTCAAAAAATATATTTTTTTAAATTTTCAATGATCAATGAATGAGTTACAAAATAAGGGAAAATGGTTCATCTGATGAAAGGGAAATTTCAAACATTTATTTTAATTCTTAATATAAAACAATAACCTCCATTCAACAATAATTAGAGGACGCAACAAAATTACTGTTATAGAGAATGTATTATTATATTGAGAGGGTATATTTCAATTTAAGATATAAATTATAGCTAGTTTGATATGTTTATGGCATAATGATAGTAATAATAATGAAAAATTAAATAAAATTAAAGGTTCCGACTGTTCTTGTTAGAGTATTTAAAAAAGCAGAAAAAAATATTTGGAAACATTTATTGAAAGAAATTCATTACTTCTGTGTTTGCTTATACATTTTTTTCATAAATAAATTGAAAGTTTTTATATAGTCTAAAGCTTGAAAATAATAATAATTTGTGAATCAAAAGTATCAAGAGATTTTATAGATTGAAATGCTTCCTGAGGTATCAGAATTGAAGAAAGAGTTCTGCCTGTATTTGAATTACTAGGGGCGAACTACACAATGCATCGTAATCTGTTCTTTACTCATTAGCAGAAGAGGGCACCGAATAGGAGTTAAGCTATGGTCTTATTTTTTGCAAAATGCATAAAGAAAATTTCAGAAAGCAAAAGAAGTAAAAGTCCCTTTTGTGCTAAAATATCACAGATTTTAGTGCTTTAAATGTCATTAAAAATCAAATTAACTCTTTGCATATAAATAATACCCTAGTTGTAAATACTAAAGGATAAGAAAGAAAATGCTAAGGATTTTGAGAAATAGTTAACCCCTTGACCGGCTGCCCCGAATATATCCGTCATCCGAGATCCTACGATTTTCGGCTCTGACGATCTATTTCGTCAAGAAGCAACTGTACGTTTTTCGGCAGCCACGAGTCTCAATCGCAGGCGCATTCAATTCTGTCTCGTTCCTTCCCCCGTTTGTTTGGTCAAGTAAAACGAATGTTATTTATTACGTTCCATTCATAGCTATCCTGGGCTAGAAGAGGGAGATGGAGGGAGATAGTGAGCGTCCCCATTCCCCAATTAGAAAAAAACCCCCTCCCCCTGATGCTCCACTGCCGTGAGAGTTTTTCTGAGGAATTGATAAAAAGAGAAGCGCAAAGTGTCATTTACAAGACAAATACCTCTCTCTCTCTCTGGCCTTTTCTCATTTACAAATATATATTGGAAACTTATGTCCGGTAAATAAGCATTATCTTTGTGGGTTTTCTTTTGTTTTTTCATTTGTTCGAAGGCTAAACACAAATATTTTAATTAAAATTATGAATAAAAAAAGAAAACAAAATCTAAAATTTTCACTGTTAATTTTTAAAGTCTCGAAACCCGAATTTTAACATCACACTTTAATATTTTTACGAGTTTTTCAGCGTTTCAATGAGTAATCATTACTAGTACATTGTACATTACTACAAGTACATTATTAGTCTGTTTTAAGTCATTACATTAATATTTAGATTTTAGAATGAGGAAAAGAAGTAAAGGAAACTGCAAAAAATAAATAAACTGGTACATAAGATAACATATTTCGTCAAAAAACTATTTTTTAATACATAAAACCCTTTAGTTATGTTTAATTTGAACTACTTTATATTCAAAATAAAAAAATATACTACTGCACCTTGTTCGGGGGTTGGCTTGGCTTGGGTTTGAATGTCTAAAGGCCAATATTAGACAAATATAATTTATTTTATAAAAGGCCAGAAATATTTTACTGATAGAAAATAGGACTAAGGATCTAACTAAAACAGATGAAACTCACACGTTAAATCTGTAGGTCCGATTTGGTATTATTAATTCTGGTTATTGTTAAAAAAACAATCAAATAAAATAATTAGCAACTTATGATGAATTTAATCCATTAAGTTATGTAAAGATTTTAATTATTTCTTTAATTGATCGTTTTCAAGAGGAATGCTTGCTTATGTAAAAATCATAAAGAAATTCTGTTAATGCTTAATCTACAACACAGATGACATATTATTCGTATCGATTATTTTGAAACTCTGTTGTATTTTGATACTAATAAAAATAATTATAACACAGAACTATAGTCCATTGGAATTTTTTTTAAATTTATTTATTTATTTATTCGGGGAGGGAAAGTAATGCGAAATCAGATAAAAAGTATAATGATTTATCTGGAAGCGTTTAAAATGTAGTCAAATATATAAAATGCATAAGGTATTAAAAAATCATTTAAAATGATACACATAACTAAAAATAATTTTCAGATTTAATTTTATGGCTTAAATTGAATAATTAACGAATACATAAAGTTATTTCAGTCATTAAAAACTCTCTCTGATCGGGATAAAAACTAATCTATAAGAGCAATTTTATTATTTTTATTTACTTGTAAGTTCATATATACTTTAAAATCTAAACATTATTTAGAAAATAAAATTTATTTCCATTGTGATAAAACTGTATATCTAAGGATTCTTTTAAAAGCAAAAGGGGTGATCGCATTGCACAAAAAGAATATGTAGATACTCCCAATGGCGGATAAAAAAAAAATAATAATAATAATAATTCTGGAGGAGGCACAAAACATTTTTTGTCGCATTTTCTTATGAAATCACTAGAATTTACAAAACAAGTCAATCATCTCTACAGTGTAAATTTAGTTCGTCTGGGGGTACGTGCCCCTATGCCCCGCCCCCCCCTGGACACTAAATATACACTCCAGCTTTAATATTCACGAGAAACTATGAAGTTAAAAGTAGGGCGCAATTCAGATTTTTAGGAGCCTTGCGTTGTAATCAATGCATTTATCTTTGAGGTACTTTATTTGTTGATATTAATATTTTTTAAGTTGAGGATCATTGTTATCAAAAATAATAAAATGACCTTTATCAGCTGTAATTAGCGTTGGATCGATTCCTGGAAAATTGTGTGTTTTGTACTCTCTCTCTAATACATTATTTTATTTTCCTTCTCTAAATTGCTTAGAGCATCTCAAAAGGTGGTCTTTCCCGCAATCCCTAGTAATAATAGAACAAAAGTATACTTCCGTTGCATTTCCTCATTGGAAAACGAATCGTATGAACTGCACAAAGACCTCGAGTCTTGGTGTAATTTACACCATTTTTACGCTACAATCGCTATTTTACTTACTGTTTTACTTACAATGTTTAACTATAACTGTGGAGGCTTAACGGCAGATACTGTTCTATGCAGATCTATTCCAGTGTTATCACTCTATCTGTAAAGCCTGCTAACAATAGGTGATTGTCACTAATAAAAAGAAATCTTGGGTTGGAGAGCTCCTTTACAGACTGTTTTTGTAAATTCTCGTGGAAAAACTCTTCGGAAAAATTTAAAAGTGTACGGGAGTGGGAAAATAATGGAGTTTCCTTTCCTTTTCAAATAGACAAGCAAGACATATATTGCATTTTCTTTTTGCTATTTGCTTCCCTCAAACATCAATTCCGATTTTCTCTTACGCGTGTAAATTTCAGATTATTTTCAAGAGTTCTCTGACAGCTGAATTTAATTATGATGTGCGTAGTGACAGCGTATCTGATTATTATTTTGAGACTGATTCTAGTAGTGATAGTGATTCTGTGGATATCTCATCTGTTCGTAATTGGTGTAAATTAGATATTAATTCTCCGTTA
This sequence comes from Cheiracanthium punctorium, assembly GCA_038373885.1. Taxonomy (NCBI): domain Eukaryota; kingdom Metazoa; phylum Arthropoda; class Arachnida; order Araneae; family Cheiracanthiidae; genus Cheiracanthium; species Cheiracanthium punctorium. Next base: position 88,205 of record JAWZYV010012454.1, read on the forward strand.
CCAGCCCCGCCTCGATTTCATTTCACAGAGTCACCCGGTATTTTATTTCAAATTGACAACCCAACCGATCCTCTACAGTTTTTCTCAAAATTATTTGATGATGCTGTTCTTGAACAAATCGTGGAACAAACGAATTTGTTTGCTTTGCAGTATTTCAATACTCACAATGTTACTCCAAAATCAAGATGCACAGAATGGGCAAACACTGATAAAAAGGAAATGCTGCTGTTTTTATCGTTGCTGATTCTAGAGGGATTTCAGGAAAAACCCCGAGAGTCCCTGTACTTGTCGAAAATTCCAGTTTTGGAAACGCCTTACTTTGTCAAAAATATGAGAGAAAAAAGGTTTAGCCTGATCATGAAATTTTTGCACTTTTGTGATAATGAGAGCTACGTGGATGAAGAAAACCAGAATAATCCACTTTAAAAAATCGAAACAGTAATGCATATTATTGTAAAAAATTTTCAGAAATGTTACACACCTGAGAGAGATTTATCAATTGATGAATCTCTTCTGATTTTCAAAGGAAGGCTCGGGAGGAAATTATACCGTCTAAACGAGCAGGATTCGGGATAAATTTTTTCGTGCTCTGTGAATAATCGTCTGGATACGTTTCGAATTTGATGATATACACCGAAAAAAAGACGAAATACTAGCCAGGATACAAACAAAACGGAACTGGTGTAAAGGCCGTAATGACCTTACTGGACAGATATTTAGAAAAGGGCTACTGTAACAATAGACAATTTTTATAATTCTCCCTCTTTAGCAGAAAGACTTAAAACCCGAAAAACTGACGTTTACGGAACATAGTGAATTAGTAGGAAGGACATTCCAGAAGAACTGAAAAATAAAAAAAATTATTATATTTTTTTTTCTGAAAATCCCCAAAATTACGAATCAATACAACTGAGAATGATCTACATGTGGCTATTATTTTTATTATCCAAATAAAACCATTTTCTAACTTAAAAATTCCAAACAAATTTTGAAATTCGGAGAATGGGCAATTTTCTGATTTTTATGTAGCGTCAGTAGCGGATTCAGGGGAGGGGTTAGGGGACTTCAGCCCCCCCCCCTAAAGGGTAACATTCTGCTTCATTATGCACATTGAGTATGTAAAGTGATCTTTTTTAATCATTTAGCCCCTCCCAAAAGTTTTTACATTGGTTTAGACTAAAATTTTGCTTTATTGTACATTTTGTTTCGGGTTAAATAAGCTTATTTCAAAATTTAGTCCCTCCCAAAACAGACTTTCTGGATCCGCCACTGTGTAGCGTGTATTATTTTTTCTACATTTTTTTTTTACATAATTATGAAACATTTCCACTGAAAACAACAGGGTGGATTTTATTACGTTTTTTGAGCGCAACTTTTCTAAATTTTTGGAGTCGTGGCAATAAAAGTTTTGGTTTACATTAGTACAAACCATAATCATCACATCGCTTTGGGTGCACTTGAGATATTTTTATTCTTGGTTAAGATAATTATTTGCATTATATACAAATGGGAGTAACCTTTACTATTATAAGTGAAGTAATGTATATAGTAAATACACACAGGTTTTTGTGGGCTTCTGTATTTTTTTCTTTTTTTGTACTTGGGGGGGGGGGGTGAGAGGATGTAGTGGTGATCGAAAGCAATTACTATTTGAATTAAAATGGAATGACTCATGGACTCAGTATTGCAAAAGTAAAAGCAGACTATAAACAAGTTAAGGAAAACTGCAGAAGATTACAGAAGAAACAAGTTAAGGCAGAGCCTGATTATGACCAACGGGGGCCCCGGGCATTGGAGAATTTGGGGGCCCCTATCTATGAAATTTGTTTTATTTTTCATAAAATTTTGATTGATATAAAAAATATATTTCAGAAAAATATTTGAAATTGAGGACCCCGGGCAAAGTCCCGATTTGCCCATGGGATAATAAGGCTCTGAGTTAAGGGGGGGGGGTAATTATTTAAGAAAAAAATCTAAATTTCACTCTTAAAAATACAGAGGTGAAACTTTGGAGGTCCCGTTCAGCTTAGAGGCTCCCCCCCCCCATTGCGGGGAATGTTAGGGCTTACGGTAAGCCCTTGCCTCTGGTGCTAGGCCATATATAATGGGGCTGAGCTATTAAGAAACTTCGCTCAACGGAGAATAATTTAATTTCAGCGAGCTTTTTATACACAGCAACGAATTTGTTAATTTGACTACAACTTGATTTTCTCAGATTTACCACTATGGTTTGGGGATAATTATTGTTATTTTTAATTCATCACATACTTGTGTCCTTTTAACAACAAGAATCTTTTTAAAGGGAAAAGGTTCGTTTCTGCATATAAATTTCATAGAATATCTCTACAGTAAGAGTCATCGTAAGTAAAACGCTACTAATGCATTGACTAAATTTTAAATCCCCATGATTCCCCCGCTGGCTACAGCCTTGCTTATTAGCATATTATATATTTATATATATCGGACCTCGGTTTTCATAGGAAAAACTTGCACAATGAACAAGGGACTGTTTAAAAGCTTTGAATAAGCTGTTCTAAGATATTAAGTGCTCTTCTTTGACGTACAGCCGAAACTAAAGGTAAAGAGCGCATTGCTCTTTTAATTATTTAATTACGGCTAAGATTCCTAATATTCTCCTGGAAAGGAGAATCTGTAATTTTTATTTCATTGAAGAATATTACTTTAAAATAGTCTCTTAACTTTTAACCAGAGTAAAAAATAAACACCGTCAGATACTTCCAGGCAGTCAGAATGTTCGCACCTAAGGTGCATTACGTACTAAATTAGTAAAATTTATTGAACTACTAGGAAGAAAGGATTTTAAAAATATTATTTCACCGAATAACCTCTGAGCCGTGATATACTTAAGAGTATTAAAAATTTATTGCTTTTCCAGGTTTATAGTTTTTACAAATGTACACTTGTAAGTAAACATTTTCGATTTTTTTTTTTTTCTTTTTCTTTTGCATCTCGCGTGATTTTCATCACGGCCAACACATTTATCAAAAAACTTTGGTTAAACGGCGTTAATATTTAAATCACACAATAAAAATTCACTTAATTGCAATAAAGCCTTACAAAATTTATCAGCGAATGCTTGACACTTCATAAGCTTTTCCCCAGTGAAAGTTGCTCCTCCTATGATCCCCCCCCCCTCCCTCGCCCTGTCTCAAAACCACAGAATTCCTTGAAAAACTGGGGGTGAATCTCCCCGCTCACTCTGTGCACAGTGGGTGGGTTGTGCCGTGTAATTTCTTGACATTTGAATAGGGGGGATGACATTAGCTGAGCAGGGAAACCAACATTTGTATGGCTGAGTACCAAGCCGTTTTCTGTTAGTTTTCCCAGTGGAAGCTTTAGCGAAAAAGGGAAGAAAAGTTTTTCTTTTCAAGGCGGTGAAGAGGTTAATTTAGAAAAAAGTCTTAGTTTTAAAGAGAGGTGTTTTGACTAATTTGTTTCAAACTTGTATTTGTTCTTAGTACAAATACAAGTTTTTACTTTGAACAAATACAAGTTTTTACTTTGAACAAATACAAGTACTTAGTAGTTTGTATTTGTTCAAAGTGTTTGTTTCATTAATATTTTTTCAGCTGCTTAAAAAATGCAGTTATCAATAACTTTTAGATGTAAATTATAATTTTTGCATTTGTTAAAGCTTTTTTCCTCTCTATTTTTGCTAAAGAATTTTTTTTTTCTAGCTTAAGTATTTAATATTTAAGTAATAATCTCTTTTCCCTACCTTAAAACCTAGTGTATAATTCAACATTCTAAATTATTTATAAGTAATCTTTCACTTGTCATCAAAGAATGTTAACAGCAGAGGCGTGGCTAGAAAAAAAGTTCAGGGGGTGCTCAAAAGGTAAAAAAAGTAGAATTTCTAAAAAATGCTTGATTTATTGACATTCAACTGACAGAAATCCAAAATTTTGAGGAGTGCCTGGGCCCTCAAGGCACCCCCCCCCCAGCTACGTCCTTGGTTAACAGCATAGAAAATGAGTAAATATCTCTCTTTTGTTCATATTTGAATCTAGAAATATCATTGCAAAGGGATAGGAAATAACAGTTTTAAGGAAAATATTTGATAGAGGTTTATTGTAACATCATTAAATCAAAGGAATGGTTAAGATTATATAGTAATTAATTATGCAGGATGTTGGTCTGGACTCCAAATTAATACTAAAAAAAATACTTAAAACTACATCATGTTATAATCCACATTTGTAAATGCACATTTCACTTATATAATAAAGCTTTTTTTTTTATCTCTTGACAACAACATGCAATTGATTTTTTAGAACACAACAAAAAACTGAATATTTTTTCGTTGCTATTCCTAGAAAAAAAAAAACAATAACAATAAATAAATATTAACTTTCATCTTAAAGTCCTGTATGAAATCAAGCCACAACAGTACTCCCTTCCCAGTAACTAAGTTACGTTACAACATATTATAACCTTTCAAAACAAACTGCTTACAAAAATGTTAGAGATATATAATGTTTACGTGCTAATCAGGAAATTGCACAGGAAGTTTAATTGTCCGTCCTATACACAATTGTTTTTCATGAACTTTTTTAACTTTAGGAGGTGTCTGTTGGAGGTATGAGAGGTTGTCTTATTGGCTTTGTAGATGTTCTGTAGTAACGTCTGATACTTGCAAGAAATATGCAGGCTTTAATCTATCACTAGACACTGTCTTTGATTATTTGTCATTGATTTTTATAGTAAAATAGTTTTCTGTCAACCACTTGAAAAGGACCATCATAAGGAGATTCTAATTGCCTTTTTACTCTGCGAATAAACACATGTTATGTTGCTTTCAAGTCTTTCGGGATGAATATTTTTTGGACATATTTATCGTATACTGTTCTTGGTCCAATTTCTTCCATAATTTTCATAAGCTGTTTGACAAAAATATCAGGCAGTGTAGGGGTTGTGGGATCTTGGAAAAATTATCCAGGTAAGCAAATATTTTATCCATAAACCTTTTGAGCAATGGTGTATGCAGAATCTTCTTGCATTAGCTGTGCATAGACCAAGAAGAACAGCTGATAGGGTTTCACTCCAGGCCAGGTTATTGTGTGCTGTTAGTGCGGTCTTAAGAGATCTTGACCTTATCATTAGATTGGGGATGGTAAGCGTTGTATGTTGCAATTTTATTCCACACATTTTTGATAGGCCATTGAACTACTTTGAACTAAAATGCACTCCACGATCTGTTACTAGGTGACATGGAGTACCAAATCTTGATATCCAGTTAGCATAAAATGCTTTGGCAACTGTCTCTGCGGAAATGCTGTTGGGCGGAATCGCTGCCATCCAGCTAGTGTACCTGTCAATGCAAGTAAGGCAGTAAATATTCCTGTTTGATGGTGGTAGTGGTCCAATGAGATCAATGTGTACATTACTAACTCTTTCTTAAGAAAGTTGAAAATCAACAAAACTTGATTTAGTGTGCCGATGAATTTCACTTTTTTGGCAAGCCAAGCAAGATCCTAGTCCAAAGCTAAACCTCTTTATGGATACTTGGATAAATAAATTTAGATGATAAGAGCTTTACAGATGATTTAATACCTGGATGGACTGCTTTATGCATTTGATGAAATATTTTCATGCAATAACTTTCAGGAATGTGTGGTCTAATATTATTCATTGAAGTTTCACACCACAATGACTTCCCAGAAGGTAGCGAGTACTGCTTGAAGTTCAGAGACGTTGTTGATGTCTTCAAATTCAGCAATTCTTTATCCATTTTTTGTCCATCTGCAATTTTATCATAGTCAATCAAAGAAATTTCTTCAATTCTGACTAAGTATCTACAACGATGTTGTCTCGAACTTCAACGTACTGTATATCAGTCAAAAATTAGAAATGTATTGTAAATGGCTAAGTGCTGACGAGGTGATGCTTTTTCTGGTTTTTGTTTAAATGCAAAGGTTATGGGTTTATGGTCTGTGAATATTTTAAATGGTCTTCCTTTCAGTAAAAATTTGAAGTGTTTGATGGAAAGGTAAAATTCCTAGTAATTCTCTATCGTAAATACTGTAATGCTTTTGTGCTTCGTTTAGCTTTTTGGGAAAAAATGCAATAGGTTTCCATCCATTATTTTCAAATTCTTGAATTATCACTCCAATTGCCAAATCTGAAGCATCTGTATAGAGTGACAGAGGTAGTCCATGATTCGGAAATGGTAAGAGTGTTGTATTGACTAAATCATCTTTGCATCGTTGAAATTGTTCTTTAGCTTCATCTGTCCAATTAATTTTTCATTTACCTTTTTTCCATCCTCCTTTAAGGTAATCATGAAGGAGACGTTGATTTTCTGATGCATTCTTTAAATATCGACAATAAAAATTAATAAGACCTAAAAATATTCCGAGCTCATAAATGGTTGTTGGATGTTTATAATTAGCAATTGTTTGAACTTTGTCTGGTAAAGGTTGTGAGCCTTGAGGAGTAATTAAATAACCCAATAATTCAATTTTTTGTGCACCAAAGATGTATTTGGAAACATTAATGTGAAGTCCATAGTCATTTAATCTGTCAAACACCAATTCAAATGGATTCAGTATTCTTCTTCACTTGCAGATGTAATCAGAATATCATCTAGGTATGGAAAAATGAAATTTAGACAAGAAAGAACTGTGTTTATAAATCTTTGAAACATTGCTGGTACATTTCTTCAGCAAAAGCTCATTACGTTGAATTCATGTAGGCCAAAAGGAGTAATAATTGCAGTTTTACATCTATCTTCTTCAGCAATAGGCACTTGGTAGTAAGCTTTAAATAAGTCTATTTTGGAATAAATATTTGTACCTTCTAAAATATGATGAAAATCCTCTATCCTAGGAATAGGATAGCTGTCAGGAACCGTTCTATCATTTAGCTGTCTGTAATCTCCACATGGGCAAATTGCACCATCTTTTTTGAGCACCACATGAAGAGGACTTGCCCATTGAGAACTAGAGCATCTTATGTTATTATCTAACATGAATTGGAATTCTTGCTTAACTAATACAAGCTTTTGAGAATCCAGCTATCTTGCTTTAGATTGACCATATGTTATAATATGATGTTGAATGTTATGTTTTAAACCTGATTAAAAAAAAATTTGGCTTGCATAAGTCTGGATATCTTTTTAATAGAGTATGATATTTCGTTGAAGTGTTTACTGTAATAATATCACTATTTTCACTGATGAAAGCAATTTTGCCAGTCACTTGTAGTTGAGTTACTCTATCAATTAGTTTCTTTTTATGTAAATCAATTATTAATTTAAACTTGTTGAGGAAATCAGCTCCTAAAATACCTTTATTAATTTTGGCTACTATAAATGGAAATTGAAATTCATGCCTAAGTCCTAAATCAAGTGATAACATACCATATGTTTCAATTTTGGTACCATTTGCTGCATACAACTTGAAATCTGTGGATTGTTTATCTTGAGTTGATGTGGGTAAAATGCTAATGTCTGCACTGCTATTTACTAAAAAACACACTTTCGATTTTTTATCTCTGATAAATAAACAGAATTGGTGGTATTCTGTTGTATTATCAACAGTAGAGCCTGCCGCATCCTCTACTGCACATTGTCGTTTCCCTGATTGGTTGACTTATCAGCTAACCAACTGCATGGGTAAGTAAGTTTATTCTGATGGCATTTATTACCAAAACGAAAACGATAAAAACAGTATTTTCCTTTAGGATTACATCTTCTCTTAGGAGTCCTGCGAGATCGTCTGCCGGATTGAGAATTACTTCTTAAACGAGGTCTCGATATATGATGACTAGTCATTTGAGGAATTTGCTTTTCAAGGGAGTGAATTTTCATTAACAGTTCCATACTTGTGCAATGTCCAGCTGTTACTAAGACACAAATCTCATTACCGTGTGTCATATCTGAAATTTTATCAGCCATAATCACCAACTTGGATAATTCTTTGTCACTAAAGAGTATTATATTATGCATAGAATCTGGTAATTTTTCTAACCATAAGGTTTTGATTAAATTTTCAGACATATCCGATATTGCAACAGATTTTAATTTTTGTAATAACTGACTTGGTTTTAAGCTACCTAATTCAATACCTGTAATAAGTTTTTTAATTCGTGTACTGTCACTTTCTTTAAATAAATCCAGAAGCCTTGTTTTAGAGTCTGAATATTTCATAGCGGAATTACTTGTTACGATATCCCAGATGTTCTCCACATATTTAGGTTCTAACTGTGACACTAAATAGTTAAATTTGGTGTCCTCCAAAACAATTCCATTTATCTTAAATTGCACTTCGACTTAGAAAAACCAAACTTCTGGGCGATCCATCCAAAAAGGAGGAATTTCAATTCTTGCTTTGCACAGTTCATGAGGAACATCCTCGCCATTTCCATCGCTGACAGCCATGTTCACTTTAAAAAATACGGGTCACCAGTTGTTGGTCCAGACTCTAAATTAATATTAAAAAAATACTTTAAACTACATCATGTTATTATAATCAACATTTGTGAATACATATTTCACTTAGAAAAAGCTTTATTATTTATCTCTTTACAACAACACACAATTGAATTAGCCATTGCCATTCCTAGAAAAAATGAAAATAACAATAAATAAATGAATATTAATTTTAATCTTAAGTCCTGTATGAAATCAAGCCACAACACAGGACCCCAAAATATTGTTGTTTTTTTCTATTTCTTTTCTTTTTTTTTCATATAATAGTTGTGTTTTTTTATTATTTATTATAATTTAAAGTGATAAAAATATTGATTTTCTCATTCTGTTTTACAACATTTCTCATTTTGCACAATATTATGATTTTGATTTAAACACTTCAGTTGTATAATTATTCGTTGAAATACATTTGTACAAACCCCCTCACCCACAGGTTTTTCAGCTAACATCTTTAAGAATTACTACTCAGTGAGCTATAAAAAAATGGAACTTTGTTTGTTATCACACCATACTATATCATTCCTGTTTTAGTAAATATAACTATGTGGTTGGAGGGCAATATTAATATTTGAATATTATAGTTATTTTTAGGAATGCCTTTCTTTTCTAGTCATAAAACACGTAAAATGGATTAGCTTAAATGAATTACATTTTAAACATTTTTCTGATTTAAGTATGTATATATCTTGGACTGATTAAATTGGTATCTGGCCATAATTAAAATTAGATATCACATGTATTAATACAAAAACAATCACCTTGTGAATAACTATGTTGCTTTTGTGTGTTTTTTATTGTTTCTATTTTTGCAGGAATTATATCGTATACAGAATATCTGTTTTTATTATCTGTTCTTACTAGTAAGTAAATAATATTTGTATCTATTTCAACCATATACATTATTTTTTTGTGTGTATATAATCCTCTGATGTATTACACTGGTTTGAAATTTCAGAGCCACAATCTGGCTTCCACATTGCATTTAATATGTTTGATACAGATGGAAATCAAAGAGTAGATAAAAAAGAATTTCTAGTGGTAATGTATGTTCTGATGACTATTTTCTCTTTCATACAATTTTGGAAACGTGTGAATGAATTTGCTTTCAAGATACAAGAGTAGAGTAACCTTATTTTTCAATCACTTAGCATCAAACAGGTATTCTTGTTAATAAACATGCATTTTCAGTGACAAGCAAGTTTCTCAGCTAATACTTATCAATGTTCTCTATAATGCATATAGTTTTTAAAAATGTACAACAAAAAACATTCATACCTTTTACCACTTAAATATTTTCGGGCCTTTCAGTCATCTGATGTCTAATGATATCCATTAGGAAATGCTTTTTATATTTCATACATAATTGTAGGCTTGTTTATCTATCATAATTTTAAAGAGTGATATCTTTTCTTAAGCTTTTTATTAGCTTGTCTGTGTTTGCCATTCCCGTTCAAAATTTATAGATAAATTTTAACTTACTTCCTATTGTCCGATTGGGCTGAAACTTTGCGTACACTTGTGAATCTAATGATTCTGAATACTGTTGTTTTTTATTTTTCAATACTCTTTTTTTTAGAAAAAAGAAAATTATTAAGTATTTTGTTCTAAAAACTGTGTTTTTTCACATATTTCAACTCTTATATTCCTAACTTCATTGGCCATTTTTTAACTTTGTACCAATTAAAAGTTCTTTCTATTCTGTGAAAGATGAAATCAGTTTAGATTCTCTAGCTTAATTTTTTTATTTTATGATTTTTTAAAAGAACAATCAATTGCTGGCTTCAGTTTCTATACATCATGACATCCAAAAGGCTATACATTCTACCTATTCAAAAATTTTGCTGAATACAGGGTGTTCTACATTGTTTAAAAAAGAATGGTATAAAAGATAAAATATTTAATTTTTGACAAATATTTTAATCGGAAGTGTAGTATCAGGTGTGAGCAAAATAATCTCCCTCCCCCCTCCCTAGTAGTTCCTCCTGAAGTTACTCCTCCAATTAAGGTATGAAAGATTACATCAAGCTCACTCTGTGGGAAGGATGATTCCTTGTAGAAAAATATCTCTGTTAAATAAGTTCTGTAAACAACTTTTCTTTTAAGATAAAACTGTGAATATGCTTTTCTTTTTTTTCTTTCATTTCAAGATTTTTACTAGCTTGGTTTGTAATTATGGAGTTTGATCTCAAATCTATAACAGAGCTGCCAAGTTTCCGGCTTTTTCCGAGAGATTTCCCACCACAATTTTTAGACAGTTTTATTTTGCATTAAATATTTGCACTTATTTTAACAATAAATTTGTAAGTAAAAATTAGTGGTGGAAAATTTCCCGAAAAAAGACAGAGACTTGGCAGCTCTGCTATAAGTGCACACTATTTTTTAAATTGTTGTTGGTTTGTTACTTGTAGCTACTGTTGTATCGCTTGTTCAGCATAAGGCTGATATACTTTTGAGAATGACTCTTGACTCTAATGGCTGCATAGGATTTCATCAGAGGGAATTTTACTCTTAGACATAGAGCAGCATATACACTGCTAGGGGTGATAGAGAATGCACCACAGTCAGGGTGCAAATTAACAGGGGGGGAGGGGGGCAGGGATTGTCCCTGGCTGAAGAATGTAATATCCCTCGCTAGAGAAGTATTAATTGATCCCTGCCAGGGATACTATTTATCCCCTTCTGGAGAAATGTTAAAATTAGTCTCTGTCCCTACAAGTTCAACAGTACCTAACAATTTTAAGTATTGAGAATAGAAATTCTTCTTTTGTTTACTAGACAAAGGAGCAAGTTACCCCTTTGAAATACAGTCAACTCCCTCTAATCCGCACTCACTGGGACCAAGGGTTGTGCGGATTACAGGATTTTGCGGTTTTTTGCATTTTTGCGAGTTTGCATTTTTTTTTGTTTACATTTTTACATTTAGAATTTCCCTTTAAATTATAGTCAATTTACTGTAAACAAATAGGAAATGATGAAAGAAAATGCATATGCTGTTGAATAAAAACACAATTAAATGTCAATATAAATACAATAAATAATACAATTAAATTTACAGAGAATTTAAAGGACATATGAAAGAAAATATTTATGCTGCTGAACTAAAACACTATTTTAAATATTAAATACAATTACTAATAAAAATTAAAAGAATAAATTTTCTCTAAATTTTTATTTATTTTTCATTTTTTTCAAACATTGCAGTGATTGTAATTTGTTTAAGAGATTTTAATTTTTCTTCAGAAATTTTGTCCTGAAGCCTTCTAATTGTCAGTAACTCTTGGTCACTGACACTGACAAATGATTGCTTTTGCAAAATGTTTAAAGGGACCCTTAATCCGGAAGTTTTTCAACAAACAAACATTCTTTTTTTTTTTTTTTTTTTTTTTAAGGGCAGTTGTTGTTTTTAATTTCTTTAAAAGACCATTTTTAACTAAATATATCTATTATAAAATAAACAAGCTCAATCTGAAAGGGAGGAATTTCACTGGTCGCTCGCGAAGGGGGGGGGGCATGCGGTGCATCATTTGTATATTTGATATCTCAGTATTACATTAATTTCAGATCTTGTGAGGTAATTTTCAGTTTCTCATTATGTAAAAATATTCTATGCCTATATAAGCTCTAAAGAGGAAAAGAATGTTATCCCACACACGTGCATTACATTTCAAGTGCTGATGATTCATTATTTCTGCATGTGCTCCTCCGGCAGTTAAATGTAAACAAACAGAAAGGCCACGTGGTCTCTTTATGCTTTTCTTTCTTTCTTCCTGCAGAACTACAGTTATGTGGAGAAAGTTTTTGTTGCATAATAAATCGCTAGACAGAAGATCAAAAGGGTGAGGTAGGGGGAGAATCGGAAAATTGCGCAACTGTTGTGTCGTCTGCCAAATCGCGGTTTGCGTTTAAAGTTAAACATGTTACATATTTTCACCCAATTTTAATTGCAATGGTCAATCTTTTCGATTGTCTCCCGAGTTTTTCTCTCTCTCATTTCTCATAGAGCAAACGTTTTTGTTGATTTTTTTTGTTTTTTGTTGTTGTTGTTTGTTTCATTCAACAAAAGAGTAGAGCGATGTGATTGGACGGTGCATTGCTTCGGAGTTCGTTATTTACATCCATTCACTGAACACATGCAACTTAGGATATAAGTTTCTGTGTGTTTAATTACATGATAATATGCTCAAATATATGAAATTATTTACTTCAAATACTTGTGGAAAATCATTAATAAATGTCTTTATAACATTCAGCCAATCAAATAACTTCTATAATAGTAATACAACCAGTCAAATGCCGCTCAAAATGTAAACAAACTTGTTTGTTTACATTTGAAATATATCGCGGATTACAGGCGTTCGCGGATTATAGAGTCGCGGATTAGCGGGAGTTGACTGTAGATATACACATGCCTGATGCCACTTCTCTTTCTGTAACTGGAGTCAGGTTTCAAAGGAAGACTGCGAAATGAATGAACAAGTGCTGCTCTGCCACGAACCGAATTTGAGGGTAGATGTAGAATCGACAGACAGGAATATATGTGCACAGAAAATTGGTGGTTGAGTTTTGTTTGAATTTAAGTCAATTCCCAGACATGTTGGCGACTGCATTTATCATGTAATACCTAATATATTAAGTGAATGGAGCATTTACACCTTCCCTCCCTTTTTTATTTCCTTTTCAATGTCCCCTCCTGGAGAATGTTTTCTTTCAAATGCCCCCCCCCCCCAGTGGCGGATCCAGAAATTTTTTTTGGGAGGGGCTAAATTTTTTAAAAAGCTTATTTCACCCAATTAAAATGTACTATAAATCAAAATTTTAGTCTAAACCAATGTATTAGGCTTTTGGGAGGGGCTAAGTAATAAAATATGATCATTTTAGCTATTTAAAGTGTATAATAAAGCAGAGTGTTACCCTTGAGCAATCTCTTTTGGGGGGGGCTGAAGCCCCCTAGCCCCTCCCCTGGATCCGCTACTGCCCCCCCCTAGAGAAAATGTTCAATTCACAACCTGACCCCAGTCATTGTGCTGAGAAGTTCATCTAAATGAAAAAAAGGGGGGGTATCAAAATTAAAGTTTGCTCCAGGCTCCAGGTGAGGGAATTTGTTAAAATAAGGTTTGTCCCAGATGATATTATCCCCAGATCAGCACTGAGTGTATGTGCAGCATATCAATATGGCTGCTTTCTGGTGCCTTTCTCATGATACTTGTGGATACAACTTAAGGGCAAAAATTATGAACATGAAAGAGACAGAACACAAATGACATTTTGCATTTCAAAGCATTTTGCATTTGCAAAGACTCAACAAAAATATCAAGAAAAAACTGACAAAATTCATTAAATATTACTTTTTTAATGTAAAATAATATATAATTTTTTGACCCCATATAGTAGTACTTGTAAGTAGTAAGTACTTCAAGCTTTAAAAAATTATACATTATTTTACATTAAAAAAAGTATTATATAGTGAATCTTCTGAGTACCTCTGCAATGATCAATGAGCTAGGATGGATTTGTTTATTGCAGTAATTGTTTGACCTAGGAAATTTTCAAAAAAATAATTGTATACATTTTAGTCCATCTTTGAATGAAAAGCTTGATTTTAAAGTCTTTTATTTATGTATGTGTTTTTTGAAAAGAAAATTTTCTTTATAAAAGGTATTAGCTACATTTTGGGAGTGTCAGTGATTTGTAACCAGTTTTAAAACACTCTTTTTTTACTCTGGTAACCAGAGTTTTGAATCAGCTGATTAAAAAGAAAAAAAAGCATTAAATCCAACATTTTTCAATTTTTTAAAATTAATAAAAATCAGATAAAGATAATATGTAATGTTTTTAAACAAAATTTCATTTCTGAACACAAAATATTAAAGCTTTTTGAAAATCAAAACTGTTTGAAATAATTAAAAACTTGTTAAAAATTGGTCCAGTATAAATTGATACAGTGATCTTTTACTCATACATGCTCATTTTTCATGTATGTGTATTTTTCTGGGGTCCCGGCCTGGGAGACAGGAAAATAATAATAATTTTTATTCTCCTATTTATGCACTGAGCTAAGAAAGCACCTCTCACTTATGTGTGTCCCAAAAAATGTTCAAGAAGTAGATTTTTCTATTAGACAGGTTATGCCTACCCCAAGAATTTTATCTATTTTTTTTAATCAATTTTCAATTGTAAATTATTTTGTGAGAAAGCAGTAACAGGTGAAAAACACTGTAACCATTTCCTTTTTTGTGTGTTTGTGTTTTTCAAAAGAAGTGTAATTCATTTTTAAAAAATTCATTGCACTTTGAAATTTATCTTACTTACATTTTTCAGTGTATGCATTGTATTAGTTAACAATATAATATAGTTCAGTGTACTTATATTTCACTCTTAAGCTCCTTTTTGTAGTTTTTATTTATGCTTGTCTTTCACTTATGCATATTTTTCTTGCTGTCTCCTGCACCTGTGCATCAGTGAGATCACTGTATTTAATTAGATCTGTTATAATTTGAATATATGTCTTAATTAGTTTCATTAATCTTTATTTAAAATGAGTATACATTAATCTTTTATTTAAAATGAGTAGAACAAATAAAGTAACTTTTTTTCAAGCATAATGATGGAAAAAATTATTAAAAAAAATAATTTTTTAACAGTAGAAGCTTTTTATTGTGGAGCCCTGAAAAGCATAAAATAAAAATTTTACTTAAGAATTTTACTTTCTTTTGCTTTAAAATTTTGTGCTTAAAAAAAAAAAAAAAAACGCCTGACAATTTTCAAATTTTGTGGTGAGACGAATTGTCTATAAACAATGGGAATAAAATTTCTTTAGCTAGGAAGGGCTAAAAAGTAGATTATCGTTCATGAATGTGAATTCTATTGTAATCTTTATGTCTCGCTCTGTGACTTGATGCCTAATTTTAATGAAATCTGAAGTACCTTCTTAAAAAGCATTTTACTGTGAAATTATACGCATCCATTTTTATTTCCTGTATAAAATTGAGTTTTACCAATGATATTGTTTATGATATACTACTTCTTTGGATAGCATTAGAATATATTAAAATCTGTGTCTACTGTATCTAAGAACTAGAATAGTTTAGGAAATGGATGCTTCATAGTATGATTTTGTATAGGAAAGGTAAAATATATTTCTGTTGAAATTTACTATCACCAGCTTTAGAGGATTTGTATTATTAGTAACAGGTACTGTTAGTTCCATTAATCTGTTATGTAGATTTAGATGGTGTTATTTGTTGAATTACACAGTTCATTAACTCAAACAACTCATAAGACACGATGGTCATGTTCTTTCTAAAGATGGACATTCAGTTCCATTAAACAACTAATTTTTGCACTCTAAATCTTTTGAACGCCTGAAAATGTTATGGAATTTCATGGATTCAAATTGGAAACATTTTTTTCTTAGATGGAAACTAATACTTTTGTAATAAAAGCAATAAACAAATATTTCATAATTTTTGCTAGCAGGGAGAAAAATCAAGGTCAACTAGGTTAATAAGCTTAATAATAAAGTATTTTTAAACTAAAACATACTTATTCTATTGTGTTGGAGCATAATTATCAGGTGCTTTTTTTTTTTTTTGACGTGCTATATTTCAATAAAAATTTACAATATTTTTAATTAATTATTATTTTTATTCACGTATTTTCTCTTATGTAATTCTCTCACATGAATTATTTATTTGGTTTAATTAAATAATTTAACTAATAATTAAATAAACATTTACAAATGCCTAATAATTTTGCACCAAGCCAATAGTTTAATATCCCTGCTTGCATAAGCTTCATTAAGTGATATCAATGTGTTTTGATTGTTTAACAAACGTCTTATGCTTTTTATTACTTTGTAAAACCAATAAATTTTAATGAATACTGGCATTGAATTTCTGAATATCAAAGAACACTCCATATGTAAATGAAATATATTGCTGTGGTAGTGGATATTATGTTTGTATGTTAGAGTATTTAATAATTTTTTGTTTTAAACTTAAATTTATAGATATTTTATGCATCATTCTGTGGTAAGTGTAAGGCAATTGATCTCTATTAGAAAGAATTTTTTCTATTATTAATGCAAGATGAGAGCAGCAAATGAATGTGATCATACAATATCTATGTGCCTTGTATGTAAATTTTATTTCAGTTTTGTCATCAGTACTGCTATTTTTTAATTTTTTTTTAAATCTGTGTATTAATTGTTGCTTACAATTGTTGTATGTTGTTGTTTTATAAAAATGTAAACTAATAATTAGGTTATTGGGCATCTTATTAGAGTGATGCATGTAGAATCTCCCCTGTTCTCCTTACTTCACCTGCATGATTAAACTTCTTTTGCAATTTTTAGTTAAATAATTTAATTTGTTTGCATCTTAATACATTGTTTCATTTCTTTAATTTATTCATTTAGTTTTGTTATTATTTAAAAATTTATTTTTATGATTTTTGAGCACATCATTCCTGTAGGTTCTGCATCTTTTAGTAGCATCTTTTTTTAAGAAAACCTCTGAAAATCTAGGGCATTATTCTGGTGTTCCACCAGAAGTAGTAAGTAATTTTAAAACACCGTAATGATATTTTTCCTACGATGTTTAAAAATTTTCAATGTATTTTCATAAATTATTATAATTAATTTTCTGGAATCCTATATTATATGCTGTAAATTTATATTTTGCTATTCTTAATTGCAATTTTTTTCTGATTCGGTAAATATATTTTTCATACTTTTTATTGAATATGATTTATATTTGCTTACTGTCGATTTTTGGTATACTTAATATGTTATGTTATCACTTTTATCAATTATTCAAATATTCATTGATTCTCAAACTCTAAGCAATTTTAAATTTCATTAAAAAGGTTTTAGATTAATCAATGTATAGTTTGATTTTAGAACAAAAAAATCTTAAACTAAAAGTGAAAATGTTATGCATTTTTCATGTGTAAAGTTCCATGTTGATTATTCTATTAAACTGTTGAAATAAGGGCTCAGGCAGCTTTTACTCAAGAAATTAATTTTTTAGAAATTTTACTCTCATGATTAAAATTATATGTGTATTGCCGAAACTTCAAATACTTAGTAGATTTATGCTCTTTCCCCCCCCTTCTTTTATGTGCTTAAGAAGGGTTTCTTTTTAATTGAAATTTAAATAAACTTTTAAAATGGCAGTTCCCACTTTACTTTTTTTCAGTAAAAATATTTTGTTGTATTTTAACTTGCATTATTTTACAATATCCTTTCTCCCCCCCCCTTTTTTTATGCAAGTGATATTTTGAGTTTTAATTGTTTGCTGATAAAAGCTGCTCAGAACTATGTGTATAGTTGAATCTTTTCATGTAATTTTTTACTTTTTGAAAGGCTGTTTATTTATATGCAGTACTTACCGGTTATAAAAAAGTTCGATTATAACCTATTTATGGTTTTCTCTGGATATATTGTGAATAGGCATTAAAACACCTTAAAAAATCCTCTGCCCAAGGCATACCTCCTTAGACAGATAGTCCTCCTGTCAGGTAGCTTTGCCTTAATTGCAAACCACAACCACAATTTGTTTGCTTACTCAGCAATTTCTTTTGCTCATTCAGCAGGTCTTTTGCTTAAGGTAAAGTCCTAGTCAGGCTAAGCCCCTATACTCGCTATGTTACAATCATTGGGACCAGTTGATTTAGAAACTGCTTTGTATAAACCCTTTAAATTTGGTGAATAAGTATGAAAATGATCATTTAATGAAATCACATAAAATAAAAATACTGAGAAAGCTTCTAATATATTTTATTTTTCATTTGAATCACTTCCGTCAATGCCTGTGCAGTGGTGCCATCTGGAGAATGAGGCATTAATATAAGTAATTCAAATGAAAAATAAAATGTGTCAGGCACTATCTTTGTGTTTTTAATTTATGTCATTTTATTAAATGATCATTTTTGTGCCTATTCACCAAATTTAAAGACTTACACAAAATACTTTGTAAATGAACTGGTGCATATGATTGTAACATAGAGGATATAGGGGCTGTTTCTTACTAGGATTTCACCTTAACATTCCCAGAAGTTAGGTTCCAATTAAAGTCCTATAAGTGTCATGTTATTTAACTTTGGGTGAAACATACTATGCAAAAATATTGACTTTGGCAATTTTTTATGCTAAAGCAGAAATCAAAATTGTGCATTTTGTAACATTTTACTTCCTTTTTCCCAATTTGCATTTCTTATCTTTCTACTCCATTGTATTTTGTTATGAACAATATTAACTTGCTGGCAAAAGCATATCTGATGCATAGAATGATGCAAAAATATTATCACGTGTTTTGTATCTTTTAATGGTAATAATAACAATATGAATTCAATAAAATTCATACATTTTATTAATTGTTTGGAGCATGCTGCTATTACATATGTGGGCTAGTCTGAAGCTTCCACTTATCTCACTTCAGTTCTTTTCATCCTATCTCAAGATCAACTCACTTCACGTCAGTTTACATTATTTCATTTCACTTCACATACCCCTTACAAGCATTTTAGTATCACAACACTGAACAGTACAAATTGCCAAATAATTAAACACATAGAGAACATAAAAAACAATGATTAAATAGGTATATTACATATATTACTTCCCTGTACAGTGCAGCACCGATAATCTGGCATCGGCGGGAATGATGCAATGCCGGATTACTGATTTTTCCAGATTACAGATGTGTTGAAAATTTCCATTAAAACCATTGTCGATCATGTGCTATTGACCAGTGTATTATTTATCAATGGAAGGTAGTCTTAAAATATGCATACGATCGCTGTATAAACCGAAAAAAAAAAATACTAAACTACACTGGAACAAATCGAAACATACCAATTCCCCCCTCCTTTCCCTCTTGCTTTTCAAAGCACTGGCGAATTCCTTCCCGCGATAGTTATTGCATTTCGTACGGTGACAGGATGTCTAGAAACAAGGCAAAGTGTTTGAAAGTAGCCGAAGCCACGTGTTTACAATGATGCGTAAAAATGCTGTCTCATTTTAAAAACATACATATTAATGTTCTATGAAAGCACTCGCATTATCTTTGAATTCTTCATTCAGCTACACTGCACCTTTGACTGCAATTAATTTAAATGTAATAAGCGAACCAAGCTGTATTTACTTTTGTTTTTATCTCGGTACTAGAGAATGCATTGATTCGAATATTTGCGGCAGTAATGGTGATCGGCAAAGAAATGTTAGGGCCGAAATACAAAACAAAAAGAAAAATATTCGGTGAAAAATGATCTATTGAAGAAGAAAAAAAAGATTAAGATAGTCATACATCAGTTAAAATCAGCATTAAAAGTTCCAGATTTTGAGATTCTGGATCCCTTTCAGGGAGAAAAAAAAACAAAAAAAAAACAAGACCAGTGCCAGATTATAGGTGCTGTCGGATTATAGGTTCCTGCATTATGGATACTGCACTGCATTACATTAATACAGTTAATAACAAACATAGTCATTTAAGTAGGTAGGGCTTACATTTATTCTTCTAGTTCTAGACCTCGCTGACTCTGGTACAGGAGGCTGAGTAACTGTGGGTGAACTTTCACTGTTACTCTCATTATCAAGTTCAAGATCATCAAATTCATTGTCATATTTTGGTGATTCAAATGACTCTGATGGCCTCAGATGTATCCTGTTCCTCCTAACAACCTTACCATTTTTAGTTTTGATTAAATAAGAATGAGGAGATTTGTGGAGTAGCAGGTTCCCAAATCTTTGTTTTGAAATTCCAAGTCCTTATATTTTCCCCTTGTTTTAAGACTATCAGCAAACGTGTATTTTTGTCATAATATAATTATTTTTGTCATAATATAATTTTCATTTTTGTTGCTCCAGTTTTAAAAGTTTGGGGATACCTTTGCTCAGTTTTGTGGATAATAATGCCTCTGACACAGGCAGCTTAGTTTTTAACCTATGATTTATAAGGAGTTAGGCAGGGGATAAATTTAACTCACTTAATGATGTGTTACTGTACTCCATGATGCTGATTAGTATTTGTCATCCCCATTCACTTTTCTAAGTATGTTCTTAGCAATGCCCACAGCTTTCTCTGCCATGCCATTGCTTCTTGAGTACCTGGGACTAGAGAATTTAAACTCAAATTTCCATTCCTCAGCAAACTGTTTGTAACAAAGACTGTTAAAGGGGTTATTATCAGATATTACATAATTTGGAATGCCGTACCTACTGAAAATTGACTTAAGCTTATTGATTACTTTGACTGCACTCTTATCTTTAAGTTGCTCTATTTTAATCCATTTTGAAAAGTAGTCTACTGGAATAAGGTAAACTCTTCCAAATTTCATTAAATATACCCCCAATTTTTTTGAAAGCTCTCTTAGAAACAGTATGATTTATTAATGGTTCTTTGAGTTTTGTTTCTTAAAAGTCTCACATATGGACACAACTTCTTCAATGTCCTTAGACATGTTTGGTCAGTAAAAGATTTCTTGAGCTTTGGCTTTACATTTTACAATGCCAAAATGTGATTCATATATCAGACTTACTCATTTCATTTCGTAATGCCTCTGGTACAATTAATTTGTTATTAAGAAACAACATTTACGATCATCATTTACGTATAACCAATCTTTCAGTTGATAAAATTGTTTTAATACTCTACCTTCTTTTAATTTGGGCCAACCATTTTTACAAAACTGAATTACCTGTTTAGTTTATTGCTGGTGGTATCCAGTTTAGTTTATTGCTGAAATTGCTTAATTTTTATATCACTAATAGGCAAAGATTTGATTATTGTATGAACCATAAGCAACATTTCTTTATCCTCTTTGAATGTATTATCCACAATATGTGCTTTTGAGAGAGTATCAGCCAGGTACATAGGTTATTTCAAAATTATACTTAAGTAATTTTAGTAACTTTTTCCAGTGCCGGATTAAGACAGCGCGGGGCCCGTAGCAAATGTTGCCAAGAGGCCCCCTGCTCAGTGACGCACCCATATATATTAGGGGGAGGAGTTCACCCTCACATTAAAGTAGTAGAGCTAAATTAAATGAGAACATAAATAGTGCTAATTATATTACAATTTATGTTAAGCGCTAATTAATGGTATTACTAATGCTAATTAGATGTAAACAAAACTAAAAGGTCCCACGTGTTATATTCGCGTGAGGTTTATCCCAGCCCTTCCTCCACCTTGGGTGAGCTAATCTGTAGGTTTTGTGCGATAATAAAATAAAACACAACTTTTACGAATTTTCTTGTTTCAAAATGAACAAATTTGCGTTAACACTAGATAAATCAATTTCTCCAAGTAAATTAGTGTGCGGAAAAAATGCCCGTCAAAATAAAGTGTGGGAGGGGGGGGGGCTAAATAGATAGTGAGACTGGCGATATGTTTAAAGTTATTTATTCGTACAACTCAGGTTTTTTTTTTTTATGAATATGTTCATGGATATATATTTAGAATTTCTAACACTTCCCACCTTTCCCATATGAAAACATATAACTAGACAAGTTTACACATATAAAATAATAATTGTTTCTGTAAAATTTTTAGAACCTTCGAAATCAATATTATTTTAAACTGTGTCTTTAAACACTATTTTTTCCCCTATAAAAATACATGCTTGTAAAATTATTTCATTATCTGGACGGTCTTATATTTTTAACTTCTCTTTATTTATTTAATGGGTTAATTCATAAGAAATCGAACTGGGGATAGATAGATCTAGCACAATAATACCTCCACCATTCAAAATATACTGCATACACGGAAGGCATTTAAACTGTACACGCTTGTACAGGGGGACTGTTACTTCCACACACCGCTTGGAACACTTCTAAAGGTCATTTCGTTAGTGTTCTACAAGCATATGTACATTACTTTTCAACTTATCTTCGTTAAAATGATATAAAATATTTTGCTCAAAAAAAATCTTTATAAGAGGAATAGAATAATCTATATAATAAATAATAAAAAATTCGGATAAAACATTCATTATCGTATTACGTTCAAATGTTTTTGCAAGACATAATAATCTTAAATGTGACAAGTAATTTGTGAGTTTCTTTGTGGATCAAGAGTATCCGAAAATTCTCTTTGTTTTCAGTTTACCTGGGGTTATGGCTTCTCGGATACCCCGACCGTGCGAAGATCCTCTCGGTTCTAATTATTTTATTTGAACAAACGTACTGGCATTAGCGCTCTTGACCTGTGGTTTCGACCGGCCAAAAATCTTTTATATTTAACGTGGTTAATTTCAAGATTAATAAGATAATTTATCGTAATAGTGGATTCCCCAACTATAAAAAAATGACTTACATTCTATATATTATTATTGTTTCAAAAAATAATTCGCCTTCGTTTAAATATTGTAAAATATAAAATAAATAATTAAGTAAAAACAAAGCAAGCCAACTACCAAAATCCTCCAAAGATGGTTTACACCCTAGTACACCTTCGAATTTCGCCAAAGCCACCCGCCTTTACTGTAAAACAAAAGAACTTTGGGTCTGCCCAACATCCGTTTAAAATACCATCCTCATATTTACTGCAAAACAAAATAACCTTATGTCCAATATTTAAATAAAAATTATTGTTTCGTGGGGGATTATTATTGATTATGGGGCGCGTTTTTCCTACAATCTTAATCCTATGGATCTCAGCTCTCGGGGAAATGCAGAAGGTCAACTCGCGTTCCAGAGAACATCTTCAGAAATAGCCACAAATATTTCCGTTCTATTGAGTCATTTTGAAAGTTTGATTACAACTTCATTAAAAAATTCATTCCTGAATTTTTTAATGAAGTTGTAATCAAACAACTTCATTAAAAAATTCATTCCTCCCCTGAACCCCCCCCCCCTTTTACTTCTGTTTTTTAGACTGTGCTATACATTGGATTTTTTTCTCCTGTAAAAGAACTATAAATGCTACATACACCATTTTCAATATGGTACATGGTACTCTACATAGAAAAAACATAAATTTCGCACAAATCGATGTATATCCACAGCAGTTAGAACACTGGATGGGTGGACATCAGAACAGACAAATAAGCGAAATCATAAGGACGTTAACCCGTTTTGGGTTCTAATGCATTAACAAATTTTCGTCGGTCAGAGACCCCCTCCTACTCCTAGGCAGACAGCCCTTAAGAAAACACAATACAATAAATCAGTTAATTAAAGTGCGAGTAACGAATTTTCAAAATTCACAAAGAAATCGACATAGCTTAATATAATCACATTAGACATTTTTCGAGGTACTACATATTATCCCGGCGATCCGCCAAGACGAGCAACTTTTTCGCCAAAATAAATGCCGGACACATGAAATTATTGATGGTTCGGAATACGATTGCCAACAGTTTGTCAGGAAATTTGAGGAAAAAATAGTTTGGCGTTAATGACCGAGGGGATACGTAAATACCTTTTTCGATATATCGAAAAATGATAAAAATATCGCCAAGTTCGGTTCATTTTTCAAAGCTCTTTTTTCTCACCCTATTTGGCAATTTATCGAAAAAGTCGCCGGCTTTTGGAGCAAATTTTGAAGGAGGCACATGATCGTCGTCGGATTATTAGCTAATTATATTGTAGGATAGTATTATTATATGCTTAACCCATTTATGCCTAGTGTCCTTTTTTTGGGACGGCATTTTCGCTATTAGTCGAAAACGTTATTTATTTTTCCTAGCCTTTATTCATGAGTATTGAGCTACAACTCTACAAAATATTTTAACATGACCAAGTAGGATGTTGATATTTCGATTTTTATGCATAATGATTTTAAAAGAAATCATCCCTTGTTCAAGACGTTAACATCAGAAATTTATCTATTATTTCTGTTATCAGTAAAAATCGAAGAAAGTCGCAAAAATATCCAGGCACGAATGGGTTAAAATAGATGCCTGTCTCTAAACTGCCATTGACCGTATTGTATTGAAATGATTTTGAGTGCTCCCGTATAGAAAAACTTTTAACTATACAGACACTATTTTCGATGCAAAGCTTCATTTTGTAATCCTTAATAACATCCAATTTTGTTTCATTTCTTTCAAAGAGCAAAATATCTCTAAAACTAGAAGTCAAAGCCTTTTGTGAAGGCAATTACAACGGGAGCGAGAAAAAACATTTTATGGAAATTTGTCTTTCATTCAATATATTTAATTTTCATCCACCTAAAATAAATAATTTCACATTCAATTTTTATTACAGACCCAAATCGAATTTCATGTTCATCTGGAAACGTGCGGAATCTTTTAGCAGTCGAAAGCTTTCAATTGTATACATAAACATTCGAATATCCAGCAGACGATTTATTTGTGGGGAAAAAAATAATAATAAACTGTGTAATTGGGAGAAATTATTTTAAACGTATTGATCCCCCAATTATATGACGTCATTTTCACTTAAAATAGGTCATTTTGTCACGCAAATGATTCACTTTTTTTGACTCTCGGAAACGAAATAATGCTGAAAATAGCGAAAAATCGCTTAAAAATGAGCGAACGCGTGGATTTTCAGATTTTTAAAATTGACAGATTGTTTTCTATATTTTTTTATAACGTTGTGAAAATTTTCAAGCGGATCGTACAAAAGATGTAGAAGTTGTTAGGCTTTTTGTCCTTGACTTTGTAATCTTTTTGCAGTCATAGAGGAAAAAGTTTTATCTTGAAGTCAGGGTTCAGCGCAACTACAAGGGGTGATCAAATGAAAAGGTACGAAACGTCGCAACAACCTAACCGTTATCATATTTGTCCATGCAGCTATGAGAGCACGTAGCGAGACATCTAGGAATGCGATTGGAGCCTTTTGTGTGGATAGGAACATGCGGGGGCCCACAGGAGAAAGCAGAAGCTCTTGTAAAAAGCACCCTCCTACGTTCAATTGACGCGGCAGTGCGTGTGAGGACAGGATGCCGTTCACATTGCAAAATTCGACGATTTAGGGGCAGCGAGACGTTATCCGATTTCTGACAGCGGAGGGTGTTAAGCCGGCCACTATTCATCGCAGGATGATGATGGTATACTGGGAAGGCTGTGTGTCCCACAAGTCAATGAGAAAATGGAATGTCCGTTTTCGCCAAGGAACTGGCCAAGTTCAAGTGGGCGACGTTGGACCATCCGCTCTACAGTCTGGACATGTCGCCCTGCGATTTCTATGTGGTGGTTCCACTGAAGAAATCACCTGGAAGGGAAGCGCTTCAACTCGGACGACGTACTCAAGGACGCTGTGATGGTCTGGGTCTTGTCACGGCCACAGGAATTCTGGGAACAAGGAATCCTGAAGGCTTGTTCGTCAGTGGGATCGTTGTGCTCAGGCCTATGGTGTATATTTTGAATAAAGTCTACATTTGTACCCACCGTGTCGTTTCGTACCTTTTCATTTGATCACCCCTTGTAGTTAGTAGAATGATACGCTTTAAAGAATAACTTCCCATAGAGCGCAATGTATTGGGACTATTTTGAGTGCTCCTGTCGAAAAAAATCTATAAATGCTACATAGATCCTTTACAATAGGGTACATGGTACTGCAGATAAGAATAACATATATAAATTTCGTAGAAATCAATGCCTATTGACGCGAGTTATATCAAGGACGGACAGACAGACAAACCGAAATCTTAAGCACTTTTCTACCTTGTTGGAAAGTGTCAAAAAAGCTAGATCTTGAGGGGGAAAGACGAAAACTTTCAAGGTAAAGGCGCGGGGCCCCTAAAAGCGCGGGGCCCGTAGCATTTGCTACATCTGCTATATTGTTAATCCGGCACTGACTTTTTCTGCATTTTGGCAGATAGTTTGTTGATTGTTTTATGCACAGCTGAAGTGAGAGATTTATGATCACTTTGAATGTTCACTTTCCTCCCGTCTGCAAAGTTGTAGTATTTTTGCAATGAATAAACTATTGCCAAAAACTTCATCTCAATTTGCGCATGGTTTTTCTCTGCCTCAATAAGGCTCCTTGAAATAAACAAGACTGTCTGATCTCTCTCTCTCTCTCTGCAAAAGACAAGCTCCAAATCCATCCTTGGAACTGTCACATTGTATAATTATTTCCTCTGAAGGGTTAAAAATCTTTTAACAGAGGAGCTTTAGAGAGAACTTTTTAAATTTTGTTTATTGCCTCTTCTTGCTCAAATTCCCATCTGAAGTCAGAATTATTTTTAATTAAATTTCTTAAAAGGAAGTTATTTCTGAAGCCATGGGCAAAAATTTAGGCAAATAATTTATCATTCCCCATAACCTTATATCAGATTTGTTATTTGGTTTAGGTATTTGTAATATAGCTTCAATATGGGCTGGGGCTGCCTTATTTCCCTCTCCACTTATAATCTGCCCCAAGTATTTAACTACTTTTTGCTTATATTGAAACTTTTCCTTATTAAATTTTATATTTATTTCTCTTGCTCTATTAAGTACCATGCCTAATGTTTTCTCATGACTATATAAATCATGTCCTGTCACTATTAGATCATCGAAATAAATCTCTACTCCTGGTATATCCCTAAATACTCGTTGATTACGTTTCATGAAAACTTCTGGAGCTGAGGAAATGCCAAATGGTTATCTATTGAATATGTATCTTCCAAAGGCTGTGTTGAAAGTTCATAACTCAGAGCTTTTCTCATCCAGTGGAATTTGCCAAAATCCCTCTTCTAAGTCAAATACAGAAAACACCTTTTTACCTTCTAAGTGGTTTATAAAATCATCAGCTGGTGGTATTAAATGGTGCTCTCTTTTGAGAACTTTATTTAAGTCCCTTGGACCAAGACACAGCCTCAATTTACCATTTGACTTTTCAAACACTACCAGACTCTGGACCCAATCAGTTGTTTTGTTTACTTTAGGAATTATACCTTTTACTTCTAGTTAAACTAAAGTTTCAAATAATTGATCATGAAGAGCTGGTGGAACTTTCTTGAGAGATATAAGAAAGACTCTTGAGCGAACCTGATCTAAGTGGGTATCACGCAGCCCCAAAACAATTCTATCGTAAATCAAGCTTTCTTGGTCTTGGAACTCATATGTGCATGCTAATGTTTTTAGCTGGATAGTGTAACTGTCCACTCCCTGCCCTTCTTGTTGAGAGCAACTAAAAAATTTAAATCTTTCAAATACCACATTTTTTTTTTTTCGATGTGCAGTACTCTTCAAATTTGGCAGTGACTTCATTATATTTTACTCTTTCTGAGAACTTGAAAGTGCTATAATTTCCCTGTCATCAACTTTGCTAACAGCAGGTTTATAATTTTTTCTGACGCAATTATTTAGTTGTTGAACTTCTGATGCCACTTTTTCCACAATTCTGATACATTGCTGGATCCAAAGTCCATTTCTGGTGGTGGTTTAAAGATATCCATTCTGACTAACGTTTAATTTGCTTCCAACAATATAATGACACAGTAATGCTTATCGTCTGTTTAAAGTTATAGGTTCTTTTATCGTCCTTAAACTTACACCATGTTTTATATCTTTTAATGGTATAATAACAATACAAATTCAACAAAATTCATGCATTTTATTAATTGTTTGGAGCATGCTGTTATTACATATCTCGGCTAGTCTGATGCTTCCACTAATCTCACTTCAGTTCTTTTCATCCTATCTCAAGATCAATTCAGTTCACTTCAGTTTACATTATTTAATTTCACTTCACATCACGATTTTTTTATGCCTAAGTAATGATGCACAGGCTCTATGAAAATCTGCTATAAACATCAAACATATATAATAATATATTTTTAACATATCATTCTACTCATCTAAAACAACAAAAATGACAGATTATTTAATTCAGTACTATAAGTAATGTTTTCTTTTTTATTCTTTTTCATATTCAATTATATTTTTAAAAAAGGAATATCTTCTTAAAAGAAATACTACAGCACATTTATGCACCCATTTTTGTTTGCTGTGCAATATTGAATTTTACTGATGGCATTGTTTATAATGCACATCAATTATTATATATTACTTTTTTAGGTCCTGTAAGAGTATGTTCTAACTGTAGTCTAACATATGCAGGTGCGGATCCAAGGGGAGGGCGGTGGAGGTGATCGCCCCCTCCTGGGCGAAGTCCTAAAATCTGTTATAATCTGTTAAAATATAGTATGAAAGTATAATGAAAATTATGTAGCCTTTTTCTAAGGGGTGTATTGCGGGTACTACTCCCTGTCCTTTTTAATCATCACTCATATATAGATTTTATCAATAAAATAATTAATTATATTAATTAGTATAATTGATTATATTAATTAATTATAAAATGATTTTGCGCATTCTACCCCCCTGTTTCAGGTACAAAATCGCCCCCTCCTTGAGAAAGCCCCTGAACATATGTGTATATAGATTTACTTTATAGTATATACAAACTATTATTTTTATTATTTGCCTACATGATTTTGAGTCTTGTTTATCACAGATATGAAACTTTATTGTTTAACAAAGAAATTGGAGTGAGTTAACAATTGTTTTAGTATTTAGCTGTACTATTTGAAAGCTGAATTTGACAATTCAAAAAACAGTAGAATTTATCATACAGTCTTGAATAGGGGTAGACATAACTAATTCTTAATTGATAAATTAAAAATTATTTGTCTTACTTTTAGCTTGAAAAAATCTTCAGTACTGTTGCAAGAAAAGGAAATATGCTGAGAAGAAAAGAAAGATCTCCTGATGTATGTTATTAGCCTTTTTCTCATTTTGTGTTTTAATTTTTGTCTTCATTATCAGTTGTTATGATAATGAAGCATTTTTGATAATATTTTCATTGATACATTTACTTTTCCTTTTTTGTCACACATTACATTAGATTGTTACTTTATATAGCTTATACAGCAAGAGTTTGCTTATTATTTTAACTTTTTTTATAAATATTTTTATTGAATCAAATAGAATCTTAATTAATTCTTTTTTTAAACATTTTTCTAATCAGCCTTATGTATCTTTAATAAATACTTTAGGACAGTAGCAGTGAACCTATGAACTGTTGTCCAGACACTGACCAGCACGGCTTTTTAAATATATACTTTTATAAACTTTTTTTATCATAGAAGAGACAATAATCAAAAACAGTAAAAAAGAAAATACATATATCTAATGTCAAATTTACAGTACCTGGCCAAATTATTAGACCAATGGTAAATTTCACATTCTTTCATATATGTGCAACCTTATTAATGAAGAATTTTATTTAAAAAGATGTTTGATTCCTTCATATTTTGATATATATTAAGGAGTACAATGATAAAAAAGTCCCAATAAAGCATTTATTAAATAAAATATAACATTTACCATATTTACTCGCGTATAAGTCGAGAAATTTTGTACAAAATAGGCTTCAAAGTGTGTGTGTGTGTGGGGGGGGGGGGTCGGCTTATGCGAGGGCCCTTCATTTTAAATTTCTTTTCTTTTTTTTTTTTTGTTTAATCAGAAGTTGAAATTGCCCTTTTAAAAGACAACTGTTCTCTTCCCGCATTCCATAACACAATGACGTTGTTTAAGGTTGATTTCCATACCAGGAAGAATGTAGCGATACAAAGATTGAAAATATTTACAGTAAAACCTGTGTTGAACGACCCCCATATTTAATGACCACCTGGTCTTGTCGACCATGTCTTAGTGGTCCAGAGTACCATATAATTATAAATACTGATTTACTTTCCTTGTTGAACGACCACCTGCCTGATGCAACCAATGACCACTATGTATAAGAAACAAATTTATTTAAAATTCTATTTTAGCGACTGCAAATTCTAAAAAAAATTCTTATTTTCCCCTATTTGAGTAAGTTCGTTGTTTGGATGATCAGCAGTCACGCGGTATGATGAAAACGAAGGTTGACACTTGTTTAGTTGAGTTGAAACGCAGCTTCCAGTCACTAAATAATCCATGGAGTCACTGAACGCTATAGCGGCATTCAGAAAAAGATTGTCTACAAATATCATTCAAAAACTGAAACAGGAGAGGCAATTTTTCTTAATTTATGAGTGTCTTCATCCCACTGGGAAATTTTAATGTAACTTATAAAATTTAGTTATTTTTTAAACTTGGTAATTCAATGTAGTCATCCAAATTATTATTTTACTGATAGCTTTGCAATTAAGCTTAAAAGTTGATAGTGTATTAAATATTTTAGGATGATGCTGACTTTGACACTGTGGATACTACTCTACTGATTCATTTATTTGGCAAGAAAGGAAATGAAGATCTTAGTTATGAAGATTTTTACAGGTTTAATGAGGAAATTTTATATTTATTTTAACCCTGTAATGCCCACTATAAGAAATTCCAAAGCAAAAAAATATATTTCCATTGAAATGGTTTTTTAAGACAAATAATATAAATTTAATTAACCTGTGAAAATTCAATAGAAGTGCTGCAGCCGCCATCATTGGTGGGAGAGGGGTGATCGTGGTCAGAAGAAGTCAATGCCAGATTAAAATTCAATACTTTCTAAAATTATTTCTTAATTAACAAAAAATAAATTAATTAATTATATGTTGCATTACTGAGACCCAATTCAAAAAAGCTATTAAGTTGATCGGGTGTATTTTGGGAGGAGGTGGATAAACAGTAAAAAAATCTCCCCCCCCCCCCATTCCCCTCCCCTTTCCGAATGTTTTAAAGTATTTACCGCTATTTTACGAAGCTTACGATTTCTATTTTCAAATAATTAGTGTCCTATTTCCTAGAAAAGATATCAATGTTTATATTCACAAAGGCGAATTTGTGGAAAAAAAAACTTCTTAAAAACTTCTTGCATTCGCAAAAAGTTCGGATAGATTACCAGGCACCATTAAAACAAAAGAGCAATGTGTAAGGAGAAGAGCCTCCAGTTAAAAGTAAACATTTTTTACCCCTGATGGAAGGCTGTTGATTACGTAATGAGCTTGTTTCAGCAAATTGTTTGTTTTAAACTGAATGTTGTGTGATAACTCTTGATGTTTCTATTTATTTATTACTCTTGATATTTATAGCATTGGGATTTATTTTAAAAGCACTTAGCATTTCTTCAGCATGCCAATTAGTTGGCAGTGTTTATTTGGTAGAATGCTCCTGTATAGGGCGAAAAGCCGCACAGCAAAAACAAAACAAAAACTTATAAATTAACTTTTGGGGGAGGAGAAGGGTTAAACTTGCACTGGGTGCAACATAGACTAGTTTTGGCTGAAATTCAGTATTTTAAGAACAATAGATGTTTATGTGAAAGATGGGTGCGTTTAATAGAGGGCAGTGCACTTTGTGGTATTTTACGGAACTTTAACCCATGAAAATATATATTCAAACCTTCATTAAAATTTAATTATAGTTCTAAAATGTAGCTACAAAACATTTACTTCTATCATTTTTTCCTTTTTACTTAATTGAGGAGACATTGGTTGGATTTATGAAGCCATCCAGTCCAAAGCGCGGGACATGGACCCTTATCAAGGCACTCTGACATCTCACTTTCTCCAAAACTGAATCAAACCACTTTTCTACGGGGTAGGTTCGCAATCTGATTCGCTATGCTGTGTACGCTAAAAAGTACGTGATTGGTGGTGGCACCATCTTTTGAGACAATTTTCACTAAACAAATTTTGCAATTTTTCTTTGAAGATTGGCTAAAAAAATTTTTTTAAATATCGTAAATGCCGTACCCAGTATAAACACCGCACTTACTATTTTTTAACTTGTATACTCATAAACACTGTGGCGTTTCTTCTGTAAATTATGCTATTATTGATTTAAGTTACAATTAATGATTTTATGACTTTAAAGTAATATTTTGAAATATTTTCCTGTAAAAAAATAGAATTTAAAGGATGGTAGCATATATGCTACCATTCTTTAGAAAAATATGGGCATTAGAAAATTAATAATTCTTTATTTTATGAAAATAAAGGGAAATATAAATTTATCAAGAGAACTAAAAATGATTGTAATTATTTATTGTTTAACTTTTTTGGAACAATCGCATAATTTTTAATAACTACTTTTCAGTTCAGCATGCAGAAATTTGCTTTTGTTTCAAAATATAATTTATCAAGAAGATGGTATTGAGATTAGTTTTCCAAATTGCTGTTTTATGTCATATAATGTTAGGTTGTACAGAAATGAATGACACAAATGCTGTCACTGGATGGAATAAAATTTATTGACAAAAAACATATAGTACATCAGTAGAGGTAATCCCCAGCCAAGTCAATGCACTTCTGCTATTTGGCTGAGAGGTTCTGGAGTAATTTGGTAAACCATTTTGTGGGTGTGTTTCTGCACTGCTTACATGCAGTTGCATGCAACTCTGCAGAAGATTGAATGTACTGTCCCCTGGCTACATCCTTGATCTTGTCAAATAAGAGGTAGTCTGACCCACACAGCACACTATGTCCAAATCAGGTCTAACAGATATCCAAACTGATGTATAACATCCAGGACATTTAAAGGATATTTATATGCGGAGAAAAAAATATATCTATAGGACATCTAAATCGCTACCTCTATAAGATATCCTTAGAGGGCTTATAGACATCTAATAGTCATCCAAAAAAGGATATCTATTGAAAATGTATTTATGACATCCATAAGAAATCCATCAGTAGACATCTTATGTAGCTAATGATATAGATGCCCCATAGATATTTAATTGCCATCCAAAGCTACAAATCTATTGGATGTGTGTGTATAACATCCATAAAAGATGCATTTGTAGACATGTTATTTACCTGGCTATTGAAACAAAAATTTACTCAGTTTGAAAGGATTTTCAGAAAAATCGCAAAATCTAGTAAGAATTTTTTTTTAAATCCGATGCCTATAGCTTGAGTCACTGATCATCTATCATGTCAACAAATTTCATTTAGTCAGTTTTACGTGATGTACGAAAAAAAAATTGCGCAGTTTGAAAGAATTTTCAGAAAATCTCAAAATCTAATGAATTTTTTAAAAATTCGATGCCTATAGCTTAAGCTGAGTGACCACCTATCATGTTACCAAATTTTATTTCATTCGCTTCAGTCAGTTTTATGTGATGTGCAGACAAACTTTTTTTTTTTTTTACGGTTGTACTGGGGTCCCAAATGCTTAAAACGGATAGAAAATGCAAAATTTTGTGATACCAAGTAATGTACGGCAAATTCTAATTTTATTTATTTAGATACATAAAAGTGTTTTCATTCCGAAATTGAAGCAACAATCACTTCAAACTTTAGTCTTCTCACCGCGAGTCGAGTCTGCCTGGTGGTTAGGACGCTCGCGTTTCACGCCTTGGATCCATGGTTCGAAACCAGCTGAAGAAAATTGATTTCAGTTTAAAAGTAACTTGAAGTTCTTATCTGTGATAATAGGTAATAGATGGCAGCACCAAAATTCACAGAATTCTCAGTGGAATTCACAGGAAGAATCCTCAGTGGGTAAAAAAAAGTTGTAGTTATGACGTCACACTTCACTTTTCACCCGAGAAATCTTAGATATTTTGGCTGTCCAATTAATATCTATGCTACTTGGATATCGATCTCTTATAGACATCCTGGATATTATAGATGCTGTCTATTCCTTAGAGAGATAACACCCCAAATCTCTTATAGAGGTCCATGTTATGTTATCTGGAGGATCTTGGACTTCTAATAGATATACCCATTATCCAATTCTGATTCCTTATAGATAACCAATGGATATCTTTGTGCTGTGGGGGGAGGCTTAAGGGCCTCTTGGTATAAAAATGGGGGAAAGAAGAAAGTGATTAATTGAACATCTGGTCAGAAAAAGTGGGTGCAAAATAGGGGTTGTGTAAAAAATGCTATTCTGTTTCCTGGTCGAGCCTCTTTGCTTAAAAACAGGGAAAAAAAGAAAGTGATTGATTACGCATCTATCAGTTTCTCCATTTCCTCGTTTTGAAATAACAAGTAGAGAGGGGTGAGTGCCATTTTCACCCACACATGAAACAGAGGCAGGCATACACCGGATTTGAATGGGAGAACTGCACGTGTTTTTAGTGTATCAAATCTCATATAGAATTTTTAATTTACAAAAAAGCATTTTTTTCATTTCTTCATTTTTACCTATCATTTTTATCCTGAAGTTATTTTTGAACCTAAAAGGTACCTTTTCCCCACTATTATTAAACTAAAATCTAAAGAAAAAAATTAAGACCAATTTTACAGTTTTTTTATTTTTTCAATTTTTTTTTTCAAACTTTAAGCTTTTTACAGCACCTCAAGATGTTCTAGTATTGCAACCAAATTTTTTAAAGTTCATTTTGAACCTAAAAGGCAAATTTTCCCTGCTATTACCAAACTAAAATCTTTAAAAAAATTTTAAGGCCATTTTCGTTCCACCCTAATGTATGTATATCTTGGTTTCCCCCCCTTCCTGGAAAAAATCCTGTCATCGCTCTTGTTTGGGGCTTTAAAAAAACTTCAGATAATCAGAAAATCGAGATAAATGTAGTCGAGATATCGAGAATCAACTGTATATATGAAGTTCACATCCCCTAACGAGAATTGAAATATATATTTTATGTATAAGTTTCCCCAACCATTATTTAGTTCAATCCAGTTTTGTAAAGCTCTTTCTCAAACTTGCTAAAATTTAATAATAATTAAAAAAAAATTCACCTAACCTAATACAAAGCTCAGCCCTTAAAAGAAATATCTAATATGGATTTCCTATATGGGCTATGATATCTAAATGACATAATTTTGCACAATTATTATTTAGTATTGTTTACCTTCTCTAAAGTGATCTATAAAGAAATTGTTTTTTGAGAACATGTGAAGTCAACATCGACTAACAGGAATTAAAATATTAAATTTTGAATAAGTTTAGCAAGTTTTGTTCTGTTTTACCCACCTTTCGCAACTGTATGACATATACACAATTACACCATAATTTTGCATGCAGTAACTGTCTAGTGTGTTGGTCGGTTTTCTACAGATGTAACCTGAATACATGAGAAACCCTTGAAAAGTCCTCCACTCAAAGCATAACCCCTAGGTAGATATCCCTCGTGTAAAGTTGCCTTAACAGAATATTCTCAGCCGTTGAGTTTTGGCCTCTCTTTCTGAAAATGAGAAATGAAAAATTTCTTTTTTGACCATTTCACCATTAGAATTGTGCCAGGTGTCCATATTTGAGATTTGAAAGCATATCTGTGACACCACTAAAAGGCTCCATCTCTTATTCTTACAGTAAATAGAAAAACTAATCTCTTAAAGGGTGCTAAGTTCTTTCTAAGCAAATATTAACTCCCACCTAGTTATGCTAATATTATTCACACGTAATTGGTAAAGGTTTTTAAGGGTACATTAAAACATCATCTTGTTTTGATACAAAAAAAGAAGTAAGAAAATCTGAAACACTTTCAGGTTTTAAATACGCACTTAAGTGCTATGAATTAAAAGCATATCATAATTCATGTGTTTTCCTATTTTCTTTCCTTGTTCCATTAAGTTGGAAAGTGTATCATTATTCATGAGTGTGCCGTATTTTTCTTCCTTTTCCATAAAACACATCTTTGGAATCTAAATCTATCCTAAAATGGCCTACTAAAACTCTTTGGAATGTGCATCATAATCCATGAATGTGCCATGGTTATCTTTCTTCAGTTGATTCCTACATTAATGCGCAGACTCTTGCCAAAGTGGTGATAATTAAACATATGCAGTCACTATCAGGGTGCGAATTGACGGGGGGGGGATGCCAGGGATCGTCCCCGGCTGAAGAATGTAATATCCCTGGCTAGAGAAATATTAATGGATCCCTGCCAGGGATACTATTTATCCCCTGCTGAAGAAATATTAAACTGGTGAGTGAAGATTTGGGATTGAAGTCAAAATGAAGGTGGTATGTTATCGTTTGTTACTATACTCTAAGGCGACTGCCTTAAAATTTGGTCTCTTTTCTAAGCTAAGAACACTCAAGGGTGGCTTCCAATACAGGCACATTGTATGTGGCTTGTGTATCTGTGATTTCATAGAACAAATAACCTATGACTTTTGTTTGAATATAAGTCAGTTCCCGCACGTGTCGGTGACTGCATTTGTCAAGTAATATCATGTGAGGGAAACATTTGCACCTTCCCTCCTTCTTCTTTTCAAGTGTCCCCCCCCCCTGGAGAATGTTTTCTTTCAAATGTCCCCCCCTGGAGAATGTTTTCTTTCAAATGTCCCCCCCTGGAGAAAATGTTCAATTCGCATCCTGGTCACTACGATGATTTTTTGTATTTATGTGGCAACCGTAATGTAGAATTAAAATGGCGATTTGGACATGTAACATGTAATTTGGAACATGTAAGTGCAGCATTCCATTACTTATTTATTTATTTTGGGTTGCCAATTAATGTAGTTTTAATAATAAAGTGTCTTCACATTCCTTAACTGGTGAACTTATCCCAAATTTGTTCACATTAGTTTCCATCTAGTTCTTTTACGAGCATTGAAACTTGCGCTTAACTCCTTGTGCAGTGATTTTTTAGGTTGGCATAGTGGGGGTGTTAAAATAAGAATCAACTTTTTCTTGTTCCATGAAACACATCTTTGGAATTGAAAAACTTAAAATCGTTTACCTAAACTGGTTTACAATCTTTCCCAAGCATATTCCAACTATACTTCACCATTTTAAATACTGTTTAGAATGAGCATCATAATCCATGTGTGTGCAGTGTTTGTCTTTCTTGTACCACAAACACTTCTTAAGAATATGAAATCTATATTAAAATTGCCTACCAAAACTGTTTACCAATCTTCACCAGGCATATTCTACCTATACTTCACCTTTATAAATACCTTTTGGAAAGTGTATCTTAATCTGTGAGTGTACTGTATTATCCTTCCCTGTTCCATAAAACACTTCTCCAGAATTGAAGTCTACATTAAATTCGCCTTCTAAAACTATTTTACCCTCTTCGCCAGGCATACTCTAACCAGTGGCATATCTAGAGGGGGGCTGATAGGGCTGCAGCCCTCTCGAAAATCGAGAAAAAATTATGTTGAATTTCCTATGTTTGCAAATAAATAGTAATATCATCGTTAACAAACTTTCCAAGTTGGTAATTTTTTCAAAGTAATTTTAACAACGAGTAACAAAACACAAACATACCTATTTTATCCCAGACTCTCATAATTTTACACTTCTTTCCCATTTCCATGTGATGAGGTCATAGCGTCAAGCAGAGAAAACATATGGTCTCTGAAGAATCAGGCTCAGTAAAAAGATTTCTAAGCTTCCTCCTCTTTTCCCCTACATTTCGCACACATTTTCAGGCAACAAAACGAGATCACCTTAACCTGGGCCGGACCTCAGATAATCTGGTCTGGTGTCCAACTATCTGTAAATGGCTGCCCCCCACTTGATCTGTTTGGAACAAATGTTTCAGATGTATACAGTCGAACCCTGCTATAGTGAATCTCTTCTGACCTAATAAATAGTTCACTATAACCGGAGGTTCACTATATCCAAACTTGTTAAAATATTGATTTTTTCTTTGAATTTGATGGCAGTTTTGTTAGAAACATTTACTGTTATAATACATGATTTACTAATAAATTAACTAATAAATTATAATTATTCCCAATAAATTATTAAATAGATGACAATAAAAAATTAAAAAGAATAATTTTAAGTACTCACTTTTATTTTTACACTCCGTGCAAATAATTCGTTATTTTTGATTATATACATTTCGAATTTAAGTAAAGTTCATCAATTTTCTTATTAACGATTAAGAAACAGAGCAGAGTTTTTTTTCCACATTTTCCATAGAAGAAAATGCATTTAGAATATTGGAAGACAAAATGGAGCTCAATCCATCGCTTAGAAAAACCTTCTACTACCGTTGATGCTTTCACCAAATGATCTGCTGACGAATTCAAGAATATACGTCAACTGTTAAAAATTTTATGCATTCTCACAGCTTCCATCGCAACTTTTGAGAGAATTTTTTCAACCTTACAATCATTAAAATCTAAGAAATCGTATGAGCAAAAGTTGAACAGATTGGTACTTTTGTCCATTCACTGGGACATAAAAATATCTGATGACTTGGTCTTAGAC
Source organism: Cheiracanthium punctorium (assembly GCA_038373885.1). Classification (NCBI taxonomy): domain Eukaryota; kingdom Metazoa; phylum Arthropoda; class Arachnida; order Araneae; family Cheiracanthiidae; genus Cheiracanthium; species Cheiracanthium punctorium. Next base: position 126,684 of record JAWZYV010012454.1, read on the forward strand.
AAAATTTTAAAAAAGGCTAGAAGGCTGGACTAATACTGTATACAAGTAATTAGTTGAATGACTCTTAATAAAATAACTTAACTTTTTGCTTAATTTGTTCTTCATTTATTAATCAAATATATAAATTAATTAAAATATGCATTAATTAAAAAACGTACTGCTATTTCACTTTCTTTAGACTAGGGATGTAATGGATATTGATTTTGCCGGATGCTAGATACTGGATATCCGAAGCTCCTTTGGTTGTCGGATACGGATATCCGGTACTAAACATGCATTTACATATTCAGTATGTTTTTCATTTTTTTTATATAATGACATCAGAACAATAAATTGTGAACATGTTTAACACATCATTTAAGTATTTTTTAATAATTGACTTATAATTTTCAAAAACTAAATATCTTAACATATATGTGCATAAAAAATGTTCCTTAAAATGTAAACAGTTAAAATATTCTTTTTATGTATACAGTGCTGGCAGAAGGCAATAAATTTAACCATGACACATTTTTTAAAATGCATGTAATTGTAGATTATTTTCACAAAGAAAGGCATACTTTCTTTTATTTATTTAAGAATAAGATATCTATTACTTTTTTTTAATTTAAAAATAAGATATCTATTTTGATAAGATATCTTTGATAGATGAATTATTTTTTTCCAAACATGGGTTTAATGCTTTTTTTTCTGTTTTATTCATTTAATATTAATTTACATTAAGTGATTTTTAGTTTTATTTCAAGTTAAATTACTTTTAGAGATTGATAAATAAAAAGTAAATCCCTTTTAAATATTTATAAAACAGGATTTTTCAGGTTATGCATTAAATTTCTTTAATAAAAAAATCCTACAAGTTAAAAAAAAAATAGATCTGTTTAATTGTTTAGCTTCTAAAATATATGAGCATTCTTTCACAGTACTAAAACTTATATGGCACAAAAAAGGAGGAGGGCAAATTAAAAAAAAAAAAAAAATCTCCCTGTCGCAATAAATAAATTTTGAAGACAGAATAATCAAGAGTTTTTTGTTCATTATCTGATTTCTGGAGCAAATAAAAAATATTGGAGAAACTCGATGAAGAGAGAGTGTAAAATTGCATTATTACATCATTTTTGGTATTAAAATGAGAGAAACTGCATATAATGAATGCACATATTTTTCAAATGATACTACATAGTTCTTGTCATTAAATTTCTCCTATAAACAGCAGTCTACAGCTGAAAAGGATAAGATCACCTCAAATTTGCACATGGACACTACATGAGATGCATTTTTGCTTTTTTTTTTTTTTTTTTTTGTTAGTTCAGAAAATGTTTGTTAAGCAGCACTTAGCAGCATGAAATCAGCTCTAAATATGAGCCTAACTAGTTATAAATGTGCTCAAAAGCTACTGAACAAATGTTGAAATTGTGTGTTTATTTTGAATGATCCATTTCCAGTGTTAAATTTGTTGTTTTTTCATGTTTAACAGCAACTTGAACATTTTTAACCTTAACTTTCTAAGCACTTTTCATGTATAGTCTATAAAACAAATTTGGTTACTATCTGTTCACCCGTTTTAGTGGTAAAACCCTATTCAGGGGAAGTTCAATTATTACTATCTTGTACATTACATTATATTTTCAACTTTATCTTTGCCACTAAATATTATTGATATAATTTTGAGTCAATTTTTTTCATTTTTAGTGAGGAAAGTAGCATTAAATTGCAGATTAAGTAATACTTTGTTGCATGGTGAAAATAAATTAATTATAGTATATACTTTCCAATTTAATGTTTACATGAGAGATACTGAGCATAAAAAATATATATATATAAATTTAAAAAAAAATCAGAATGTAACACAATAAGATGCACACACACACACACACACACGCACGCACGCACGCACGCACGCACGCACGCACGCACGCACGCACGCACGCACGCACGCACGCACGCACGCACGCACGCACGCACGCACGCACGCACGCACGCACGCACGCACGCACGCACGCACGCACGCACGCACGCACGCACGCACGCACGCACGCACGCACGCACGCACGCACGCACGCACGCACGCACGCACGCACGCACGCACGCACGCACGCCACGCACGCACGCACGCACGCACGCACGCACGCACGCACGCACGCACGCACGCACGCACGCACGCACGCACGCACGCACGCACGCACGCACGCACGCACGCACGCACGCACGCACGCACGCACGCACGCACGCACGCACGCACGCACGCACGCACGCGCGCGCGCACACACACACACACGCACGCACGCACGCACGCACACACACACACACACACACACACACACACACACACACACACACACACACACACACACACACACACACACAACACACACACACACACACACACACACACACACAACACACACACACACACACACACACACACACACACACACACACACACACACACACACAACACACACACACACACACACACACACACACACACACACACACACACACACACAAAAAAAAAAAAAAAAAAAAAACCTTCAGAAAACTGTTTTCTCCCCAAAATTGCATGGAGGTTTTTAAACATTCTTATTTCTACTGATGAATAGAGCACTTATTATGTTTCATGTTTTGCATGATAAACAAAAGTTTTTCAGCATTATGTGGAGCCAAACGATTTCTATTATCTGTATAAATTCTTTTTGCTGAAATAAATAAACGTTCAGAATTTACTGAGCTTGGTGGAGCAAATAGGTATTTTAAAACAAGTGGCTTCATTCGTGGAAATAGTTCCTACCCAGGTTATTTTCAGCCCCACCTACTAATTCAATCTTGGATAGAAACCTGATATTGCAAATCAGTTTGATTGCATGATAAGACATCAATCAAAAAATATATTCGTCTTCTGTATCACTTTATCAAGAATGTTCAAGCATAATTTTTCATCCTGTCCCATGCATATTATAGAGAAAACTTTAGTAGTATATATAGCTGGATAACTGGCAGAAATGCCAGATATCCAGTAGTTATGATTCGGATATTGAAAAATCAGCTGGATAGGCCGGATATCCATTACATCCCTACTTTAGACATTCAAATATCAATATACTTTAAAATAGTAAGGCTGTTTCAGCCCTCCCCCCCCCAAAACGGCGTGGTTGGATACGCCACTGATTCTAGCTATTCCTTTTAGTAAATTGTTGTGTTTGCCAGTTTCTATCCAAATTTGGAAGATATCAGCAAGATTTGTTGGTTCAGTTTTGATGGCTTATTTTTTAGCACCAAACTTTGTGATCAATTATCAAAAATTGCAAACCTTGTGCAAATTTCAACATTTTAATCCCTTTCCCTTCTACATTATCTGGCAAACACATTTGAAAATATCTACACCATTACAATTTATGCATAGACAAATTGTGTCAATGCAAAAATACCTGCTTGATTTTAATAGCATTCAAGTGCTTAAAAAAAAAAATCTGAAAGTTTCTGAACTGGCCTATATTTATCTTTATTACAGTGTTTAGTACAGCTTATGAAAAACTTCCTAAATATTTCCAAGTGCCTGGCATAGTTTCTTGTACTTACGTACCAAAATCATGTGATTTTTTTCAAACCACTCTCCTATAAGATATAACAAGAGATTGTGTACGTTTGGAAACCTACTTGGTTTGGTTTTGCTTGTTTTCCAGGGTAGGATAGTTGAATAGTTCACGTGACTGAATGTGTTGTTTAGAGCTACATATGTTCTTCCAGGAGTTTCCCTACACAATATGGATCCTCATCAGTATGTTAGGACTTCTGAATATTGGCATTCCTCTGAAAATGCTAGCGACAAATTTCTTTCTTTCAAAAAAGGACTTTCAGGACCACAGATTTATTGTGCGCACACACACACCACATGTGCACGGTGGTCTTCATTGGTACATTGTAATTAAACCCACAACCTTCATGTTATGAGTCCAATGCCTGCACATCTGAGCTACCATGGTCTGCAACTTAATTTGGTTGAAGTGATTAAACATTTTAATGCGCAAGAAGTCTTGTTAAAATTTTCAAAAAGCGTGATTTTAACCACTAAAATAATTTTTCTAGCCCAGGTATTTTCCAATTTTCAGCAGATGCCAGTCCTGTTAAAAATAATCCTGATAGTTTTATAAATAATCAACAATTTTTATGGGAAATTATGTGCTATAAAGTAAAGGATTCTCATGCAACTATGTCACCCTGAAGTATTTTTATAGAAATCAAATTTATTCTTTGTGACTAATGTCTTATACCTTAACAGTCAAAGCGTCAGAGTTTTGTGTCCTCATGGCGAGGACACTGCATGTTAAAGGGTTAAAGATAATATGTAATCATAATTATACTATGAATTTTAAAGGATATAAATCTATGCCAGGGTGCGAATTGACGGGGGGATGCCGGGGATCGTCCCCGGCTGAAGAAAGTAATATCCCTGGCTAGAGAAATATTAATGGATCCCTGCCAGGGATACTATTTATCCCCTGCTGGAGAAATGTTAAATTAATCTGTGTCCCACCCTACAAGTTCAACAGTACCTAACGATTTTAACTATTGAGAATAGAAATTTTTCTTTTGTTTACTAGACAAAGGAGTAAGTTACAAGCATGCCTTTGAAATAGATATACACATGCCTGATGCCACTTCTCACTCCGTAACTGGGGTCAGGTTTCAAAGGAAGACTGCGAAATGAACGAACAATCACTGCTCTGCCACCAGCCGAATTTCAGGGTAGACGGAGAATCGACATAGGCAGGAATATGTGCATAGAAAATCGGGGTCGACTTTTGTTTGAATTTAAGTAACTTTTTAGACATGTTGGCGACTGCATTTATCATGTAATACCTAATATATTGTGTGAATGGAGCATTTACACCTGCCTCCTTTTACTTTCTGTTTTTTTTTTCTTTTTCAAATGTCCCCTGCTGGAGAATGTTTTCTCTCAAATGTCCCCCCCTGGAGAAAATGTTCAATTCGCACCCTGATCTATGCAAATGCAACAGTTAATTTTTATTGAAAGGAAAAGATGTGTATGCAAACATAATAACCAATATTGTGATATTCAATTGTGATAATAATTTTCTGGCTGTATAATAAATGCCTACAAATGTAGGTTCACAACTCTTGAAATTAGATTATATCACCTGATTAATAGATCAATTGCACAAAATAAAGTGCATATATTATGGAATGAAATAAATTATAACAATCTATAACTTAACTATGGGTTATTCATAAACTATTTAAAATATTAAAAAGAAAGGTACAGGTAGATTATTGCCATTCATTTTTATATTTTTTGCTTTATTGTACATTTTTTTAGTTCCGATATTCCCCCTCTCCTCCCAACTAGGAAATTTGACTTACTCTCAAATACTTTTTTGAGTGGCTTTGTTTTTTTCACACTAAAAGCCAGCTTTTTAAATAAAATCCTTTTCAGGGTGGATTTTTTTTAAACCAATTTTTTTTACAATCCTGATTTTTTATGAAGTTTGTATATATGCATTATTGTTTTTTAATCTATCTTTATTTTGTGGTAATTAATAGGTTCATGGACAATTTACAAACAGAAGTGTTAGAGCTGGAATTTACTGAGTTTTCAAGAGGAATGCCTACAATATCGGAAGTTGATTTTGCTCGTATTTTATTGCGATATACTCTTGTCCATAGTAGTGACTATGAAGCTTATATTGAAAGAGTTCATGAACGAATTCCAGATGAAAAAGTATTTTACATTTATTTTGTTGTTATGTATCTCGATAGCATTTTAATCATGTTTACATTGTGAAGTGCATAATAGGTCTTTGGTTGCAATGGTAGACTTATTATTATTATTTTGTATATCTGCTTGTCATATCTACTTGTAATTTGTTAATTTAGTTGTTTCTGTTCATAGAGAAAAAAGGGGGGAAATCTAAGCGTCTAATAAAAGCAATAGCATAAAATTTACTGAAATAGAAAAGAAATAAGAAAGGATGAATAACCTCTGCTCAGGGGACCTCGATATAGCTTATGGCCAAATTTTTTACTAGTAAATCCCAGTTTTGTCAGGCACTCTACTGTAGAATAGACTTCTATTAGGCAAACTATTTTACAAGTCATACTTCCTGATTAATGCAAAGGAAAAAAGGGGAATTCCAGTTATCTGTATTATCTCTCTTACTATTCTTCATTTATATTGTAGTATTTTTGAAATGAAAAAGTAACAACTGGTTTTTGGTAGAATGAGACATATTAAAGTGTAAAAGTAACATTTATCCCCCTTCCCTTATTATATTTAAATATGATTATTTAAGAATTTAGGATCATAACCAAATATACCAGATTAAATTTAAAATTGGAAAAAATTTAACTTTAATATTTGAATAAGTCATTAAAAAAATTACTGGCTGTAAATCTGAAGACCTTATGAAGTAATTCTTTGTATAGACCAAAAAATGAGATTTGAAATTAACTCCTTCTGACTCGCTTCTGTAAAAATCATGGACAAAGCTTTCTTCCTCTATATTTCGTGCCTGTGATATTTCCAGGAAGTAGTGTTCAAAAGTTATGCAGAACATTTCAATTCTTATGCACAGATTTTTTTATACCTCATTTTACACAACAGACTATTTTTAACTTCATTTGGAGATAGTTTATTTTTAATTAGATGGTAGCATTAGTCAAATACGTGTATTTGTGATATGTATTTTCAATCTTAGCTCACTGTTTTTACTTATGTTCAAAGAAAACTTTACAAATATTTATTTATTTTATGAAACAAGTTTAATAAAATTCTCCTTTAGTGTTTAAAACAAATATTTTTAATTATTCCCCTGCTTACTAGAAAACACACATTCAGTCACTATAAACCAAAATATTGGCTTTCTTAGAAATTTAACTTTTTTCTCTTTCACTTCAAAAAAGTGTCCAATACCTTAAAATGAATACATTCTACATGCATTTATTTTTATACAATTTTCTTGAATAAAAAAATAGGCACTTTTATGACTGTTTTCTTGAAAATAATACAACCTTTAAAGGGCTAATAAAACAAAATGATACAATTAAACAAGCAAGAGCTGAAAACATTTGAAGGAAATAACACAAAAATATTAGATACTCGACAACTGTGTGTGAAACTGTAATAATGTGTCCCAGTTATGAAAAACAACCCCACATTACCTGCACTATCTCAGATAACTTTATCCCATGTGTTTGGGGGAGAGAGGAGGAGATTACATTTTAGCTACTTTTTTAAAGCTATAAAGTAAATTTCTCAATTGCTACTTGTAACTGGATTTCTATAGAGTTTTGTACAGTTGACTGAGGTACGAAGGCTGTTGGAACGAACTAAAATTGCTATTTTCAATGAGTACTTCAACTAAATGCTTAAATTAACCTGGATTTTATTTTGTCCAATTATTTTTCCACTGGCTTTGCATCAGTAATGTCGTTAGATAAAAATTTTCTTGGTGAAATTAAAGTTTAGCTAAAATAAGTTACAACCAGATTAAAGTTCAAAAATTGTTTTAAAATCTATATAGAACCCTAATGAATCTAAGTACAATATGCTGCCTTCAGATTATCTACTACTTGGCGACTCCCTACTCCTGGTGGGTTTTCAAATGTGGCAACAGCTGTGCTACCCTGTTTAACTTGGCAACCTCTTGCTGATCTGATGGAATGTGAATATCGGAAGGGGGAATGTGTGATTCGGAACCAGAACAGTCATGGTGAATAAGATCTATTTGAAATGAATTGGTTCCGTTTGACATATGTGGATTACTTTGTCAGGAAACAGGTTTGATGGGTGGAAATGCGTATCTCTAGCTTTGAGATAATCACTTTAGCTCTGCAAGGATACATGTCAACCATAATTCAATTATCTTCAATCGGTATTATTAATTATACATATTAAAATGCTTTAAAAAATCATACTGTATTTTATTATAACAAAAATATGCAATAAATTTTGAATATCTATTTACTAAATAAATTTAATGCAGCAGAATTATAATGGATGTATAAATGTTGTGTTTAGCCAATCATTTAATAAACTCTATTTAAATAAATTGTTTATCTCTGAAATCTTGCTAAATGTAATGTAAATAATGAAATAGTGTTCCTTAAAAAAAAAAAAAAGAAAAAAAAAAGAAACAAAAAAGAATCCTTAATGTTTCATGACTTTTGTTCACTGAGTTACATAAAAAGTTTTTCAAAAATCTGAAAAAAAAATAACCAATTTTTTTATTACTTTTTTTTCTAAGTACATTGGCTAAAATGTTAAAATTATCAAATAACAAGTTTTTCTTTTGTATGATATTTAAAATACTTTTGCATATTTTTTGGCACACTTTCTTTAATTTGAAAACTTTTTTATTATTAAAAAAAATTACATAAAATATGGAATAAATCATGGGGGGGGGGGAAGAAGCTCACCGTTAGAAAAAAAAGTATGATATATGATGGCATTGTTTTTTTTAAGGCATTTACTTGCTATAATTTAATCACATTTAAGGAACTTTGGATTGAGGTATCTAATGTAGTGCTCATTTGAATTGATATAGGATGTATACATGGTCTGATTTACAGAAAGGCCCAGGGCAAAAACTTCAATTCCCCCCCCCCCAACACACACACACATACACATGAAGAAACTTTCATATCACAACCATACAAAAAGGAATGTCTAACAGCATGAAAATAAATATTTTATGAAGATGCAAAGTGAAATGGAGTAGTTCAGCAGTAATATATTATAATAATATTTTAATTATATTATTTAATTTTCAGTTCTTAATTTCATTCCATAATTAAAAGGAACATGTCCTACAGTATTGTTATTAAATTTACTTCACTAATGTTTCCTTCAGAGCATTTCTTTATTTATTTTGTGTAGCAGACTGGAGTTTTGAAAAAACTGCCAAAGCTTGTTGTTTTGTTTAAAATAACATGAAAAAATGTAATTTTCTTAACATATGGAAACTAAAAATAATATAGAAAAAATGAGATAGATATAATCACTATGGATTGCTATACCAAAAAAGTTATGAATAGCATTCTTTTCATGTAGCACAGCCTTAAAACAAAATAAATGTACAAAATATTAAATAATTCCCAGTTTCTTCCCTTGTCTCAAATACCCTCCTGAAAATCAGTCCCTGGATGTATAGTTGTTTGTTTTTTCAGGGTTATAAAAAAGGTATTATTTTATATTGCGGTCTATACACTCAAGTTATTTGATGTGTACTATCGTTTGACCACTGCATTTGATTGTGCTGAATTAATTTAAATACTTGGTAAAGATGATGCACATAAGCCTGGTATTCAGAAAGTTGAGTGGAGTCACTCCAGATTTTTCTTTTTTCACCATAACAAAATGTCTTAACATGTAAATAATATAAAGTAAATTAAACCTGATATGTGTAAATCTAAAATTTTGCTGTACATTTATGACACAAAACAATTCAATATGAAAGTGCATAAGCATTCAAATAAGAAAAATTTAAAAAAATGCAAATGTTAAGCTTAAATATTTGAGTTTGTTTATGAATTGTGGCATTTATAGAAAGGATAACTCAAAAGGAAAACAAAGAATTTTTGCAAACAGTTTGTCAAAAATTGAAAATTATTGCCCCCACCCCCTTTATCTTCAAAAGTCTTGGTGTATCGTTGTAATGTAAAAGAGTGAACAGGTTAAACCTGGTATAAGACATTTCACTGTGTAATCAGAACTTCCATTATCCATTCAAATTGATCGTTATTAATGTATCCCAAACTAGCCTTGTATAAACTTTAACTGTACAGCCATTTTGCAAAGAAATTAAAAATGTCAGCAAACTCCCAATGAATTTTTAGAATAAAAATAAATAAATAAAATATATTAGTAATAGGGAGTTACCGCACAAACTAGTCTAGATCTTAACTTAGTTTGCATCCAATCCGTAAATTCAAAAATCGCATCTGATTCATAAATCCTTACTCTATTATAATAATTAATAGATAATTAGTTGTAATATAGTATATTTCAAACTAGCCTTATATACATAACTTCTGTCATGTACAACAAATAAGATGTTACTAAAATATATTTAGCTACGGCATCTAGTTCAAAATGTGAAGAAAATCTGTCATTTGTAATATATTTTGCCAAAAATTGAAAGTAATGAAGTCTTGTTGTGTCTTTGCACTTTGAGTATGAAGAGGCTAAACCTGATATAACAAAGAGAACTTAACCCCACAAGGGTGCTCATATAAGGGGTCTCAAGTATCTGTACTATTTGAGAAATGTAGGCAAGAAAAGGAACATATTAAGCTTTTAATAACTATTACATAGGCATACATGTTGCAACGCTCAGATGTAAACAAATCTCGAGCGTTGCCAATCCCTAGAACCAAATAATGTGTTGCCACAAAAAAAGGAGATAATATTATATTCACCCCCTTTTATTTTTTTAGTCACTCACATAATCCTTTAAATAAGCAGGGGGTTGTCTGGGGCGAGCAGAATGCGGTGGTGGATTTTCAAAGTTCTTTTCTACTGCGTCTTTCAAAGAGATACCAGAGTTCCTTAGTGGCACAGGAGGATTGCCCAAGCTCTTTTCAGTGATGTCTTTTGAGGAGATAGCAGATGGAGTCATTCGGTTGCTCCACTTCAAAATCCAAAGTGGGGGAGGTTTTTGTTTAGCCACTTCATCATTAAATAATTCAGTTGTAGGATCTCCTTTAGGAGCTAAATGCCTAAGGGAAACTGTTGTCTCTCTTCCGTCAGCAAGTTGAACGTGAGCGTACTCGGGATTTGCCTCGATCAATTCCACCTCTTGGACAAGTGGCTGATATTTGTTTGTATGCACTTGATTTCTCATGAGGATTGGACCTGGCTGCATAAGCCAAGTAGGAATAGAGCAGCCATTATGTGATTTTCGAGGATGATAGAACATTCTCTCGTGGGGAGTAGCATTAGTTGTGGTACATAATAAAGAGCAGATGGAATGAAGGACAGGCTGCACCACTTCTTCCCACTGTTCCGTCTTCATGTTGTTAGATCTTAAAGCGAGTTGAATGGTCTTCCAAATAATTCCGTTATAACGTTCAACTTGACCATTTCCAGCAGGATTGTAAGGGGTTGAACGTCTTGTGGCTATACCATGGGATGTCAAGAACGACTTGAACTCTTGGGACATGAAGGCTGATCCTCTATCAGAGTGGATAAATGATGGCATCCCGAATATGGAGAAAATAGTCTTTAGACTTGCGATTACAATGATCGCCGAAATATCTCCACAAGGAATGGCAAAATGGAATCTAGAGAATTCATCCACAATGGTTAAGATGTAGCGGTTTTTGAAGAGCTACGGAGGGGATCTTTAAAGTCCAAGTTTAGCCTTTCGAAAGGAGATGCAGCTTTCACAAGAGTTCTTAAGCTTTTGCAAAATCTTGGCTGCAATTCGTTACAAACCAGGCAAGAATTTGTCATTTTTCTTAAGAGAATGGAAGATTCTTACAATGAATCCAATGGTGCATACGTCCCAGACAGCACAGCAAACTTGCAGCAAGCTTGATTCAAGCAACAAGTCAATAAGTTTGAAAATTCCAAGCGTGTAAGCTTGAATCAAGTGTTCTACTTTACACTTGCCCAGCTTGCATTAAGCTTGACATTTCAAGCTTTATTTCAAGCTTAAAAAATGTTCGAAAAAAATTTTTTTCTAAATGCACGGGGCGCCCACTGGCTAACACGCCCCACATAATTTATTTTTCTGCGCATTTCCCACCTCTACGCTGAAATTTCAATTTAATTTAATCTGTTTCCTTCGAGTGTTCGTGGCTGGACTAGAACCTGGGCCCTTTGGCTTCGCAGTCGAGCACGCTATCCATTCAGCCACCAGAGCCTTGTGCAGCTCTGACTAAAGTTTGAAGTGACTTACCATGCTGTTTTCTCGCCAGATTGATAAGTGGGCGATGTGTTATTTGTTTCTTTTATTTTTCCATGGGATGCATCAAAATTAAAATAATGTTATGTGTGATTTAGAGACTCTACTAATTGGGAAATAAACATAATATAAACTTAAGAGCAGCACACGTTTTAAAACTTTCAGTACCGCAATACTGCTGGCCAAAATCGAGACAAACGACTGATTTTGAAATCAATTTCGTAGTATAATTGTATTTTATTTTGAAGAATTTCCATATTTGGAAATATAGAATTGGTTTACTTAACACAAATTTTGTGTTAAGTAATCTGAAATGAAAGAAATAGATAGTTAAATGTTACTTCGAAATGCTATATTACAGTTGCTAACATGTATGGAATACAAACACTTTAGTCATTTTTGTAAATATTTCTTAAAATAAGAAATAATTGAAAAATTTTGCTATTTTTTAACGCTAAAAATTCTCTTTACAAATGTGGTTATTTTCCTACATATTGGTATGCTATATCGATATAGAGCATTTCGAAGAATTAAAAATAAGTTTAAATTAATTTATACAAATGTAAATTTGAATTATTTTCATTGTTCATACTTTATAATTAAAAAAATTATTTAACTTCTGAATTTTTTTTATCCTTTGTAATTTTATTTTAAAATTACAAAAGTGTAAGATGTAAGATTTTTGGGCCCTAAAATCTGTAGGCCCTGGGCAATTGCTCCGTTTGCCCTGTCGGTAAAATGGCACTGGTAATAAAACACATCTTTTACGAACTTTCAGCAAATTTGAGGACGCTAGACAATTAATGTCCATTCTCTTTCACAGATGGCTCCATCACTGCGCACTTTGCAAGCAAAAATCCAGCTTAAGCCAACCTTGCATTGCCAAGCCAAATGTCAAGCTTGATTTAAGCTTATGTGCTGTCTGGGGTGTAACTCCTGGGTGGCAGAGGGAGTTGTGCAACTCACTTAAATCTACTCTGGAGGTAATAGCTCCTGTTATGCGAGATAATGTGTCAGCAATAGTGTTTAGTTTCCCTGGAGGATAAATTATGTCGAACTTGAAACTAGCCAGTTCCAGTCTCCAATGGATTAATTTTTCATTTTTGATTTTACTACTATATCTCTGATCAAAAACGAAAGAGAATGCTTGTTGATCCGTGAAGACCTCAAAATGTCTCCAATGGCGCAGAGATTCGACGATAGCATAGGCTTCTTTTTCTGGTGATAAATGCTTCAGTTCAGATGAGTTCAGAGTTCTTGAGAAAAAGGCGACTGGACGGCCAGCCTGGCTTAAAGTAGCCCCAAAAGTCTGATGAGTCTGTTTCGACTCTAAAGGGAATGTCTTCTTCAATTGCAGCTAAGGTAGCACTGGCAACATCATTTTTGAGCATGTTAAAGGCAGATACAGCATCTTGTGGGAGCGGGAACTGTTTCTTTCCCAGCAAAGGGCGGATCTTTTCCAAAAACCTAGGTATCCATCGGCAGTAGTGGGCAAACATACCCAATGCATGTTGTAAAGCTGAAGAGTCCTTAGGGGTAGGCATATCCATCATCCTGTCATTCAGGATCAGGTCTAATTGTCCCATCACTTATGATGTAACCTAGCAAATGGACAGAATCAGTAGAAAAAATACACTTTTCTTCATTTAGGGTCAAATTATATTTCTTCACCACAGCTAAGAATTTTTTTAGGTTGTTGTCATGTTCCTCTTGCGTTTTGCCACAAACCGTGACATCGTCAATGTAAGGATAAGTAAGTTTGACATCTTTGGTCGATGACTCTTTGAAAACATGCTACGCCATTGGTGACCCCAAAAGAGACGTGCAAAAAGTGATATAACTTACCACAGGCTTCAAAAGCAGTATATTGCCTTTCTGCTTTGAAGATAGGGATTTGGTGGTATGCACTTCGTAGGTCTATCTTACTGAAAAATTTATTTTTTGAAATTTTTAGTATTACTTCTTCGATCTTAGGCAGAGGGTAAGCATCAAGTAAAGTGTACCTATTAATCGTCTGTGAGTAGTCAATCACCATCCTGGGTTTGTTATTTTCTCCTCGTATCACGAAAGCTTGGGCTCTCCATGGAGAATTGCTGGATTCTATGACACCTTCTTGAAGCAGTTTCTGAATTTCCTTAGCCATAAAAACGTGGTCTTCCTCCGTATGTCATCTTGACTTGGTAATTAACGGCTTACAATTTGGACTTAAATTAGAAAAAAGTGAGACGGGAGGCATTTGTGCCACCGCTAAAGAACATATTGTTAGGGAAGGTCTGTCACCATCAAATCCAATCTCAACAGATGAATGTCCTTTAAGGATGTCATGGCCAATCAAAACATCAGCGCAGAGATGCTTATGCAGAGATGCATGGAGCTGATTAATAGCTCCACATCCTGGTAAGTAAAATTCTCAATTATTAAATTTACTTTGCAACAACCAACTATTTTGGTAACCATAGAGGAATTCGCCATTGATATTTTCCCAACCTAAGGTTCAATTTTGACTTTACATTTAGCTACATGTTCCTCATTCAAAAAACTTAAGGAGCTGCCTGTGTCGACTAAGGCGTAGAGCTGGATATTGTTGACTGATGCTTTAATCATGGATTTCTGTAGGCAATGAACAGCTCCAGAAACAGCTGCTAGTGTGTTTGAACATGCAGCCACATTGGTATTTCTGGCTGATCTTGATTTGCAAACTCGTTGATAGTGCCCTTTTTTGCCACACTTTCTACATATTACCTCTCTGGCCAGACAAATACTTCTGGAGTGTAGGTTGTTCCTGCAGAAAAAACATTTTTGAGATCTTGGGGCAGAAGCAGCTGAAGTAGGTAAAGTAACCTCTTCCTGAAATGGATGATCTGTCACTGCTGCAGTCAACAGAGAATTTGTATTTCCCAAATATGAGGCAGCCTGAACTTCAGCCGATTCGAGGGCTCTGGCTTGTTCGAAAGCTTGATCTAGTGTCATAGATGTATTTTTTCGAGGAGTCGTTGACGGATACGGGGGCACCTTAATCCCCGTATGAAAGCATCACAGATATATTCTTTCTGATAATCTTCTGCTTTGACATCAGTAAATCTGCAATCTTTACTTAGTCGATTCAGAATTTGCAAAAATTCGCCCACAGTTTCACCCGTTTGTTGAGTTCGCATCGACAAGCAATGTCTAGCGAATATGATATTCTGTTTCTTAATATATAACTTATCTAGTGTCGTAATCGCTTCTGTATAACTTGTGCAGTCGTTTATAAATTGATAAACGTTCAAACTAACATAATTACATAACAGAGGTAATTTATTATCGTCATCAAGGTTAGTTATGGTCCTAAGAAAGTTCTCAAAAGTCTTCTTCCAGTGGCTCCATTTTACTTCCGCGTTAGCGCACGTGGGTTCAACATCAAAACATTCCGGTTTCAGAAATTGCTCTCACAAATTGTTAGACGTTCAATATTTTCAACAAATTAATAATAGTTATTAAAATTGTACTATTTGAGAAATTTAGGCAAGAAAAGGAACATATTAAGCTTTTAATAACTATTACATAGGCATACATGTTGCAACGCTCAGATGTAAACAAATCTCGAGCATTGCCAATCCCTAGAACCAAATAATGTGTTGTCACAAAAGGAGATAATATTACAGTATCTCCCCTAGAGATTTGTATAGTGAACTTTAGCTTTTCACTTACAATAAATAATATACATTCTTTGGGTTTTAGATGAGTTACAACTCTGGGATGATTCCCAGATGAAATTTGTCGCATTAGAACCGTTGGCAATACCATCTTCTTCTGCAAACCACAGATGGAACAGATGAACCAATTAATTCACGACAACTCCTTTACGCTGTGGAAATTATACATATATATAATTTCCGCAGCGTAACAGAGTTGTCGCGACAAAAACTATATGTAGGGACACAAAACTTAAAAAATGTCTTGGGAACAAAAATTTTAGTTAGCCACTGATCCAAAGAACATAATAATGCATCTGTCTATAATGTAAATCCATTGAACTATATCCCCTATCCACAACTGATTTATTTTAAATGAATGGTTTCCATTAGAGTTAATCCTGGATCACAGTCACAGACCAGTTTTTCAGTCCTACTGAATGCTGAGGTTTGCCAAGTAAAGGGAGAAATCATTTTTGCCATGGTGTTAGTAGTGTGGCAGCACAAGATCACCTCCATGCACACAAAACCTGGCAATTGAAGGTCGATCAAATGGGTACCTTTTGGCTGGATTGCACCTCATTCTACCACACGCATTTTCTGGGTTCAAAACCAACTCCCACCACACGCTCTCCCTACAATAGTAAGAAGTTGCCAAGTAGCATCTAGTCTAAAAAGCAGCCGTATAATCTGTCTGAGTTAAAAATTAAACCTAAACAAAACCTTTTACTTTCCTTATTAAGAAAAGAAATTATCTCCTGATACTTTTTAATAAGTAAAGATTGTTCAAAGGCAATTGCTTCAAAATTTAAATTCATTCTTTAGTAAAGTTGAGTTGTGATAATGTCTATTACTGATGGAAATAGCCTCTGAATTATGGCCCAGTAGTTTCAAGAAGTCATTTTTGGAAGAGAAGAGTCTTCCTATTGGCGAATAGATTGCTCAGTTTTGCAAGTAAATCATGGAGTAAGATGACTTGTCCTGGTTTGGGTATAACTTTGAACCATGGGTGAAATAATAAAGGCCTTAAGTAAAAGGTAACTCAGTATATTTGCATATGAAAAACAACCTTCTCAGGTTGTTTTGAATATGCAAATATACTGAATTTATTTTTGATTCCATGGAAATGTTGTAACCTACTTTTATGCATAGTGTATTTTTGACTGTAAAACTAACCTATTTATATAGTATGTGAACTGTATCTACTATTTAAGGAAGGTATGCAGACCAAACTTCTCACAAGCAGCTGTTATAGACATACTAGCTATAGGAAGGTCTGTATGTTTACCTGAAAATTTAAGAGTAGAATGTGGTCCTTGAAAAGCTGCTGGTCAAGGGACTGGGATTTTATTTAAATTATTACTGCTGGCCTGATAGCTTTTAAATTAATCAATTAATAATTGTTTTTTTAATTCTTTATCCAACATCCATTGTTATCCTAAATTGCATTTCTTTGCATTTTATTAATGAAAATTTTGAAAAAGATATATGTATGCCTTGATTGAGAAAAAACTCTTAGCATTTCAGCCTCAGTTGCAAACTCAGCTTGTAAGTCCCTCACCTGCTCCAGGATCCAACAAAGGTGACCTTACTCATTGCTGAAAGCAGCAGTATTATAGTTTTGAAAGAATTTATTTTTTTAATTGTTTTTGTCAAAATGACATTAAAATAACTTACGACTTAAATCATGGGGC
Source organism: Cheiracanthium punctorium (assembly GCA_038373885.1). Taxonomy (NCBI): domain Eukaryota; kingdom Metazoa; phylum Arthropoda; class Arachnida; order Araneae; family Cheiracanthiidae; genus Cheiracanthium; species Cheiracanthium punctorium. The sequence goes on from JAWZYV010012454.1 coordinate 143,976, forward strand.
CAGGAACTACAACCAAAGGTCTACTGTGCCTACCAAAAAGTAAAATTTGAAGTCCCTTAAAACTCCTTTAAAAAGGAGCCTGGTAACAACAGCATAGACTTAATAATCATTTGATGAAGCTCCCAGGGTTCAATAAGGTGATGCCCAAGATACTCAAACCTATACACGGCGAAGTACTCTAATTAACAGAGAATCTGCAGAGCTATTTCCTCCTTGTACTGACAACCCTAACAAAAGGGGATTCTCAACAACTCTCCATTATACTTATGCTTTTTAATGTGACAATGCCCAATTCAAGAAAGCCTACAGAACATTTTGTAGCACTCCCAAACCGCAAAGGAAGAGCTAAAAGCTGTGCAAAGCCAGGCAAACAATTTTACTGTCAATGAAAATAAGAATATGCTTATTACAATATCTAGAATTTAAACAATAGATACTATGCATAAGTATAGCAGAAACTTCTGCTGGAAAGACAGTTACATATAAGTCTTAGAGGTAGAAATATTTAAGACCCTTTTCGGGGCAGCAAACGTTCATTCAGAATGATACCAACTAGAACCATCAGTATACTAGACTTTAAATTACTCCTGTAATAAGTAGGAGGTTTCTTACAGTCATTCCTAGAAGGAAACTAAAAAGAAAAAGGTTTGACAAGCCTGTTATCATAAGGCATGTCAGAAAATTAATGATTCAACACAGCACAATTGAGATCATGCCAGGAAAGGTGCTGAGAATAGTGCTTCCAATATCCCACGATATTAAAATAATAGCATGATATGTCATTCCTGTGTACCTCTGTACTCCATTCTTTGTGCTCATGTGGATGGTGGAACTTTTTTGTAACTAAAGAAGAGTAGACTTCTTATACCACTCAAAATAATCATTTTTTCAATAAGGACCTTTTTTATGTGTGCCATTTTAAAGTTTTAATTATTTTTTTCAAGCATTTGTATTCAGTAAAGGCTAATAGTTTTAATTTAATGTTATTTCACAAACCAATCTAAATTTTATTATTTTGCAGGGCATATCATTTGCACAGTTTAAAGCATTTTGCCAGTTCCTTAATAATTTAGATGATTTTTCTATTGCAATGAGAATGTTCACTTTTGCAAATCGGCCAATTTCTCAAGGTATTCAAAAATTATTTCTTTTTTGTTAATGTGAGTAATAATCTTTAGTTTTTGTTAATAATTTAATTTGCCATTAAAGTATGGGGATGGCATTATTATTAAAGAAAATGAATAATTTTTCCTTTATGTATGTTAAAACACACAAATGTATTTGTGGTTAGTTGTTTTTAAATTATTAATGTTTCATAATACTATGCATTTTTTAGAGCAACTGGTTTATAATGACAAAAAAAAAAAAACTGCACAAATACTTGCTTAGTACTGAATTTTATAGAGTAGTTTAATTGATTAATCAAGGGATATTATCAATATATATAAGAGAATAAAGAAAAAGGTGGGGACACACTTTAACTCTTTATCTATTAAAAATAAGTGAGCAGTGTAAATTGAAAAAATGTTCAAAATAAGGTTAGGAAAAAAGATTAAGCTACAAAAAAAAACCCTCTTGTCATTAATTTTCAAAAAGTTATGCTTTTAAAAATTTGTGTGTACGACCCCCATACAATAAAATTCTCTATTTTTAAAATGTGACCCATACACTAATAAGATAATGCACCATGGCAGATGTAAAAACACTTTTTTTTTCCCAACCTGCATCCCTTCTAATGCAGCAATGCTTATGGCGATGTAGAATCAGCATTCTCCACAGTCGTTTTTTTTAAACAGCTTTTGGTGGGATAAATTAGCTGTTCTTGTACAGCAAGACAGAATGATACACCCTCCTATCCATCCTGAGACAGATCTTACTAAGAGCTCCTATAATATACCTGCCAGCTCTTCTGGTTTTTAAAGCTATCTTCCAGTTTTCCTGCAATTTTCTGTTCATTTGTATTATTAAAAACTAATGCAAACAAAAGTATCAATATGCACAATCAGAACATAATAAATACCAATTGGTACAGTGATCCACAGCTGTCTAAACTTAGAACGGGGTGGAGGATATAAATTTCTAACTGCAAGAGGATATCAATGATTTCATTAATCGTGGTGATTTTTCAAAAATAAATAAATAAAATAGAAGACTGAATCACAAAATATTTTACAGCTACGCTGGCAGAAGAAAAAAAAAACTATTTCAACTCAGCTCAGAGTCAATACATTTATCACCAGCTGATTGGAGGGGGAAGAACAAAATATGTTCGCGTTTTACAATATTTATTAACAATTTACCATCTTATGAGAGAGATATTTGTGACGAAAAATGAAGCATAATTTTAGCAAAGCATGCATGGAGCAGAAACTCAAATGCTTTAATCATTTGAGGGAGAGAAAGACTACTACGTCACACAATTACACTTTCTTTTCTTTCTTTTTTTAATAATAGCAGTAAAATTAAGTGGATGAAAAAATAGAAATAATCCCTGTTGCTACATACAGTCGACTCTCTGAAATCCGCACATCTATAATCCGCAACTCTCTATAATCCGCGATAATTTTTTGATGTAAACAGTGAAATTTGCAGTTAACAGTTAAGTAACACTAGGAAATTACGGGTGAGTTGAGTTGTACAATTAAAAGAAATTTTATGCTCTTTTTCATATTTTTTGCATGTATCTAATTAAAATTGTTCTTTCAACCCATCTAACAAAGTCTGAGCAGTAAAATGAAAGCATGATTAGCTGACAGAAAATATTCTAAGAGACAATCTCGCACACTCAGTTAACGAAACGTGTATTATTTTGATTTTCATTTTTTATTGAAAGAAAGAGAAATTTTCAAAAAATTTCTCTTGAAGAAGGCTTATCTTTAGGCTATAAATATTTAGAATTCATCCAAAATTATTCATTGGCATCACCACAAGAAATAATGACAATAAACAGACTCCAGGAAAAAATATTTAAACACAAATTAAAAGCCCTAAAACAAACAACAATTGATTCCATGTTTGCAAAATTAAAAAAATAGTAATATAAAATTAAAATATGAAAGTTTAAGCCTTCTTCAAGAAAAATTTCAGTCTGCAAAAGTTTTGTAAAATAAAATTAATTTTTTTCATATATTTTAATAAAATCTTTAATAATTAAACTAAGTGTGACAGTATAATTAATTTCAGCCATTAAAAATGTTCTGTTGCTTCATAACTATAGTAAGAAAAAATGTAAACAAAACAATGATCTGTAATCCGCAAAATTCTATAATCCGCAAACCCCTTGGTCCCAAGGTGTGCGGATTTCAGAGAGTCTACTGTACATATATATATTTGTTTGTTTAGTGTTTACTTTTTCAACTAAGTGTGATAAAAATTCTGTGTTTGGAATCTGCCAAATGGTAAGTACAAAATGTTTCTTTTCTTTTTTGTTTTTGTTTGAGAAAAAAATTACTTATTTGCCTAATGTATTATTTTGCATCCTTGCCTTGCTTATGCATATTTAAAATATTGTATATGTTCATGTGGTTATATAAGTTCTATGCACTATAAATTATGCTACGACACTTATGACAATTTTTTTCTGGTGATTTTATCATGACGTGCCATTTATGACAGAAAATATTGTACAAAATTTGAGAATTATATTCTAAAGAATGTCAGAGATATGAAGATGCTGACTTTATCCACTTTTCAGTGGCTCTCAAAGAGAAAAAAAATCGCATTGAATGATTGCATTTCAGGGGTCATACAAAAATTATGAAAGAAAGTAGTTTTTTTTCCACTCTAGCAATAAGCATTTACATTCAAAATCGTGTATAGCCCCTGATCATCTATGTTTAAAGACATCTCAGAGACTTTTAAGATGGAAAATTGATATTTTGTACACCACCTCATTAGTGTATGGAGCACATTTTACAAATTCAGAAATTATGTTTTTATGAGGGTCGTATACACATTTAAAAAGTGCAACTTTTTAAAAATTAAAAGAAGGAAAAATCTCTTAACATAATCATTTTATTTTGAACAATTTTTTTCAATTTACATAACCCTATTATCTCTAATAGTGGCATAGATAGGATTTCATTTCGGAGAGGGCCGGTCTAGTATTTAGCTTTTTATTTTTTTTGTTAACAGAGGGGGAACATTATATGAATGAAAAGTACTTGAAAACTGTAAAAGTTTTTGACTCTTTTTCAGTGCTTACAGAAATTAAAAGCTCAATTATTTGTAGCAGAGTCATTTAAAATCGGCTAAAGTATCCTAACTAAATAATAATACAGCTTATGCTGTTCTTTCTTAAGTCTCATTATTACTGATTTAGTTTGCTTACGCCTCAGTATTACTGGAGTTAATATAAATGTTTTAAAGTAGCAGTTTAAAATTTGTTGTCCATTTTCAGAAGGGTCCCGGTGCATGCTTTTTTAACCCCAGTATTCCCAATTTACTAATTAGGAATTATTTGTATGGTTGTCCTAAACAAATGCAAAAAGTGTAATTTTTTTGAAAATTAACAAGATATATTTTTCTCAACGTAGTCCTTTTTCCCACTTTATTTTGAACATTTTTTCTATTTACATTACCCACTTATTTCTAATAGATAAAGAATTATAGTGTGTTACCACCTTTTTCGGGACATGGTATATATAGACATTTTTAAGCATCTGTGTAATAGACTTCATTTTACACAGGAATTTTTGTCTTATTTGTCACATGTAATTTTATTCATTAATAGTTATAAAAAGTGTTTCTTTTATCGCCATTTCTATGAAATTTTTGTCTAGAGCAGGGTCATTCAATGTCAAATCAACACACTGATTCAGACTTGATGTCTCAGATTTTCATAATTTTTGGTATTCAGTAATATATCATTGACTTATGAAAAAATACCAAATTTCAGTTATGTAGCACAATTATTTTTTGAAGTTATTAATTTTTAAAGATTTAAATTTTTATGAAAAAAATTCATATTTTGGCACCTTTAGATGCCTATAGGCTGGCAACCAGTGATGGTATAAAGCTGAGAGTGGTCTCATTTTAAAGCTGTTGAATGGGGATTTAATATGATATGCCACAAGATAGGGGTTACAATTTTAAAAAATTGAAAATTTTTAAATTAAGTTTTAAAATTTAAATTTCTCAAAGTGGCAATTTTAAAAATCCCAAAATATAATCAAATATACTTTGTAATGTCTTAATACATGCAGCAAAATTCTATCATGAGATCTCAATGGGATCAGGAGAGACTGCTTCAGAAATGCACGTGTTGTGAAATATACCAGAATTAGTATCGTTTCAGAAAATTTTGAATATTTCATTGAATAAAACAAGCAGTGGCTATTACTTTTATATTTTTTTTAATGGAGAAAGGTCACATAGACACTTACCATTAAAACTCCAATATTATGAGTAACGTTAAGGGTTAACAAATTAGTTCATCGAGACTTCAATCGTTGGAAGATACCCACACATTTGTTCACTTCACTGTCTGGTAAACTGTATCAGAGACGGCCCGAGGGGCGTGTGGGGCCCCAGGCGAAGCGCAGACATGATAGAGAAGGGGCCTCTTCTCTATTATGTCTTATGAGATAGCAATAAAATGGCCCAGGAGCGGGGCCTCTATAAGCACGGGGCCTTAGGCGATCGCCTACATTCGCACCCCCCTTGGGCTGGCCCTGACTGTATGTTTGGCCAGTCTGTGTGACGGAGTTAACTTTGCATATCCCATCTGCTCAAGGGATCCACAGTGTATCAGGTAGTGTGGGATATATAAATGAGGGGGACATTGGCACCCATAAGGGGGGGAAAGGTAGGGCACTTGCCCCCTTAGAGTTTTTGGTTAATGTCTCATGATGTATACAAATGGCAAAACCAGAACTAAATTTCTTAAAAGTTTGAAATTTGCCCCCCTCTAGAAAACATTTTTGGAGTTAGCCACCCGCTAGAAAAATTCCTATGGGCACCCATGGAGGGGATGGACCTGAAGGATGGAGGAATGTAACTTGCACTTTACTGCAATCTTTATCAGGAACATACCTCAACCACCAAGTGTCACCATGGATTGATATTACATACCCACTAATATCTACAAATAATATCTGCTGTATGTCCTTTACAACAGGAAATATGCTTGAAACAACTGCAGAAGAAAATAATTTCACATTTACTTTGGTTCCACATTTGAGAGGTATGAAGGCACGAAATTTCTGGGTGCCTGATATAGTTACAGCTGTATTGTACCGGTAGCTGTATCATCATCGTGTAATCCAATAGGATTCACCTTAGTTGCTAATATATTTGCATATTTGAGTAAAAGGGGACTTGTAGGCTAATCAGCTTCAGTTTTGTTTTAAAGAGAGGTTTCCAAACATAATACTATAAAGTAATCATTTCGTTTTATTAATTTAATAGTGTTCTGCACACTGCATAGCAAAATTAGTAATTAAAAAATAAAATTTTAATAATTTGGTACATTATTTACAAAACATGTGTATTTCTGAAGCCCAGTATCTCCTGATCCGATTGAGATCCCATGATAGAATTTTGCTGTATGTATTAAGACACTACAAACTACATTTGATAATATTTTGGAATTTTTAAAATTGCCACTTTTTAGAAATTTAAATTTTAAAATTTAATTTTAAAATTTTCAACTTTGTAACCCCGTCTTCTGGCATATCATATTAAAGCCCCATTCAACAGCTTTAAAATGAGACCACTCTCAGCTTTATACCATCACTGGTTGCCAGTCTATAGGCATCTAAAGGTGTCAAAACATGAATTTTTTTCATAAAAATTTAAATCTTTAAAAATTAATAACTTCAAAAATAATTGTGCTACATAACTGAAATTTGGTATTTTTTCATAAGTCAGTGATATATTGCTGCATACCAAAAATCATGAAAATCTGAGACATCAATTCGGGAAATCTCAAAAAACTGTGTTGATTTGACATGGAATGACCCAGCATCGTTATTTTATTCTTTTAAATTAATAAAATAACTACTATTATCTACATATGTCAAGGTGAATAGATATTATTATACAATTACAGATTGGGTCAATCACCTTATTGCTCTAAAAATCTTATAAAAATTTCATACATATGCTCCAAAACATTCATGGTATATTCATGGCTGAGTGGATAAGGCACTCAAAATGGTAGACGACTGAAGTGAGAAGTTTCCAGGTTTGGGCCCATCGTGCGGCTGTTGACCTTGCGGTCTGGAGTTTTGGTCAGTTTTCTCCAGATGTAACCTCAATAGGCATTAGAACCCTTTAGAAAATCCTCTGACCAAGGCACTCTCCATCTTAGGCAGACATCCCTTGTGCAGGTTCGCCTCAATACATACACCAAAACATAAATACTGAACTCTGCAAATAGGAATCATAAAGTAACGGTGCATTTTTTGTGAGTGGGATACTTAGGTTCAAAAATTTGAAAGTTAGTGTTAAAATTGTTGATCTTAACAGTTTAGTTGTTATAGAAAATACTATTATTCTTACACTATGTGTAACAGGGGTTAGTGAAAGTTTTTTTAAAAATGTTACCTCTAACATGCCAACATAAAAGCTGTGTTTATAAAAGCTTTTGAATCAAACATCTGTAACAGGATACACAATTCACTAACTACTTGTCAAAAGATAAAAAATAACCATGGGAATGTTGCAGTAACATGCGTAGTGCCAACCTGAGCAAATTTGGTGCCCAGTCAAAGGATTTTAAAGGCACCCCATTAAAACAAATCTTTTAGACCCCCCCCCCCTCACTGAAAGAAGTGCCACCTCGCAAGACTGACCCCCTTTAGGTATACTATTAACCTTATTGTGGCCAATTAGATAATGGTTGTCATCTAGATAAGGTGCTAAAATTGCAATGACGTCACCATATCCCCCTTGTGCATCTTTCGTAGTAGTGGCGTAACCGTTATATGTTCCAGGGGCAGAAAGCCTCAGTTACATCACTGTCTCATTGGTTAAAGCTTCTTAACCTGGGTGGACTGGCCCTAAGATTTTGGTGTAGAAGACGTTATTAATGGCCCAGTTCATAAATAAAAGGATTTTTTTTGGAAAGCATAGGAGTTTTTTTTTTTTAAATGAACCAAATTGTACACCCTCTAAAAAAAGTATTCGAGCAAGAGAGAAATTTCCTATTTTAGGTTTGCGAATAATAATTGAGTTTTTGAAGGACGCACAATCTGACAGAAATATGGAAATTCATATTTATACATAGCCTAATTCATATTCTATGATAAATAATTTTTAATATACGAAACAAACGTAGGAAATTTATCGCTTGCTCGAATACTTTTTTTGGGGGGTGTACTTAGTGCATGTTTTCCACATCTTCTGTCTAGCCAGTTTGTTATTCAGAGAAAGAGATGGATTGAAGGATAAGCCAGGCCATGGAAACAATTTCTTCTCCTGCAAATAGGACTAAAAAATTTGCTGCCTGGCTAGTACTGCCTCTCTTGGTTCGGCACCCTAGGCAGTTGCCTAGTTTGCTCATATGCATGGGCCAGCCCTGAACATGTGTTGTCATTGATGAAAATACTTTTGTTCACATATTGTAACTGACCTTCTAAATGCATACCAGAAATCAAGAAGCAACATCTCTTTGTTCATTTTCTTCATTCTTTAATTAGATTTCTCCTTCAGAATTTTGTATGTTTTGTAAATATAGAAGTGAAACATTTTACCAAAAGTTGTTACATTAATAGAAAACAAACATGGACAAATTAGATGCTTACAATTCTTTTAACTATATCTGAAACCTTGTGTGAGTTTCTACTTGATTATGACAGAGCTTAATTTCATTGTTTCAATCAACGATAATTTCTCATTTTACTTGTTATAAATAACTGTACCATACATTTGTCATGAGAATGTACATGGATTGTATAGCATTTCACATATTTATTCTGTCATTTGTAACAACAAAGTAACTAACCTCATAATTTCAAGACCATTTTCGACTGAAATACTTTATTTATATGTATTGTATATATATTTTGTTGTAAATCAACATCCAAAATTCATTATAAATCACACATCATGATAAATCATGTTCAATCTCCAGAATTTTAGTGGGGAAAGTGTTATATGGAATCTTGAATATTTATAATAGCTTTCTGAAATATTTTATACTTTGATACATTAAGCTTTAATATGATTTATTTCATAATTTCAGAGGAATTTCATCGTGCTGTAGCAATTTGCACTGGACATAGTTTAGATGCTAACTTAGTAAATGCTGTATTTCAAATCTTTGACGAGGATGGTGATGGACAATTGTCATACAAAGAATTTATTGCAATTATGAGGGACAGACTTCATCGAGGATTTAAGGTATTGAACGTTGTAATTTCTTTTAAACTGTTCACTTGTTAAAACTGTAAAGTTAAATTATGCATAGAGCTGGATTGATAAAAAGCATTGATAATATGTATGTAATAAATAATTATGTACCAATTATTTGTAAAATGTCAGTTTTACCAAAACAGCAATTCTTCTTTTTTTTTTTTTTACATTTTTTGAACATGATGAAATTTGATGTCATATTTAAATTGATGGTCATATATTTAAAATCAAGCTTTAATTTTTCAAACTTTTGAATAATTTTAGAACTTTTTCTCACATTGCAATTTGCAACTTTTATACAATTAAGTCATGTATTTAAATTTTATTTTATTTCCTCCAGTTATTTTATGCATGAAAAAAACATATTACATCTTAAGATGCATAACAGCTAATTAGTCTAGCTAATTTTATTTCATTCATTTCAGCTGCTTTCATGTAACAAAAATTTCATTTTCATGATCCTTTAAAAACTGCTAATTTTTTTTTTAAATTACAGTTTTTAGTTATGACACAAATATTCATCTAGCATACTACCAAATTTTATATCTTATCTTTCTAACTGTAGTACCATGTTTTTTTTTAGTTTTTTCCACAGTAATCTTTTTTCTTTCTCATTTCTGATACTATCTCCTATCATACGCAAAACATTGTTGAAAAAAAGAAAAGAGAGTGAAATAATATATGTGTGAGAGTTTAAGTGGGTGAATGAAGTGAAGAGGCTAGCCAGAAAATATTTAAATGAAAAACATAACACATGCTTTTCTGCATAGTGTGTAATCTGACCATGGAATATCAAACTTTATTTTTTAAGGCAAGCTGTAAATTACTGTTAAATGTCTCCTCTATCAGTTGTATATGATTCACTATTAAGCTGCTTGTTACGACAATTATTGCATAACGATCATAAAAGTAGCAAAGCAAGTGTGAGTAGTGTTTGCTTTCTTTTCATTGTCATTTATATGAATTGAACAAATTGTGAAGTGAATTAATTAAATTTTGCCAGAAATTCGAGGATTCATAAGTAGAGACAATATGGAGAATTCAAACAGCCTTTATGGATCAGACTATGGGTGCAATACAAGTTATGTCATGGGTGTAACCATGTACAAGAATGACTGAACTTCGAACTTGTTAAATCTGTTGTATAGTGAGTTTAGCAAGGTAGGAGATTATCCGATGAACAATACGAGAGATTCAGGATAAAGTAGAGATCATAGGTATTGGAGCCCATTCAAACAGCCTAATTTGGATCATGGACTATCGGGGGGTGGCGGAGTGCAATACGAGTCAGAAAGTGGTCCAGTGCTACCATAAGTACAGGAGCAGTTACGCCAGCCCCCACCAAAGTGACCATATTCGTATGAAGGAGTGTTCGCAGATCGGTGGTGACCCGTTATCAGATACCAGTACAATAGCTTTTCAGTTTGATACCACATTGTATCTTCACAATAACGTTTCCTTGTGGGGGGGCTGGCGAAATTGCCTGAGCCCCCCCACCAGCGAAGTTTCAAAAAATGGACGATGCCCAATCGTTTAGTTACCTCGTATGTACCCGTATAGGACCAACAAAATTCGTTTGTACCTCACTGTGGTCGGTTAACTATAAGCGTATCCTTGGTGGGGGGGCTGGAGAAAACGCCAGCCCCCCCACCACCCCCTTTCGACGAAAAATGGTTCAGAAATAACGGTGGCCACCTCGTTTGTACCTCGTTTGGTACCAGCAAACTTTTCGTTTTGTACCTCACTGGTAGTCTCACAATAAGCGTATCCTAGTGGGGGGGCTGGCGAAACGCCTATGCACCCCCCACCAACCGAATTTTCAAAATGAACGGTGCCAATCGTTTTTTTGTACCTCGTTGTACCGTTTGTACCAGCAAAATTTTCGTTTGTACCTCACTGGTAGTTAGTTTAACTACTAAGAGCGCATCTTGTGTGTGTGGGGCGGGGGCAGCAGGTCGCCCGCCCCCCACCAACGAATTTTCCAAAAAGAACGGTGCCAAACGTTGTACCTCGTTAGTTACCAGCAAAATTTTCGATGTTACCTCACTAGTAGTTAAACTACAGGCGCATCTTTGTGTCGTGTGGGGGGGGCAAGGCATTTCGCCACCGCCCCCCAACAATTTTCAAAAATGAACGTGCCAATCGATGTACCTCGTTTGTACCCTTTCGTACAGCAAAATGGTCGTTTGTGACCTCACTAGTAGTTTAACGCAGGCGCTTATCCTATGGATGTGGAGGGGGCGGCAAGCAATTTCGCCAGCCCCCCCACCAACGCATTTTCAAAAATGAACGGTGCCAATCGTTTGTACCTCGTTTGTACCCGTTTGTACCAGCAAAGTTTTCGTTTTGGTACCTCACTAGTAGTTTAACTACAGGCGCATCTTTGTGGTGTGGGGGGGGGCACTGCATTTTCGGCACAGCCCCCCCACCAACGAATTTTCCAACATGAACGGTGGCCAATCGTTTTGTACCTCGTTTGTACCCGTTTTGTACCAGCAAAATTTTCAGTTTGTACCTCACTAGTCGTTTAACTACAGGGCGCATCATTGTGTGTGGGGGGGGGTGGGCAAGCATTTCGCCAGCCCCCCACCAACGAATATTCAAAAACTGAACGTGCCAATCGTTTGTACCTCGTTGTACCGTTTGCACCAGCAAAATCTTCGTTTGTACCTCACTAGTAGTTTAACACAGGCGCATCTTGTGTGTGTGGGGGGGGGCATGCATTTCGCCACCCCCCCACCAACGAATTTTCAAAACATGAAACGGTGCCAATCGTTTGTACCTCGTTTGTACCCGTTTGTAACCAGCAAAATTTTCGTTTGTACCTCAGCTAGTAGTTTAACTAACAGGCGCATCTTTGTTGTGTGGGGGGGGGGGGGCCAAGCATTTCGCCAGCCCCCACCACCAACGGAATTGTTCAAAAATGAATCGGTGACCAATCGTTTGTACCTCGTTTTGTAACCGTTTGTACCAGAAAATTTTCGTTTGTACCTCACTAGTAGTTTAACTACAGGCGGCATCTTTGTGTGTGTGGGGGGGGGGGCCAAGCATTTCGACAGCCCCCCCCCCCACCAACGAATATTCAAAAATTGTAGCGGTGCCAATCGTTTGTACCCCGTTTGTACCCGTTGTACCAGCAAAATTTTCGTTGTACCTCACTAGTAGTTGTAGCTACAGGCGCATCTTTGTGTTGTGTGTGGGTGGGGGCAAGCATATTCGCCAGCCCCCCCACCAACATGTGTTCAAAAATGAACGTGTCGCAATCGTTCTGTACCTCTATGTACCCCGTCTGTACCAGCGAAATTGTTTCGTATTGTACCATCGAACTCGAAGTTTGAACTACAGGCGCATCGTTGTTGGGGGGGGGGCAAGCATTTCGCCAGCCCCCCCACCAACGAATTTCAAATACATGAACGGTAAGCCAATCGTGTGTACTCTCGTAAGTTACCCGCTTGTACAAGCAAAATTGTGCGTTAATGTACCTCATAGTAAGTTTAGAACTCCAGGCGCATTCTTCGTCAGTGAGTGTGTGGGGGGGGGGGGCAAAGCAGTTACGCCAGCCCCCCCACACGACGATATTATTCTTTCAAAAATGCACGGTGACTAATCGTTTGTACCTCGTTTGGACCCGTTTGCAACTCCGAAAATATTATCGTATGTACCTCACTAGTCTGTTTGAACTTATCATGCCGCAAAACGTTGTGTCTGGGGGTGCAAGACATGTTCAGCCAGCCCCCCCCCCCCATCCAGACGAATGTTCAGATATGCACTGTGCCATCGTTAACGTACCCCATTTGGTAAATGGCGATGTCAGATGGCGCTACGCACACTAGTAACTGCGCATCAACTGCATTACTGCGCATCTCAGGATGTTAAGTTCCATCTGAATCGAAGTAAATGGAGATCGTTTGGGAAAATTAGCAGACCCTTCAAACCATTAAATAACATAACCTAAAGAACTGTGTGTCATACTAGTCCGTTAACTAGCTTCAGTATGTGCTGTCTGATTAAACCAGTCTGCGTCTCGCGTACTAGCTCGAAACGGTCTATCAGTCCATCGTTTCGAACGCGACCATGATATTATTCTTGTTACGGGCAGTTAACTGCCCGATAGGCCTTTAAACACCAATCGAACGCCGAAATATTATGTCTGCCATGTCTGTTATTCGAAGCCAAAAGTTGTATCTTAAGAAATGCGGGTTAGAAATGTAGAAGATGTAGTTTATGTGTTAACGTAATATTGTCAGCGATATAGTCTAGGCGTAATCTATATAAATAAAACTATGTGTGAACTGTCCGTAGATTGTTCAAGCGCGTCTGTCAGTCTGCACTCGCGTAGGCTCCTAAACGGGTGATCGTAGACCTACCAAATCTGTACGGAACTTCTCCAAGACGGGGTGCTCGACACACCTCGAAGCATTTTTCTCGCTTTTCGAACGCAACTTGTTCGAAGATTCGGACTGTAGACAAATGTGTAACATAAGTTTTGTCCGATTTTTAGCGAGTTTTTCAAGTGAAATACATAATATGCCGTCATAGCACTCCGCAGTAAATCGATAGTTACGGCATCGTATAGACGGAGCACACAATTCGCCCCACTTTTAAAGAACTGAATCGTTCGTCTGGGAAACAATATAAATTAGCAGAATTTTTGCGAGTTTTTCAAGTAAAAGTAAAGTTGACGCTGACTTAGTCATATTACGCAAAAGACGGAGCACACAATTCGCCCACTTTTAAAAGACGGAACGGCATGGAAACAGATAACTATGAGGAGAATTGTTCCGAGTTGTAAGTAAAGAAGGAATAACAATTTCAGGAGCACCCTGCAGAGCAATTTCGGAGCCATGGATACAGTATCAATGATTAAAATTGCATGTTGAAAAAAATAAATAAAAATCGGGTCCCGCGAGCAGACGATTTCTTTGCTTGGCTCGATATCCTTTTATAATATACTCGATTTATTGGTGAGAAGAAAAATTAAACTGGCAATAATCTAGAAAAACAATTTTAAAGCCTTTATAAATAGCCAGGTCTTATCTCTTATCTCTTTTCTTGTTGTTAAATGGGTTGCAAAGAGCGCGGTGAACGTATTTTTAAATTTAAAAAAAAAAAAAATGTCCATTTCATGTAAGTGTCTGAGGTATTTTAACCGCTAAGACGTGAACCTCAAAAGAACAGCAGTGTCTGATGAAATAAAGACATTTTGAAAATGAGAAGTTCACTGCAATAACGGTCCATTTTCCACTTTTTTTGATACCTGAGATGACGCCGGACATAGTTTTTTTTTGTGTGTGAGTGTGTGTGTGTCATTATATTGCACTGATCCAGGTTATTACATATATGATCAAATTTTAAGCCAAGAGTGAAATCATTTTGCTTTTCTAGATGCCACATCATCTGAGGTTAATTCGAATTACACATGAAGCAAATTTTCGTTTCCTACCGTGCGATAGCACAGGCACGCAGCTAGTGATTATAGTAAGTATATAGCATATATAGTCATAGATATCACACATGGCGACGTCAGATATTTCAAGTAAAGTTTTCAGAGTTAAGTAACAGGTTAACATGGTGTAGTGAACATTACCATTTCAGTTACCATTACCGAATGCGAAAGGGACGGGAGCACGCGTACAAGTGATATCAGACGTATGACTCATTATAGCAGTTCCAGTGGCAGACGTCTCGACGATTATTTCGAAGTGGCGGGAGAATTCACGCTTTAAGACCCAGGCACACACGTGGTTTTCGATAGAACATAACATCCGCCTCGTCTACTTACCTCTAGAATCGAGCCACACACAGGTACCACAGGGACCCGCATCGGGTCTACAAGGGCGTGGGGATCATCGTGACTACATCTAAAGCAGCTCCGAATGGCAGACGGCCCTTGATGGTCTGGCACACCACAACAAAACACAAGAAAACATAGCTCCATTGACGCGCATGGCAAGTATGAACAGGAAAGCAAAAACTTAAGTGAAAGTACCCTGCATGCACAATACCCAAACAAGTAGAACCGAATTACCTTTTAGTACAGTTACATAATATTTATACATCGTAATGAAATATCTAGATATAGTATATATAATATATACAACGTGTTTAATGAATACGAGTCCGTACCAAAGCCCACGAAAGTACACAAGCACAGGCCTAAGCAATACGGTGTGATAGCAATAATAACAGCACAAAAAATGGACACTACCGTGCATTCGAACCCTACCTGATAGACGGAGCAAGCATCGGTTAACCAAACACAGTGAGACTCCACAGTATAGACTACGGGATCATTCCGCTGCAATCAAACCCACACAATCCAGACGGAACACTGGCAGTTTAAGAAACACGGATACAGAATAAAACTACGACACCGGAGCCATCCAGGATCCGAAATAATCAACGCATGAAGAATACCGATGATTAGAAAAACACACGGAGAATTACAACTACCTGCATTCGAACCCAACTGATTCGCCTCAGGAAAATCATCAGCCATTAAAGAACACATGTTCAGGAGAAAAAGTACTGGATCTAACTGTGACATTCCCGCCATTCAAACCGAACTCCAGAACGAACAACGCGTCTAAGAAAACAGTTAAAGAATCGGACTACAACGATGGAAGGTACCTGCCTGGATTTCTAAGAAATATCATTGCATTTACCGATGAGTCTTACTGGAGATTTTAAGGTTCACATTATCGCCGCTCACAGAACCTCTAGCCATTAGTCGATAATTCAGAAAAATTTGATCTAGACTGTGAATACTTCTCGACTTCATCAGCAACGCGTCGCGTTATCGGTACAACGATAGATGCAGAATATTTTAAGCGAAAATTATCAAAATCTTAGAGAGTAAAATTTATTGGTTCACATGATAGTTACCACAAACCTCTAATTTCATACATAAAAAATTAATGATGACATTCAAGTACTATTTCCAATGATAGTATGAATCATAACATGGATGTGATCTGTGTCGTAAATACGTCCAAAGAAGATATACTAGTCAACCGCGCGTAATATGATATTTTATTTCTACAGCTATAATCACAATTTGAGTGATCTGTGTCCGTAGAACGTCAAAAGTTTATTACACAAACCGCGCGTGAAGATGACACGCATACACTTTGTTTTTCTTGGCTTGAAATGCATAGGGTGAGGATGACCGAAACCGGATTGACAACCGTGACGTCACTTAAACCGAAGAATGGCCGTCAACCAATAGCCACCGGTATGCCATAACCTAGCATAACCGACCGGGTGAATTCTCGAGCGGGCCCCAATGATTTTGTATGTAAACCTAAGGCAGTGTATGTAGTTCCTAAGAAAAAAAGTGGTGGGACGCTCATTTTTCACGAAATCTTAACCTACACTTATCGGATTCATTAATTGTAATTAATTCCTTAAACCACCAATAAAACTAATTGTGAACCATCATTTGTTTATTAATTAATTAAATTGAACTCATTGCTCAATTATTGATTACTTTGTTAATTAATCTAAATAAGTCTTTTTGATCAAGCCGTGTAAGCTGATCTACTTGTTAATAATCTAGTAATAAGTCTTTTGGATCAAACGATGTATGCTACTTAATTTGTTGTTGCAAAACATGGAATCGGATTTGGTGTGCCTTGGCTCGAAGCCCTCTTAAAATCCTCGTCTAAAGAAACAGGCAACAAGGGGAGTGGTGCCCTCCGTTGGGGTTTTTGAGTACAATGGGGTCCTAACCCGTATTCACGCTAAGTTTTCGGAGAAAACCACGGAACTGTTACGGGACGCGCCATGCAAGGGAGCTACCTAATTTTTTACCATTTACATTTGTCAACAATCCAATGTTGTTTGTTGTTATTGTAAACACGTATAGCGGATTTGTTGCTTAGCTCGGCAGCCCGTTATACATCCCTCGTCAGAAATAACAATCACAAAAGGGGTGCCCTCTGGTGGGGGAGTCAGTCTAAGGGGTCCTAACTTGTTCTAGGCAAAGTTTCGGAGAGAACCACTGAGAACGCCGAACGTTAGATCGACAAGACGCAGCGAATGGGACCCGAAGCCCGGACCTTCATACTTAGCCCGTCTATCCATTTCTAGTTTTATAACCACTGTGTGGGAAAAGAACAACACAAAAAGGGGTGACCTCTGTGCAGACAATCCAAGGGGTCCTAACTCGTATCTCGGTCAAAGTTACGGAGAGGAAAACCACGGAAAACTCCGAAACGGTTTAGATCGGAGCGGACGCGCAAGGGGACCCAACCCCCATGGGACTATAACCACCGTGCCATGGTGAGGCAACATCCAATGTCAAAGTGACCGATTTTCTAGTGGATTGGTACGTGACCATTCGCTGCCCCGATGGTGAGGCAACAATCCAATGTCCTAAAGACATCGTGTTTTCACCAAAGAGTGCGTTCGGAAAGAGTATAATCAGTTCTATTCTCATGGATATGTTTTCACCTACTGAACGTGTTTAAGAAACCCGATCCGATCGCCCATATGTAAAGTCGACCCGAACCCTCAAAAGTTTTCCTTTGATCTTTTTAATACCGATGTCCGTGGCTCATCGTGCGCGAACAACAAAAAGTCCAATGTCTTCACGAGAGATGAATCAGAAAACCTTGTAAATGAGCGTCCCCCCTGGAATAAAAATGGGGGGACGTTTGGGTGAAGTGAAAGAGTAGCGGGAATGGCGTCCCCTATGCGGACTGACACCACAGACCTATAGGCGACCATTACGTCCTCGAATCGATGACAGTCCCCAACTATAAGATAGTGTATATTAAGTTGACCCCAAGAGTGTCCCTCGGAAAGAATTATAGATGCTGTTACTATTCTCATCGCGAAGTTATCCGTTAATACTTTCTGGGGACATACGAAGAAATAGAAAAAGAAACCAACAACAACCGCCTCTTCTGTACAGAGACGACTACACTCATCTCAGAAAAGTGACCTTTGATTCTCAGACGCGATAGTACTAAGCTCTCTCAGCGAACAAAAAAAGACGTTCCCATATTTCTTTCACGCAGGACATTTCAAAAAACCCATGTAATGAGGTCGCCCATCTGAGACTAGGAAATTTAGCTCTGGCGCGAAGACGTTTGAGTGTCCCCAAGTTTTGATTAGAGTCGAGCGGACAATGGCTGATTTGGTCCCCAAATTACCGTTTTACACAACACTGTCACCTTAAGGGAACCCTCCCCGCCCATCCGACGAAGGAAGTTCGCGTACGCAACAGCTCCCCACAGTAGAGTTCGGCTCATATTAAGTTGACAGCCCGATGCCCACGCTCATATTATTTAGAGATCGGAGCCCGAGCTCCAGCTCCAAGCCCAAAGTTACTGTTAATAGCTTTTCTGGGGGATTCAATACTGCAATGGAATAGAGAAATTTTTTTTTTAGAAAACACAAATTAAACTTTGCCGTTCTGTGCAAATTAACGACAAACATCGTTGCAAGACATCGAATGCACTTTCTGAAAAGTTTGTAATCCGTGCCCGTTATCAGAAAATGTCGGATTCTCATGACTAATTAAGGAATATGGGCCGCCGTGCGGAAATTCCCAAAGAGCTTTCATAGCCCTTCCTAGGCGCCGTGCCGGCTATTTCAAAAATGAAAAAAAATTTTTCCTTTATTATAGTCCTTTATATATTCCCATGAATCACTCTTCAAATCTAGGTCAAGCAGTATGTCTCATTACGCGAGAAACTTTCATGAGGCCGCGAGCCCACCCGAGCCCGAACCAATTGTTGAGATTACAGAGCCCAATGCGCGGATTCGCGTCCCCGGCTTGGGCTCGGGCTTTCCGGGCGTCGGGCCTTGAGCGAGCCCGTCTCATCGCTAACCGCTGCCCGTCCCATACCGCTTGCTATCAGGAAAGTTCGCTGTGCGTACTTGCGGGCTATGAGGCTAACAGATGCTTCCCGGCTCATAATGTTGAAGCCCGCGATGCGCGCGCAATTATGTAATCATTGTCGCAAAGTCGGAGCCCTGAGCTCTCAAGCCCAATCCCTGAAATTTCAGTATAAGATTATCTAGTGAAAACAAACATTCAGTTACTTCAGGCTCGGGGGAAAACAAAAGCAAAGAATACAATAAATCGTTGACATCGTTGACTGGCAACCCGATTGAACCGTACGAAGCTTATATAGCTGCAAACTCGCACATGCACATTTTCTTCTATTATAGCTATTAATATAGCTATCCGTCACTTAGTCAGGTACAAACGAAAATTTTGGCTGTACAAACGGGTACGACGAGGTACAAAACGAATGACATACCGTTACGGAATATTGAAATTCCTGCCGTGCGGGGGCTCCCGAAGACTGCTTGCCCCCCTCCCACGCGCAGACACACAAAGCTACGCCTGCTATTTAACTACTAGTGCAGGTACAAACGAAAATTTGCTGGTACAAAACGGGTCCAAACGATGGTCCAAACGATTGGCAACCGTTCACTTTTGAAAAATCGTATGTGGGGTGGGCAGGCGAGAATGCTTCTGCCCCCCCACACACACAGCAGAAATTGCGCCTGTAGTTCCACGAGCCCGCCGAGCGTACAACGACAATTTTGCTGGTACAAACGGTACAGACGCGGTCCAAGCCGGTTCGGGCACCGGCCATTGTGGAAAAATTCTGGGCTGGCGGGGCTCGGCTGAAATGCTTCCCCTCCGCACACACCCACACAAAGATGCTGCCCTGTATTAATACCTACTTATCGAGGTACAGAACGAAATAATTTTTGCTGCCTACAAACGGGTACAAACGAGCTACAAACAGATGGCACCGTATCCTTTTTTGAAATTCGTTGGTGGGGGGGCTGACGAAATGCTTGCCCCCCAACGCACACGGCAAGATGGCGCCTAGTATTAAACTACTAGTCGAGGTACAAACGAAAATTTTTTTGCTGGTACAACGGGTACAAAACTAGGTACACAATGACTTGGGCGACCAGTTCATCTAGTTGAAAATCAAGACATGGAGTTGGGGCAGGCTGCGAAATGCTGGCCCCCCCCACGCACAACAAAGATGCGCCTTAGTTTAAACTACTAGAGAGGTACAAACGAAAAGTCTGCTGTAACAAACGGGTACAAACGTAGTACAAACGATTGGCACCGCGTTCACGTAGGCTTATATGAAAATTCGTTGCATGGGGGGGCTGGCGACATGCACTTGCCCCCCCATCACAGCTACAAAGATCGCCTGTAGTAAAACAACTAGTCAGGTACAAAACGAGCAAAATTTTGCCTGGTACAAACGGGTACAAACGACCTGGTAACAAAACACGATGTGCACCGTTCTATTATTGAAAATTCCTTGTAGGGGGGGCACCGTTTTCTCCGGACCAGAGGCCCCCCCGCAAGGATACGCTTATAGTCCCCTACCAGTGAGGTACCAAACGAAAATTTTGTTGGTACAAACGGTACAAACTAGGTACAAACGAATGGCAACCGTTCATTTTTTGCAAATTCGATGTTGGGGGGCTACCGCTCTCCAGCCCCCCAGAAGATCGCTTACAGTTAAACCTGACCATGTGAGGTACAAAACGAAAACTTTTGCTTGGTACAAACGGGTTACAAACGGAAGGTACAGAACGATTGGCAGCACCGTTCATTTTTGAAAATGCGTTGGTGGGGGGCTGCCGAAATGCTTGCTCCAGCCCACACACACAAGGATGCGCCTGTAGGTTTAAACTACCAGTGAGGTACAAACGAAATTTTTGTTCTTGGTACAAACGGGTACAAACGAGGTACAAACGATTGGCACCGTTCTATTTCTGAAAATTCGTTGGTGGGGGGGCTGGCGAAATGTCTTGGCCCCCCCCCACGCACACACACAAAGATGCGCCTTGTATTAAACTACTAGTGAGAGTACAAACGAAAGACTTTTGTCGTGAGGTACAAACGAAAATTTTGCTGGTACAAACGGGTACCAAACGAGTACATAACGGATTGGCACCGTTCATTTTGAAAATTTCGTTGGAAGGAGGTGGGCTGGCGAAATGCTTGGGCCCCCCCACACACACAACGGGGGCAAAGATGCGCCTTGAAGTTTAAACTACTAGTTGAGTGTACAAACGAAAATTTTGCTGGGTAACAAACGGGTACAAACGAAGGTGCCCCCCCGCGTACAAACGATGGCAACCGTTCACTTTTGAAAATTTCGTTGGATGGGGGGGGCTGGCGAAATGCTTGCCCCCCCCACCACACACACGAAGATGCGCCTGTAGTTAAACTACTAGTGAGTACAAACGAAAATTTTGCTGTATCAAACGGGTATAAACAAACGAGGTACAAAACCGATTGGCACCGTTAATTTTTGGAAAATTCGTTGGTGGGGGGTGGGCTACCGTTTCTCCAGCCCCCCACAAGGATACGCGTATAGTTAACAACTACCTGTGAGGTACAAACGGGGTACAAACAGTACAAACGATTGAGCACCGTTTCATTTTTGAAAATTCGTTGGTGGGGGGGCTACCGTTTCTCCAGCCCCCCCACAAGGATACGCTTATAGTTGAACTACCAGTGAGGTACAAACGAAAATTTTGTTGGTACAAACGGGTACAAGCGAGGTACAAACGATTGGCATCGTTCATTTTTGAAAATTCGTTGGTGGGGGGGCTAGGCATTTCGCCAGCCCCCCCACAAGGAAACGCTTATTGTGAAGATACCAATGAGGTACAAACGAAAAGTTTGCTGGTGCAAACGGGTACAAACGAGGTACAAACGATCTGAACCATTTTCATCGAAATCGGTTTTGGTGGGGGGGCTGGCGAAATGCACCTCCATAAGTCTTGAATTGCTGGATCATTAGGACTGTTTTCTGTCAAATTTCTCAAGGCAAGGAATGTCATCAAGTAAAAAGTTTAAGAATTTGTTGTTCTTTGCTCTCATAGTTATGAAGATGCTGCATTAGAGAATCTACTTCTATACCCAACATTTCTTACTTGGATTTATGCTTGAATGCCCAGATAAATTTTATCGTTCTATATTTATAAAATACTAACATACATAGAAGAAGAAAAGGGACAATGTTTCCAATGAAAGAAGGATTCGTTTGCATAGTTCATAGTTAACATTCCTATATTACATTAACAAACATGTTTATTTTAAATATTTGTAAGAAATCTATATTAAAAAATGGTGCATTTTTAAAATATTAAATGTTTTCCCTCTTCTTTCAGAAAGAATTCTGATGCTAAAATATAGTTTGATCTAGTATTATGACCACAGTATTGTAATCACAGGTTTTATATAAGTACAGTAGACCCCCTATAACATATATTCATATAAGATGGATTCATATAACATGACATAAAAATTGCAATTGTTTTCCTATAACATGTTAAAAGACACTCATACGGCATGGTAAAATGAGACTGATGTTCTGATTTTATTATATTTAGCTCCTGTAACTTTTGAATAGCAATGATAAACATCGTTGTGTTTCTAAGGCGTGCAAATAAATTTTGAAGCAATTATATTGCGCTGTTCGCACTCCAGGTGGAGTATAGCTCTGGACTCATATAACATGGATTCCTATAAAGGAACATATCTGTTACTGCTAACTAAAACTAAGTATCAGGTAAATCGAACTTACCTGCTAAGAAGGTCTCGGGTGCGTAACTCTGCTGGGTGATCACTTTGTCTTCCTAAAAATGCGTCGAAAACCAACAAATTTCACAAGCGACTAAATTACGACTAAGCTAAAGGGTTCTAAATTATATATTCTTGATTATTATTACATTATCTATTTCTACAATTATTTACAAAGTTATATACGCACAGAATCTATGAACATAAATATATCTCAACAAAGCTAAACTAAACTCTCTCCTTCCTTCGAGAGGAACTAATAATAATAAAAAAAAGTGTTCTCTAAAAAACGTATGAAAAGTTCTCTCTCTTCGCTTTTTGGCCCAGTGCCAATATAGATAAGAGTCTCCTGAGGTGGGGCTCTGAAGGGGTGTCAGATCCAACATCCTCCCACCTTGACGTCCGGCACTTGAGGAGGACGTCAATTTCCTTCTCGAAACCTCTAAGGGGCTGAATCACTCGGCCTCTTCTTGTCACCACTGGAGGACGGCAAGCTAGGTCCGGGGATTCCCTCTGGCTGCAGTCTGGTACCGGAGCTTCCATCTCCTGGTCTTCGAGACGGGCAACTTCAGGGTCGTCGGAGATCTCTGGGCGGCTGACTGAAGGACTGCTCCTGTTTAGAATAGGACTATCTGGAAATAGAAAACTGTTAGTACAATTATCGTGAATTTCCAACGGGAACAGTCTGGCTACTGGACGAAGAAAAATTCCCTTTTCGGTTTTTATCTTTGCCACACGAACAATATTATCCTTTCCGGGCAAAATTTCTGTTATCCTAGCTAAAGGCCAATGTATGCGTCCTTTATTGATGTCTTCAATCAGAACAATATCACCAACACCTAATTGCTTGTACTTATTTTCTTTTAAAGCTTGCTGTCTAAGCTGTCCTAAATACTCACTGCGGAATCGATTTCTCAGATCAGATCTAATTCTTTGGCGGTATCTAACTCTTCGATTCAGATCTTTTGAATCTAGTGTGTCAATATCTGGGATTCCTGAGGAAGGCAGTTCTTGCAAAAACATCATAGGTGACAAAGGGGAAGGGTCTCTATTATCTTCCCGATTAATAATACTTGTTTTGGCTCTAAGAAGCCCACCCTGATCTTCAATTGGTCTTAAAGAACGAATCATAGGGTCTTTAGTTCCTGTGAACACTTCCTTCTGAATTATCCGATAAAGCATTTTTTCAGCTCTTTCAAACTCATCTACTGTAATCTCAGGTGCCATATTTTTTTCAGGCTTCTTCAAATTATGGTAAAATCTGAAAATCCAGGCTATCATTCTTACTATTTTTCTAAAGGACGAAAAATATCGGTAATACCAATCTGATTTGTCTTCTTGGTCCAATAGAGTTAAGATCGTTTTTCTTTTCTCTTTGTTCAACAGTTCTGCATCGGGTTGTTCTTCAGTTTGGGGCCATTCGTCTTCTGATAAGTACAGCCAAGGTGGGCCCTCCCACCATCTAGATTTCTCCAGTTGTTCAAAACAGCACCCTCTAGATGGGAGGTCCGCTGGATTCAATCTTCCTGGAACATGTCTCCAGTCAGATATTTCAGTAATGGCTCTGATCTCTTGCACTCTATTGTGCACAAACGTTCCCCAAGCTTGATCTCTTCTTATCCAACCTAACGCTGTCGTTGAATCACTCCAAAATATGGTAGTACAACTTTCCAAGTTCAAATCTGATCGGATGGTCTTAGAAAGTCTGGCTCCAATTAAGCACGAGAGCAGCTCCAGGCGAGTTATGGTCATTTCTTTGATGGGAGCTATCCTACTTCTTGCAATGACTAACTGAACTTTAATTTCTCCTTTTGTCTTCGTTCTAATGTAGGCACAAGTCGCGTATGCGCTCTTACTGGCATCTGAAAATATATGGAGTGATAGAGAATCTGCATTGTCGCAATCGATATTTAGACATCGGGATACTTCTATTTGATGAAGCAAATGTAATTGATTCAACCAACCATTGAACTGCTTATTTAGATCTATGGGGAGCTCTTCATCCCACTTAACTTTCTGAATCCATGTCTCTTGTAAAATCATCTTAGGGATTAATGTCACGGGGGCTGTGAAACCTATAGGATCGAAAATTTTCTGAGTCACTGATAGGATCTTTCTCTTGGTATGGGGTTCCCTTATCTTAAAGGTTTCTTCTACCTTACAACTTAAACTGTCCTTTTCTAAATTCCACATTAAACCTAATACAGATACTGTTTCTGTTTGACTTTCTGCCTCGTCGACTATTACAATAGGCAAATTTGACAGCCAACATCTTAAATTGAAGTGGGCAGACGCTAAAATCGCTTTTGATGCTGCGATGAATTTTTCTACTTCTTCAACACTGTCTAAGCTAACCAATAAATTATCAACATAAAATGTTTCCTTTAAAATTTGAGCAGTCTTTACAAAATTTTCTGAAACTGTATCTAACAAATGATTGAGCGTTGCCGCTAACAGGAAAGGACTAGATGTTAGTCCAAAAACTACTCTATTATGTCGGTAAATTTTCAACTTCTTCTCGGCGTCAAACCACAAAAATCTCAGAAAATCGCGATCTTCCTCTCTTATTTTAATCTGACAAAAAGCCTTTTCTATGTCGGAGGATATTCCAATGCGATACTTTCGAAAGCGATTTAATATGCTGGGGATAATCTCGACTAAATTTGGACCCTTGGTCAAACAATCATTAAGTGAAGGGGAATTTTTAGTATGCGCTGAGGCATTAAAAACTGGTCGGATTTTCGGTGTTTCACTTGATTCTTTAATTACAGGGCGATGCGGTAAAAAATGTACTCCGTGCTCTCTTTCTTCGGTAACTACTTCAATAATGTTGTTAGCTTCCCAATAATCAAATATGTCCTCGTATTCTTGTCGTTTGTTAATATTGATTAGGTTCGCTTCGGTTCGGTATAGTGACTTTTCTGCCATGACCCTATTACTCAACAAAATGGAGTTATCAACGGTCCATGGTAGGGAAACTACATATCTTCCACTACTATCTCTCTTTACGGTATCTAAAAAATGTTTTTGAGTCTCTTCTTCTAACATATCCTTGGTTTTGTTTTCTTCACTGGAGATCCCTAGGGTGTGTAAGCGCCATAGGTCTGACAATTTTGCATCTGAAACGTGCAATGACAAGGAAAGGACGGATAACGAATGCTCTAAACTTGTGTTTTCACCTTTCGTTCTTCCCATCAAAGTAAAACCCAACTTAGTTTCAAAAGCTGCTATTCCAGTTCCTGGAAGATTTACAATATTTTTTGTGAACATGTGTGAAGTAGTATCGGCTCCCAACAATAGATGAATTTCTTCGGGACATTCCTTATACAAGCAGCGGTCTTCGTTTTGAGAAACGTCGCTTATAGTTATGCCTTTCTTTTCGAGGACTTCCAAGATTTTCTTATCTTTTAGCCTTGGGACCACGCTACATATCTTTTGTTGGTCTAACGCTTCAATTTCACAATCATACTTTCCGTCTAAGCTGCTCAGATTGAGTTGATAATGATTGTGAGTTTCTAAACTTTCAACACCACCGAAAAGTCCATGCCTAACCTTTTCAGTTTTGAACGGTTTTAATTTTAACCTCTTCGCTGCATATTTACTAACATAAGTATTCTGACTACCTGTATCAATGAGTACTCTCAAACGACCCATCACACCATTGCCTGATACTCCAACAATTAAAGTCTGTAAATAAACTTCTGAACCACTGGAATAATTCGAAAGAGTTAATGGTTTTTCCGATGGTTTATCATGTGTGGTCATCTCTACTTTAGCCTGGGCATTTTTAGTCTGGTTACACATAATATCAAAATGGCGATAACCACACCATGAACATTCAACCTTTACGTCACAGTCTTTGCTGTAATGATTTCTCTTTTGTAAGCACCGGAAACAAATGCCTTTTTTCCGCAAGATTTTAATTTTTTCATCGTTGTTTAAATTTTGGCCCGATTTACAAAATTGACTGCTGTGCGATTCTTTATCGCAAAAACAACAGGTCTGCCTTTTCTCACTTAAATCAGTAGCAACAAGATCCGAAGCTGAAAAGGACTTTTCTTGCTTATACGCTCTTTTATCATATCTGTTTATTTTAGATGGTGCAGACACGTCATTATGTCTAAATGGAGAGTCCGTGGCATTCTTAATTATGTCGGCTCGTTCTCGGGACTGAAGTGACTCAGCTATGAACTCTAATAATTTTTCGACATCAGAATACGCGTCTTCATTTGTTTTTTTGTCGATCTCCAACAGTAGGTCTTTGGGGAGAGCTTTTAGTATAGTTGTACACAAAACGCTCGAAAGCTTATCTAGTGATTGACCGAGATTTTCTAAACTTCTTAATTCAATAGAAATTTTATCATAAAATTTCCTGAAAGCATGCACATCATTCGAATTCCGTAAGGGTTTGATATCAAGAATGTTGCTCATGTGTGTATGTATAAGTAAGTCGGTTCTAGCAAATCTGTCCTTCAATAATTTTATTGCAGTATCGTACATGGAGGCGGATATGGGTAAACCTTCTACAGTTCTTAGAGCACTTCCGCTCAAACAGGACTTTAAATAATTGAATTTGTCAACTTTGTCTAACGATTCGTTTGTATGAATCGCTGACTCAAAACTGTTCCAGAAGTTTAACCATTGGCCCAAATCCCCATGAAATTTTACTAAAGAAAGTTTTGGCAGCTTCACGTGAACGTTATTTAGACATTTTGATTCGTTAGTCGCCGTACTATCAAAAGTTTCTGCTGTAGAATCTCGTTCTGAGCCGTTTCCTACCGATGGAGCTAACTTTTGTTTTATTTCTTTAATTTTCTTGGTGGCGCGAAACTTTCCACGAACCACCATTTTGCGGTACTCTTCCGCCTTTAGGTACTCCGTTTCGAACTCTTCTGCCTTAAAAAATTTTTCTAAAGCTCTATCGATACCAACGAGCGCATCAAAAGTCTGTGTTAGCATTTCTACACCTTCTTCTAATTCGTTAGTATCATTAGTATCCGTTTGCTTTATCGCTTCTTGCAATTCATTTAAAGATCTGGTAACAGCTGACCTAAGAACAGTGCGCTTCTTTTTGAGTGTTGTTTCGTCTTCAGCCATGATATGTCTTATGCCTATATTACTGTTACTAAAATGCACCTCTTTTGTTTTCTAATATCTTTTAAAAGAAATTACCCTACAGAACACGCAATCCCGGCAGGGATGCCATAAAAATGTTACTACTAACTAAAACTAAGTATCAGGTAAATCGAACTTACCTGCTAAAAAGGTCTTGGGTGCGTAACTCTGCTGGGTGATCACTTTGTCTTCCTAAAAATGCGTCGAAAACCAACAAATTTCACAAGCGACTAAATTACGACTAAGCTAAAGGGTTCTAAATTATATATTCTTGATTATTATTACATTATCTATTTCTACAATTATTTACAAAGTTATATACGCACAGAATCTATGAACATAAATATATCTCAACAAAGCTAAACTAAACTCTCTCCTTCCTTCGAGAGGAACTAATAATAATAAAAAAAAAGTGTTCTCTAAAAAACGTATGAAAAGTTCTCTCTCTTCGCTTTTTGGCCCAGTGCCAATATAGATAAGAGTCTCCTGAGGTGGGGCTCTGAAGGGGATGTCAGATCCAACAATATCTACTGTGTTATAGGGGTCTATTGTACAGCAGTGGAAAAAAAAAGGCCCACTAGTACTTTATTCAGCCGTCATTCGTCATACAGAAAAGTTACATATACCAATCATTTATGATTGATGTGCACTTTAATTTGCTATACATAAAAATTGCATAAGGTGCCACTCCTTATTAAAATTCGCACCAACTTTTTTTTTTTTCCAATAGCAACCCCTAGATTTCAGTTCATATTTCAAAAATTTTGCTCGTTTTAACCCCGGATACCAATTTTCAATAAATTTGAACTGAAAATGAGTGAGTTATGAGCACCCAAAATCCCCGTCCCCCTATGTTAAAATATTTTTTCATACTTTAATTCATATCTATATATATAAAAATGAATGTTTGTGGGTATGTATGTATGTATGCGGGTGTGTATGACGTTGAAAAACTCCAAAACCGTTTGACCAATCACCATGAAATTTGGTACACTTAAGTCTTTTGTCACGGAGAAGATTTTTATACTATCCATTTTACTCTAGCTCGCTGCTAGGTGGCGATGCAGAACGTCGAATTCTATTCAACTGTTTGCTATGAAAATACCGTTTAACTTATCAGGCATGAAAGTGCAAGCTGATCAAAAAAGCTGAACTCTACCCGAATACAAAATTTAACGTGAAAAAAATTTATATATATATATATATATAATAAAAAAAATATATAACAATACCAACATATATGTTATAGGTAGAATAACTGAAGACATAGCATTCCAAACAGTGCTAACTACATTCACACAGATGCAAAGGCATAAGATGTTACTATTTAAATACATAAACAAAAAGCAATTAAAAGAAGTATATATAAAATTTTACTTACAAGTTTTTACAAGTTTTCAATATCTTCTCAATGCAGACCATATATTTCTTAGTGAAAAATTCAACGTTGACACATTATATAAATCTTAAATAGAATAAAATTTTTAATTTTAAAATAATTCACACACACAATAAAAGAAATCATTAATTAATTTTCTTTTCTTCAATGCTTTATCTTTCGCCATCTTTTCCAATCTTCGTTTATGGATAAGCCTTAGCTTGTTTTCTCTCAACTTAATTAAGTTACTAGATTTTGCTTTGCTGCTTATGTATTTAGGGGCACTTAGTTTTTCTCTTTTTCTTTGCATTTCTTGTTTTTTAAGCTCCAATTCCTTTTCATACTGCTGATATGAAGTTTTCATATTATGGCATAACATTCTATCCACTGGTTCATGTAAAAAATCTGCTTTTTTTTAAAAATCAATTGATTTATTTTGGCTTAACAGTTTGTACTTCACAGTCTGAATGGCAGAAAATGTTTCAATTTTCATATTGCCAGATTCTTTATCCAATACATCTCCCATCATACTGAAGGAACTTTCAACCTGAGGACCATGGAAGCAGCTTAATAAAGCTCGAACCATTTTTGAAAGAGCATGATATTTATTGGACTTGAACACTGCAGCCCACCAAAGGTCAATCTGCAATATATTTCCATGTTCATCTGTATGTGATGGCAAAAATTTATCCACTTGATACAAATGAACATCAAGAGAGTACTGAATTTCTTCTTGTGCTAGTACATTTGTCACTAATTTAGGAAGTTTCTTTAATCTATCAGCAGTAATTGAATGTCCTCTGGCAATTGGATCAATTGCTGAAATGCTTTGCAGAAGACTATTGTTTAGCGGCAGTTTCTTTTGCAAATACTGTGCACATTCAGTATAAGCCTGATTTGCTTCATTCAGAAAAGCTACAACTACACCATGCTTTAAATTTTTTGATACAGGAGGTTCTGCTGAGCCTAAAAACATTTTTGATTTTTTAAACTTAAATTCATCTTTCGATAAATTTAAAGAAAGAAGTTGTTGCACATTTTTTCCTTTCAAAACTTCATGTTTCAAGAAACAGGAGAGGAAATCTAAAAATAGCTGTTTTTGTTCATCAAATAATTTATGAATCAACGGTTCCTTAGTCTGAAATAAACAAACATTTTTTCAACAATGGTAACACGGCAGTATAAAAATGCAAAATAAGGCGAGTTCTCATTCTATCTTTGAAAAGTTTTTGCACAATGCGTGCTTTCCTAGATTTGCCTTCTGGTGTCATTTTCTTCTGTAAGAGATACTTTTGAATTTCTCTAATTCTGGCTTTTCCTTCCAAACTGACATTTTTTTCAAGATATATGCCAGCCAAAATAGAAAAATATATACATTTATCACTTGAAGGAATAAAAACATAACAAAAAATTATAAGGGCATCAAATATCCTCAAATTACTTAAGGCAACATCATAACATGACAGCCATCTAAATGGCACCATATTTTCATTTGAGGTACACTTTATTCCTAAAAATAGACAAATTTCATCAAAATATTCCTTCTGATCAGGAGACCACTTGAAATCCTTAAATACGTCCGTACAATAGTTTTCTACATGGCCTTTAAAAGGTTTGCAACATTTTTTTGCTGAATTATGAATATGGTGACAGGAATCACCATCTATATCTAATAAATGAGTCGCTTTCTCTCGAATTTTTGTCTCACGGCCAGCTTTAGATCCACGCATCCCATTGCATGAATCCATTAAAATGGACATCAAATTGACCCATGGGACATTATTATCCTGAAAAATATTTTCAATCTCCTTAAATAGAGATTCTGATGTAACTCTTATGACATTTACACTGGCAAGATGTTCAACAATTACTTTATTTGGATTTGATGAAAAATAACTGACCAATACAGATAAAACTCTCTTAAAATTATTTGAGGTGGCCTCATCAATATTTAAAGAGAATTTGGTGCTTCTTAAATTTTCTGATGTTTCATCAATAAAAGTTTTTGCTAGGCCCAAACGCATTTTATACGGTGCAGCTGTTCTTGACAAATTCAGGTGATTTAATGCTTTTTTATCACTAGCAAGAACTTTACTTAGTTCGATCAAGACTGGAGATATTGTGAATGGCAGATTATTTTCTGCCAGTACTCCTAATATTAAGGATTGGGCATTTGTAATCCTGTCTGATAATGGAACATTTAGAGGCATTTGAATTAAAACGGACTTACTTGAACAAGGCATAGGTGGAATTTCAGAACACTGTGCGACAGATTTTGAAGCACCAAAAAAATTAGCTGGCAAAACATAATTTTCCCGCTTGGCTCGTTTTTTTTGAAAGGTGCTTCTTTGTCTGAAGGTGGCTAGAAATAGCACTGAATCCCCGTTTTCCATAATAAATATTGTCAGTGCACAATTGACAATTTACAGTTCCACTTGTATCTATCTTCTTGATAGAATCCCCTACTTTTATTTCTATTTCTTCTTCATGATCCGTAACTTTTACTTTAATAGATTTATTCAACCACTCGAATTTAAATTTATTTTTTTCGCTCGCATCTACTGAGCGAACTTTATGCTCATTGTTTAAATTAATATCCATAATGTTATCTTGGTTAACTAACAAAAGATCGTCTTCACAAACTGATGAACGAAGAACGCAATTTCCCACGTGCGTTTCAGAGGGTGTACGGTACAATTCCAAACATACGACAAATAAAAGTAGCAGTAGAAGTTGTTCACCCGTTATCAGTATTTTCACGTGACGTCACTGAAATTTTTTTTAGGTCAACTCGGATATTTAGGGATACAAAGTCACGTTTTCAGCGAATGAGCATTCTCAAATAAACGAATGTTTGACCAAAAAATGTTAGTTGCTAAGGTGTGACGTAGTCATAATGACGTAGGTGAAACAGCTCTATTCAACTTCGGCAATTTCTCCCTGCGATTTCAACAGTAGGCGTGACCTACTTTCAACCTGCGCGATCATCATTCCGCCGATTGGCACAAGTTACGCCTTTCTCCATTCCGCTGCACCAATAATTTAGGGTGATAGATAGGATGTGTAGGCTTAGGAACGCTTCTCTGTTTACTGCACGGTTTACTGTGAAGGAGAAAAAATGGCATTCGTTCGATCGGCACCCCCCCCCCACACACACACACACACACATTTTTCGGTCGCGATTTCTCGACGGTTTTGCATCGATCTCAGAAACAGCCTCAAAGACATTGAAAAAAGCGGATGTCCGCTTAAAAGTGGAACTCTTTCATTCCTGACTTAACCTGATGAAAATTGGTACGTATGGATATTTGAACACAGAGAATATTTTTACACAATCCATTTTGATATAACTTTCTGCTAGGTGGCGCTGCAGAGCATCGAATTCTATTCCATTGGACCGCTTGGTATGAAAATACCATTCAACCAATTTTGATGAAATTGCTATTTATGGATATTGAACACGGAGAAGGTTTTTATGCTATCCATTTTCCTCTAGCTTGCCGATAGGTGGCGCTGCAGAACATCAAATTCTATTCTCTTCGACCGCTTGCTATGCAAGTGCTGTTCAATCGATTTTGATGAAAATTGGTACACACGGATATTTGAAGATGTAGAATATTTTTAATTTATCTATTTTGCTGTAACTTGACGCTAGATGGAGCTGCAGAACGTTGATTTCTATTCCGTTCGACCGCGTGCTATGAAAATACGGTTCAACCGATTTTTATGAAAATTCGTAAGTATTTGAACACGGAGAATATTTTTACACTATCCATTTTGCCATGACTTGCTGCTAGACGGTGCTGCAGTACATCGAATTCAATTCCGTTCGACCGCTCGCTATGGAAGTACCGTTCGATCGAGTTTGATGAAAATTGGTACACACGGATATTTGAAGACGTAGAATATTTTTACGTTATCCCTTTTGCTATAACTTGCTGCTAGATGACGCTGCGGAATGTCGAATTATATTCCGTTCAACTCTCTTGCTATGAAAATAACATTCAACCGATTTTGGCAAAAATTGGTATGTATGGATATTTGAACACGGAAAATATTTTTACACTATCTGTTTTGGCCATGACTTGCTGCTAGATGGCATTGCAGTATATCGAATTCTATTCCGTTCGACTGCTTTCTATGCAAGTATCGTTCAACTGATTTTGATGAAAATTGGTACACACGGATATTTGAAGACAGAATATTTTTCCTTTATCCATTTTTCTGTAACTTGACACTAGATGGCGCTGCAGAACGTCTATTTCTATTCCGTTAGACTGCTTGCTATGAAAATACCATCCATCCGATTTTGACGAAAATTGGTACACACAGATATTTGAAGAAGGAGAATATTTTTACACTATCCATTTTGCTGTCACTTGCCGCTAGATGGTGCTGCAGAACGCCGAATTCTATTTCGTTTAAGTGCTTGCTATGAAAATACCGGTCAACTGATTTTGATGACAAATGGTACACATGGATATATGAACATGGAGAATATTTTTATGCTATCCGTTTTGCTAGAACTTGCCACAAGATGGTGCTGCAGTGCATCAACTTCTATGCCGCTCAACCAATCGCCATAAAAATTTTTATGCTTACACATTTGAGCACGGAGAATACATTCTAATTATTCATTTAGCTGTTACTCACTACTAGATGACACTGCAGCGCATTAATACTTTAACTCGCCATTAGATGGCAATGCTGTGCACCAACTTCATGACCGGACGGTTGATCTCTATGAAAATTGATATAGCTAGATACTTGAACATGGAGAATATTTTCGTGTTATCCATTTTGCTATAAATAGCTACTTCATTGTGCTGAAGCACATCATTACTTTAACTGGCCAATAGATAGCACTGCAACATATCAACTTCTTACTTTAATTCGTCTATTGATGGCGCTGCAGCATATAAAAACTGTTCAACTGATCGCTATGAAAACTGGTATAGATAGATATTCGAACACGGAGGATATTTTGGCGTTATCCATTTTGCTATAATTTCCAACTAGATGTCACTTCAAAGCAATAACTTCAGGACCGTCCAAATGATCGCCAGGAAAATTAGTAAACATAGATGTTTGAACGAAAAGAATATTTTCGCGGCATCCATTTAGCTATAACTCGTCTTCTGTACCATTCAACCGTTCAAATTGGTACACAGATATTTGAGCATGTAGAATACTTTTGCTATGACTTGCCTCTAGATGCCGATGCAGCACACCAACTTCAAAGCGGTTCGCCCAATCACCTTAAAAATTGGTATACATACACATTTGAGCAGAGAGAATATTTTTTTAGTAATCATTGGCTATACTCACCATTTGATGGCACTGCAGCCAGGGCCCGATTTCCGGGAGGGCATTGGGGACTGTTAAACTGGCTCTCAAATTGTTCTTTAAATTTAAAATTTTGTAAATTTTGAAAAAGCTTTTGAAAGAGGGTTCCCTAATGGGGGCCCTGGGCAAAAGCTTCAACTCGGCAAATCTGACCCTGACTGCAGCACTTTATTATTTTAACTCGCCACTAGATAGCACTTCAGCAATCAACTTCTTGATCGGTCAACTAACCGCTCTGAAAATTGTATACATACACATTTGAACACAGATAATATTTTCACGTTATCCATTTTGCTTAACTCGCCCTTTGATG
The DNA here is from genome assembly GCA_038373885.1 of Cheiracanthium punctorium. Taxonomy (NCBI): domain Eukaryota; kingdom Metazoa; phylum Arthropoda; class Arachnida; order Araneae; family Cheiracanthiidae; genus Cheiracanthium; species Cheiracanthium punctorium. The sequence goes on from JAWZYV010012454.1 coordinate 179,073, forward strand.
GTGCAGTAGTGCATTATTACTTTAATTCGCCACTAGATGGCACTGTAGCATATCTTGACCGTTAAACTGTTTGTTATGAAAATTGGTACACATGGATATTTGATCATGAAAATATTTTGATGCTATCCATTTTGCAAAAACTTTGACAGTTGATGGCACTGCGCCGAATCATCTTCTTCACCGTTCAAATGCTCGCCATGAAATAATTTATGCATAATTGTTGAACACAGATAATATTTATGCGATATCAATTTTGCTATATCTGTTTATTATGATAAATAGTAATTACATTAAACCGTAATATAAAAAAAGAATCCATTCATTCCTGTGCGAAGAACGGGGCATACAGCTAGTCTCATATAATATTGATAATAAGAAGCTGACTTTTATTCGTACTATTAGAACTAAACAACCCAAACATAATTTACTATTATTATAATTTTTAATAAAATATTAATATGAATTATGAATTACTAAATTAATATTAAAAAAAATTATGAATAGCAACCTAGCTAAATTTTGATGGAAATAGATGCAAAAAGTGATTTTACATGGCTGTGCAAAATTTCAAATTTTTACGTTCAGTAGTTTAATTTATATTAAATAAAATGTGTTATTTTCCTGTGTTAAGGGACCATACATAAATTTATTAAGTGACAATTTTTTGAAAATTGCATAAAATAAATGTAAATTAGATTTCTTTTGTGCAAAAACAGTAAAAGATAGAGGTATTAAAAAATATCAAATTTTGAAACAAATAAATTAGAAGTTTTTACAGTTTGAAGGTGATTCTATAAAGCGTCTATTGTTGCGTCCGCTACCATATCCCGCCGAATGAAATGTTTTCCATGTATAGAATTCGATGCAGTAGATGTATGTCTTCCAATACAAGTCTTGTTTCTGAAAAACTAACATCCTCAGCATTCCAGGCATGAATTTGACTTTTTTTAATATTGGAAACATTTATCAAACATTCAAAATCAGGTTTTTCTGTCTAAATTTTCATCTGACTATAAATTAAAGTACCGCCAAATGTCTTATCAGAATATTGCACATTGCAGACGATAATATTAAATGAAGAATGTGAAATAACAAACACAGTGATAATATTGGGTCGTCAAGAAAGTAATTGAGTTTTTTACATGAAATTCAAACAAATAAATTTCAATCATGAAACCATTCTTCAAGTTCGACTGTAGCTAAATAACATTCATGATTGTGGTCAGAAGAGCAGAGAACAGCCTCTCACTCCCGGCAACATTTCACCTGTCTAAGAGAACCTTCAAGAGAAATACTCAATAACAATTTCAAAATTAGAAAGATTTTCAAAATCGTGAGCAATCGTTTTGCATTTTTCCTTTAAATCATGTGTACGAATCAAGGAAGTTATGGACTCATGGGTCGGGTCATTTAGACTACTCACTAAATATTCTAAATTCTACATCTGATATTCCTAGTACAAAAATCTTTAAGACTAGAAACAGTATTTTCCCTGAAAATAATATTTATTTCTTTTAACTCTCGTGAGCAAAATTAATGGAAGGCAAAAAGTTCGGAACCTACAAATAGCGTTTCTTCATTTGTAGAAAGTTGTTTTTAATGAAGTCAAAGCTGTATGCTGCAATTGAAAAAAACGAAGTTGATGCAGAATTAAATATGAAGACAGCCCCTTATGAAAATTAAATTACTAAAAAATTAAAGTATACATTATTTGCAAACGAGTGGTATATATAACTTTGCTGTACAACAAAAGATGGCCAAATAAAGAGCAAGTAGGCCTTTTTTTTTCCTGAAGCTGTACATTAATTCATTCTATTCTAAGTAAGTCCATTGAATAAAATTTCTTGACTACCGCTTCAACTTAAAAACTTATCTGATCATGATTTAGGCTTCATTGTACAAAAATTTTCTAGTTCTAATTTGAAGTAAATTTCTCCAGCTATTCATCCTCAAACCAAACAAATAAACCTTCTTCAAACAAATAAACTTTGCTCCTCCTAAATATTACTCACCCAAAATAATTGGTGTAAATTTTTCTAATACAAGACTGAAAGATCTTTGTCCCTATTTTTTGCTAGCAAAAATAAGCTACATACAGGCAATTACAAATATACATATTATTCTAATATTCTATTTTTCCAAAAATTTCCATACCAGCTCAGATGTTTGTGGGACTGCTGTATTGGCTTCATCATTGGACCTAAGCAGACAGACAGTGGTTCTGGTGCTGAACAAATTCTACAACAGGAGCATTTCAAATTTAGTGCTGCGATGGGACAAATTTTTCAACTGGCCGGGGAAAAAGTTGGAAAAAATAGTTTAAAGTTAAGTCAGGTGGGAGAAAATTGGTGTAAAAATCATACAGTTTTTTAAAATAGTCCTAAAATCAAGCTATTAAATTTATGTTAATTAAACTATTGATGTATATTACATACATTTGACTTATATAGATTAAAAATATAGCACTACTTTTTAATATCAAAGTATTTTTCTATAGTGTCATTTTTAGTTAGGCAAGTATTGGTACCCTCATTTTCTCCCATGGTGGGATAAAATAGGGGTGGTACAAAAATACCTGTATACTTTTCATAAAAATATTGTGAATGCTGTGAATAAAAAAGGCACTCAAATTAAGGTATTTTTAATATACTGAAATAAAAAAAAATGCACAGAAAAGAATTATTTCCCAAAATATTTAACTAAAAATAATAATGTCCTCGTTTATCAAATTCAGATTTGCTCAGTATGTGGTAAATGTTGCTTGGTTCCACACAGGGGTGTGGGCTGAAGATGGCTGATGGGGTTGCAGCCATCCCTGAGATGAGTAAACATAAGATATGAAAAAATAATATATTCATGGATAAATTTGAAAGGTCCCCCTGAAAATTTTGAAGTTAATTTAAGCCAAATTTAATATTTTCTCTAATGTATGTTTTTCCAACTGCAAAGATTTCAAATTCGATTTATGAATTTCGTTTTTTTTCTTTTCTTTAATTCATTTTTATATGTGAACACTTGTAGACAAAATAAAAGGATTCCGTTCTCCTCCCCCTCCCCCAAAATAATTACCCTAGTAGCAATGACTGCTCATTTTCTACATGGGCATTCATCCACTCATCGTTAACTTACCGACTCATCGAATTAAGACATCAGCAAGAGCGCTTTTGATTTTCTGCAATAGATGAATTTTTATTCATGCATAGTGGGGATCTAGACGAGGAATTTCGCCGATGGGAAACCGACAAACAATTTTTTATCCAAAACTGCAGCTCTATAGTCATCAGGCCTTGCAGGTGTCCCAGTGGTTTACATTTTACCTAAATTCCTATAAATATTTGCATAAACTAAGGGAAATTTTGAACAATTCTTGATTTAATTGCATAATTTACTTTAAATTTCTTAAAATAATTTACTTCAAATTTCTTAAAATAATTTACTTCAAATTTCTTATATTGTGGTTGGGATGGGGAAGGGGGGTGGTATCCCCCCCCCCTGCCTCCTCCAAGAAAATTTAAATATGAAAAGAAATATTTTTTTAAAAATGTAAGTGTTTATTATATAAAATCGTTTGTAATATTTAAATAATAAAAAAAAATGTGTTTAGAAAAAGAAAAGAAAATCTATTTGAGCGGCAGCTGCATTATAAGAATAACTGAAACTTCATTAAAATGAGCAACTCTTTTGAAACCTCCTTAATGTAAACAGCAAGAAGAGAAATCAGTTAATTTTTAAAAGTTATCCAAGAAATATGAAAGTTAAAATCACACTAAAATTCCTATGCAATTTGCAATATTGTTATTTAATTATTAATTTTGAATGTTGTTGCTACTGACATACATTGGTAAAAAGTAAAATTAATTTCTTACCAATCGAATAATTTGACCATTAATAATAATAGCTGAACAGCACTTTGCCAAAATTTCACCCCAAGTCCCAACATGAGAGCAAAATAACCGGTACTTTAATCTTTGGCTGATGCATGATAAGTCTGGATAGCCTTGTGGTAGAGTGCTAGTCTGTGATTCTGTACTCTCAGGGTTCGGGCCCAGTGGAGCAAGATTTTTTTTTTTCCCCTAGAAAAACAAAAAGTTAGCATCCAAAAACGAAAACATAATAAACAGAATGGACATTTTTTGAAAATTTTGCTGCCAGTCGTTTATTTTTTATTAACAAATAGATTTTAAACAGTTTATTGGTTTCTCATCGGTTTCTTTTCATTATTTCATCGGAGTCATCGGGAAAGGATGATCGGCTTTATGGACCCCCGAGCGGACATTTTGTACTAGTTGCAAATGAAATTTCCCCCTTTTTGGATGAAAAGCCATAATCGGCCATTGCTCCTTTTCCTCGGATTAAACTCACCCGCCTCTCATCGACCGATGGGTTATTGCTACTAGGGTAGATCAATTTTGAATTACATTCTAGTTTTTTGAGTTTTCAGTCACCCCTGAAAAAAAATTCTTGGCTATGCTACTGGTTCCAGGCAAAAAAATAGAAAATATGTTATTATTATTATTATTTTTATATCATCCAGTCCTTTTGAAGTGTTTCTATTAATATTTATCAAAATATAAATGCTTTATCTAATTATAAGGAATCTAGAAGAAAGTTTTACATCACTTGTTAACAGGGTTTATGTTTTGATAAAAAAAAAGAAGTTTTGCACATATTAATGTATTATTGAAATATCCTAGAACTTCATCAGAAACACTTGCTATGCTGTTAAAATATATCTTCATAGAAAAAAAATAATAAAACATCAAAATATTTATAGTGAAAAAGGCATTTTTCAATATGCCCCCATTTTCCCCCACCTGACCCTACATAAAATAGTATATATATTTGTAATTGCCTATTATGCAGCTTATTTTGGTTAATAAAAAAATTAGACAAAGTCTTTCTCATTCACCCTCATATTTTTTTCATAAAACTCAGATTAGGGAATAGCACCATAGTCACTTTTGCCCCGGTATTATAATTCTTACCACTGACCCTGTTGATTCACAGATACAGAATTTTAATGGTAGATATATAGATATAGATTTCGCAATTTTTAAGTATGTATAAGATTTGAATTTAAGCTATACCTTGATTTTTTAATTATTATAGAAAAAAAATCTGTTAGAACACATGAATAATGTTTATTGTTTTATTTATTTGTTTTGGAGCCACTTTCAAAATTAATTTTTAATTTTAAAGAATTACGTGTTCAGGGGACTTAGATGCAATAATTTAAGAAAATAAAGATATTACAGATTTAGATAAAGTATTCAAGAAATCATCACAAGAGAATTTTAAATTTTTCAAAATATCTATCTTGGGTATCCACATACCTTTTCCAATGACTTTTCAATGTACACTGTACATCATTTAATATTGTATATTAAGGCAAGGTTACTCAAGGGCTATCTGCCTGAGGAAGCGTGCCTTTCATAGAGGACTTTGTAATATGTTCTAACCCATATTTACATTACATCTAGAGAACACTGTCCAATACTCTGGACCAGGGACGTAGCCAAGGGGGGTTAGGGGGGTCATAACCCCCCATGAGGAATTTTTTGCTATACAAAATGTATATTCTTCACTACATTATCACACACACGTATACATATATATGAGTTGTAGTAGACGTAATCCCCCCCATGAAAAATTTCTGGCTATGCCCCTGCTCTGGACCATTAGATTGATGACTGTGAGATATGGGCCGAACCCCAGACATGCACTCTTCTTCAGCATTATAAATCCTGAAAAACTTTGAAATAAACCTTCTTAATAGCCGTTGTCATAGTGGTTAAGGTCTCTTCAATGGTTTCAAAATGGAGATTTTTTTCATGGCAATTTTACACCCCAAGAATAAACAGGAGTCTTCCAAAGCCAGATCAGCAATGTGAAGACTAAGGGCATGTTTCTAAGCTATACTTGGACAGTTTAATGCCGAGATGAGCATATTGCTACTTCCGGGAGCAGTGTGCCTAGAGTGTGGATCATTCTTCACTTCTTCACAGCTAGTTTTAAATAATTTCAGCTTCCTGGAAACTTGAGAACCATTAAAGAGTAGTCCTTGGAAGCTTTCTGAATCATAGATATATCATGTGATGTCATTCTTCACGACACATGGCACTCACTCTGATTCAACCAATCAATTGTAGAAGTAGCCTTTTTTGTTTCAATCTGATTGGTTCAAATGCATAATTTTCATTAATAGATGACTGAAACAGATTCACACTGATCATTCATTGGTGTGCATTGGCATAGGTTTTTTTTTTTTTCAGTTTGAATAGAGTTCATCATTGTGCTTTCTAACATAAGCTCTAATAAAAGAGTTATGGAAGTAGTAATCCTAATGCTTCCAGAACTCAAAAATCTTGAAAGCATTGCAAGTCCTTTCTATTTAAACCATCCAGGTGGAAGTGTGGTGGAAGTCCACACACACGTCCACCTGCAGATATGGGCATAGCCAAAAGGAGGCAGGAAAAGCAGCTGCCCTCCTTAAAATGTAGCAATAAATGTGTGTGTGTGTGGGGAGAAGCAGTTGCACTCCAATGTCTTCCTTCATGGTCTTCCCCTTCTAACATAACTACTGCCTACACTTATGTCTGCAGAATGGCAGGAAAAGATCAATTGTGCTAACCTTTCAGACTGAATTAAGATCCAGGCATTTTTTTTCATATTTTGCATCAGTTAAAGGACATTAGTCATGTCAGCGTTGAAAATCGCCACGAAAATTGACCATAATTGCATTTGCAATAGCTTGCATTTTTTACCAGTTATTTAGAAAGCTTTTATGAACCTTTTACAGCTCTTGGAATAGTTCTACATATTAAATTAAATTTTGTATAACTAAAAGTATTCGAGCTCATATTTTGATTATTTACAGTCTTGCACGCAGCATTTCATAAAATATATATAGCACAGTAACTTAAAAATTTCAATACATAAAGAAAAATATCCTTAAATTAAAAGGACGAAAAAGAATTTTGTTGGGATGGATGTAACGTTATAATTTTTGCATTTATTTGCATAATTATGCAAATGATAGTTATAAAAATTGCAATTATTCTTTTTTTAAAAGAAAAGAAGAGTCCCAGCAAAATTATTTTTCGTCATTTTAATAATAAGCTATTTTTCTATGTCTATTAACATTTTTTAAGTTACTGTGATCAGGGCTGGGGAGTAGCGCGCTACAAGTAGCGAAACTACAGTAGTCGCTACATTTTTTTATAGTTTGTAGTGTAGCGCGATACTTTTTTTAAAAAGTAGTGTAGTGTGTAGCGCGCTACAAAAAATCAGTAGTTTGTAGCGCGTTTTCCAAGCTACTTTTTTAGCTACTTTTGTTTTGCCGCGCCATCACTTCCGGCGATTGATCACGTAGTGCAATTGCTCTTTTTTCTGACTATAAGCTTAGCACTGGAACTGGAACGGATGCTTCAAAGAACACACAATTGCTCCCCCGCCCCTCCCACGAGGGGAGATCAAAGACATTAAAATATACTATGTCTTTGGGGGAGATGGGGGGGGGACTCGCTAATTGCGAGGACCGACTATATATCATGTCCGATTTGAAAGGATAGCACCTAACAGGAAGTTCACTGAATACTGGACACTAAATGATTGTCAATCCTGATACTGGCAAGTGGACACTACACTGTATTTATGGGTGCAATAAAAGAAAACACCAAAGAAAATTAATTATGTTACAAAAGCATACAATATAGAGATATGTGAAATTCCTTTTCGAAAGCAAAAAATACTCATTTTTATGCACAGAAATTGATATTTTAAAAATTCAAATCTTATATGTATTCTAACGTTCAAAAATGTCAATTTTTATGGTCTGAACTTGATTTATCTGGGGAGTGCAGTGCACATGCCCCCTCTGGATCCGACAGTGGGCCTTGCCTTAATATGAAGTTAAATGCTGCTACTTTTTCTTTTACACTCTCAGTCAGACTAGACATCAATGCAAATGCAAGCTGTTCTAATTCTGATTTTTCTCTGACGTTCCCAGATTATCACACGGGTAGGGGGGGGGGGGTAATACCCAATATCCCAATAATATAGATTAAAACTTCATATATACTGAAATAATAATAATAATAATAATAAAACAATTTCCTCTGTAACAGTTATTGTTGTCCATCACTAGATCAACTAGGAGACATTTTTTTGGATGGAGAACACGATTTGATCAAAGTACAGTATATTGAAATGCCATTTTTTACCCCGAGTACCAGTGCCTTGTGTTTTAAGTTTTAAAGAAGAAAGAAAATTACAAATTTTTTGACGGTCCAGGAAAATTTTTTAGCACTTAGCAATTTTTTAGAACTTAAGCGCCTTGTAGAAATAACCATCTTAGACAGTGCCGGATTTAAAGGTGTGGAGGCCCTGGGGCAACTAAGGAGTGGTGGCCCCTAATTATTTTTCAAACAAGTTAAGAATTTTTTCAAAGATAAGTGTGGCGAAGTGGGTTCGCCGTTAACTCATAGCCTAGAGGTTTAGGGTTCGATTTCCGAGTTCGATATTCGTTAGGAAATTTTATGTAAAGATGTCTATTATGCAGGCCCATGTTGGCTCGGGTGGACAGGGAGGCGTGTCCCCCTGCGCCCTCTACTTAAGGCTCCCTTTGCGCCTTAACGAAAGAAATTGCGAAAGAATTGCATTTTCGTGTACAAGAAATTAACGTTGAAGAATTGTTTTAAACTAAAATGTTTTTTTTCCCTCGAATGCAAGGGCTGATTCGGGGGAGAGGGCGAATGCCCCCCCCCTTCCCCGAGTGAAAAGAAATTAATCTAAAAGATCCTATTTTACTACCATAAAATGGATGCATATGTCAATCTTCTAACTAACCGGCCCCCTCCCCCGACAAAATTGCATTAATCCACCACTGCTCGAGTGTTCTAGTTTTTAAAATATAAAAATGTAGATTTACTACACTATTACGAAGAAGAATGAAATGTACAAAAAGTTTAACATTTTAAATATCTATTAACTGTAATATTCCCTTTACTCGATTTTTACCTGGATGAACAGAGGCGTAGCTAGGGCTTTCGGCGCCCGGGGACAACATGAGATTTAGCGCTCCCTTCTATTTGTCAAAATGCAGTTAGGTCAGCTTTTATGTACAATTTCGCGCCCCTTGTGTGCTGCAACTAGGGACAAATGCCCCACCTTGCTCCCCTCTGGCTACACCATTGTGGATGAAGGACTAACAGTATGATTTCTGAATGGCATCGACCCTCAATCTGCTTATAAGTTAGTGGATTTTTTTTGTTTGTCGATGGTAAAATACGATGCCTAAAAATATTCGCGACATTTCAGATTGATAGAGTAATTTTCTTTGTTTTTCACAAAGTCGTAGCTAGGTGTCATGAGGGCCCAGTGACGTATAATTGCAATTTTGTGTGTGTGGGGGGGGGGAAGGCGCGGGGAGGTTAGTTGGGAGATTCACACACACATCCATTTTATGAAAGTAAAATAGGATATTTTACATTATTTTTTCTCGGGAGAGGCGATTCCCCCTCTACCCCCTTTAATCCTTCCTTGTGAGGGTCATTGTCAAGATTTGAATTTTGTACCTCTAAGACTTCTTCTTACTTACTTGCAGGAAAAGACTACCAAGAGTACCAAGTGCACCTTTCTGAGGCTTGCACCCCTGGCACCTGCCAACCTGGTCAGCTCCTAGCTACGGCACTGATTTTGCAAACTAATATTATGAAAGGTCTCCCTCGCCCCCTCCAAATAAAAAATAAAATAAAATGGAAATGTCATTTTCCCAGAAATTTGACAGCAATGGCGTTGCTAGGGGGGGGGCACCAGTTGCTCCCCTTAAATCTTTGATTCACTGATTGGCGCAGCGCATACAACACAAACCTTTTTTTTTACCCCTGTACCTAATTAAGCCTTATAATTTTTTAACCTTCAAAAAAGAAGTAGTGTTCTTTTCTAAAGACAACAACGTTGCTAGTCGAGCTCTTTAAAAAAAAAAAAAAAAAAAAGAAAATCGTTTTTAGTAATATTATCATTTAACAAACTTTAGAAGTTAGTAATTTTTTCACAGGAATTTTAACGACGTGTAACGAAACACAAACACACTTATTTTATCGCAGACTCTCATAATTTTACACTCCTTTCGCGTTTCAATATGATAAGGTCATAGCGTCAAGCAGAGAAAACATATGTTCCCTGAAAAACCATGCTCTATAACAGTGGTGCGCAAACTAATTTCATCTGCGACCCCCTAATTTGTGTAAAATTTTGTCGCGACCCCCTATTTTGAATAAAATTTTGTTGCGATCCCTGGATAGACAGTAGACATTTGGTTTAATTGAAAACGAAGTTACATTGAAATTCTTTCTGGGAGTTGCTCTTATAGGGTGTTTTTAAGAGTGTCGTGACGTCATCGATTGAAATAGCGCGTTTTTAAAATAGCGTACCAAACTTATAAACCACCATAAAAATGTTATAAAAGTTGTAACATCATAAAAATCAGTTAATGAAACAACACATAATTTTATAAAACAAAGCTTTATTTATGCATATGGATATAAATGTTTTAAAAAACTTTACATCGTAAAAAGTCAATGTGAAATATGTGCTGGCAAAGAGCTCATGATTGCTTCTATGTTCGAATCTGTATTGGAAATCGCAAGTCGTAAGTCATCCTCTGGATTGAATCGAGATCGATGTTTTGTTTTAATGGAAAATAATTTTGAAAATCACTATGCATGATCCCTATGCATGATCAATTTGCAGATCACTATGCATGATAACGTGGTTTTGAAGCCCCGTGATAGCGATTGCGAATATCGCGCTCGTAAAATAATAATTGTCAGATTCTTCTCTTGTATTATTTCAGTTCTTTGAAATGAATAATTGTAGATTTTTCATAAATTTGGATCTCTTTGAATTTGGCAACCCCGAAAAATTTTCTCGCGACCCCCGGTTTGCGCACCACTGCTCTATAACAAGATTTCTAAGCACCCGTTTTTCTCTTCAACATTTCGCGCGCGCTTTCAGGCAACAAAACCAGATTATCTCTATCCATCTGTGTCGGATCGCAGATAATTAGGTTGGGTCTGCCCTGGGTGTCCGGTATCTGTAAACGCCCCCCCACCGATCCATAGAAATATAAATCTGTATGGCGCGAATGATTCGGATGTACGTGTACAAGTGTTCAGAAAAAAAAAAAAAAAGAAAAAATTCCAACTCCCACTAAATACTAGAACTGTAGTATGGTAGTAAAAAAGGGGGAAGGGCGGTGGTCTACTGTGGGTCTTCTCCATAAACAAAAAAACATTGCTGATAAGGAAGGACAGGACTTGCAGGGGGTACAGTCCGAAGGCACATGCTATTTCCTATTGCAACTTCCTGGTTTACACCAGTCCACAAAATTACTGAGAAAGCAATAAAAAGGAAAAAAAAAACCCAAGAACACCCCTCGAATCTACAATGATTTTTTCGTTTTTGTTGGTTTATCCAGTTAATTTCTAAATCTGTGCTAAACCGTGAACTGCACACTCGTTTTCATTTATTATTGTCTTTTCTTTAAGAGTTACGTTTAAGTTTCATTTTAACTAGATTAGGGGGACTTGTAAATATACAATTTTGTGAACTGTGTATACGTTTCTATGTATGTAAAATTTTATGTTTAAATTTTATTTATGGTATCTAATTACCAAAAAGGGTTAATAATACAAGACCTAATCAAAGAACCGAAGGTATGTTTTACTTTTATTTTCTTTCTCTTACTTAGATGTAATATAAAGCAATAAATAGTTGAACATGTATGTGTATTACAAAAATAAATTTTATGCGTGATTTTTTTTCCACGAATCGTGATGAAACCAAAAGTTTATTTTTGTAAAAGTTACAATATTGTATAATCTCGAAGAAAATAGAAACAAATAAGAATGCCAATTTTCTTTTAAAATGATAATCCGGCGCTCTTGGGAAACATGTCATATTCTGTTCTCATTCAGTATTTTAAACTTTATTGTTCTAAAGTTAAAAGAAATGTTTCAAAATAGCTCCTTTTTAATAATTGCTTTACATTTTCGGAGGGGGCCCTCCGACCTCCTCAAATACTCCCCTGGTAGTTGTTTATTAGAGCAATAGTTTTTCTAATTAAGATATCAATAGTTTTCTCTAATTAGGATATAAATATTCTTAAATATAAATGTAATGCAAACTGAATCTGTTAGCAAAATTTGTCTCTTAAAAGTAGCGAAAAAGTAGCGAAGTAGCGACTACATTTCAAAAGTAGTGTAGCTAACTACATTTGTCAAAAAGTAGTTGTAGTTGTAGTTAACTACATTTTTCGAAAAGTAGCTGTAGTTGTAGCGCGCTACAAAAAAAAAGTAGTTTTTCCCACCACTGACTGTGATACATATATTTTATGAAATGCTACGCGCAAGACTGTAAATAAGCAAAATCTAAGCTTGAATACTTTTAGTTATACAAAATTTAATTTTATATGTAGAACTATTCCAAGAGTTGTAAAAGGTTCATAAAAGCTTTCTAAATAACTGGTAAAAATGGCAAGTTTACAGAATTGTTACTTGTAGAGCTATAGCAAATGCAGTTATGGTCAATTTTCGTGGAGATTTTCAATGCTCAAAGGTACCTGGCCCCTTAAAATTGAAATATGTATTATATATATATATATAATCTGTATTCCCCAATTGGGAGCATGGGTCATTTCTGACTATTACATAATACATTTTTGAAACCTAACTGATGGGTACTTTAAAAAATAAGTGAAATATTAAGCATTAATGAAATATCTATTTTTACTTTTAAGTAAAGATATCAATTAAGCTCAAAGAGGGTAGGGGTGTATCAAGATAGCTCTGTAAATATTTATGAAAATGGCTATTTTCATGATTTTTTGTACAGTTTCCCTTAATGATAGAAATGCAACTTCTATTTCAAAAAATCAAATCATCTTTTAATTTATCTGCTAATATTTTTTAGTCAATATTGATAAAATTTCAATTTTAATAAATTTTTAATTTGATGTTCCCAATTGGGAATGTTGGCCTGTTAAAGTTTAATTGTAGGGCACACCTTGCATTTAATATTAAAAAATACATTTATTTATTACATATACATTACAAAATTAATACAATTACAGTATCATGAATTTTTCTGAAACGTTCTATAAGTAAGAGAATTGATACTTTTTATAATAGGTTTTTAATTTAATTTGCAGAACATGTTTAACCCCTTCGCAACGGGGAAGCGCAAACGCCCACTTATCTTTGAGACCGGCAGTCTCTTTCACTTCTGTCCAAGGCTGGAGAATTTTTTGCTATTAACCCTAAATCCATGAAATTACAGAAATATCAACGTGTTGTTTAATAATGTTCCGTAGAGTGAGTATTTAAACGGTTCTGTAATTATATTTAAACATTTATTGCTGGCACGTATACGTGACAGTCGGCGCGAAAGGGTTAAACTATAATAACTACCTAATGAAAAAGTTATAGCCCTGTAAAAGCCGGAAAACAGAAGAAAAGTTCAGATTACAAATTCTGGAAAAATGGTAGGGGTCAAAAGACAGGTACTTTATATATATAGAAAATGCACTGTAAATCATCTAGCCTATTTAACTGTGTAACTTGAATGAAATTGAAAAATGATTGCTCTTGCATTTACTTATAAAATAATATTTAATTTTTTATGTAAATATTTTCATTGTTTATTTTAGTCACATCTTGTTAAAACTGAAGGTTGGGAAGCTTTCAAATCTTGCATCAAGACTGAAATGAGAAATTAAGTGAAAGACTTGGACTACAGATAGAGACAAATGAATCCAGATGTTTCATTAAAAATCAGTCCTGATGTTGTAAGATTGATCAAGAAAAGTTAAGTTGTAGAATAGGCACAAAATGGATCAAATAAATGTGCAATAATGCAATAATACATTACAAATAGTACAAATACTGCTGTATCATTTAAAAAGAGAAAATTTTTATCTGCTAACTTTACTTGTATAATAATATCAATAAATAGTTATTTGAAAATGGTGAAATTAATAGTGATGAAAATCACTATCTTTTCTGTAAATAAAATTGTTTAAATATCACTATAGAATAATAATAATAATGTATTTTTAACTATCAACTTTCTACTGTTGATGATTATCATTTCTAAAATAATATGTTAAAGTTCATACAAATATTATTCTTAATTAAAGCTTATATTAACAGAAAGTATCTTGTATTCCTTTATAATCTTTTTTTTTTTTTTTTTGTCATGTACTCTGAAATGTCTGGTTATCTCTTAAGACAGGCCATATTACAATTAAACAAATCAAGTTTATTGAATTAGCATTATACTGTGAACATTCAAAAACCAGTTATGATTACATGTTTTAATAAAAACAGTCATTAGTTCTCCTCACCGTTTTGTTACTGGAAAGGGATACACTAATCAATAGACTAAATGATGTTGAATTCTCTAGACAAGTTACACAATCAATTTTTCCAATGTGAAAATGATAGTAAAGTCAGATATAAACTCAAGTTGATGAGACTTTCTGTTAAAAGTGGTATATTTTTCTATAAAATTTGTTTAGCCTTTTGATTTATGCATTAATATTTGTGGAAAAATAAATACAAGAAGCTTCACGAAAGCTGCATGTTTGCCGACATCTGAAGGTTGACCGATGTACAATGCCATCTTGACACACAGGTCATGACGAGGGGGTTGTTATCTCAGGCTTTTTCACAATATGGACAATGAGCACCCAGCTAAAGGCCTGAAGGTATCGGAGTGGACTGGGATCTGCTTTCCTCCTCCCTTTAAGAGAGCCATGTTGTCCTTCACTGTGTATTTTCAACATGAAAGTAGCTCTACATTTTGTAATTTCCTCTCTAATGTAAAATTAGTTTCACGGCTTGTTGGAACTTTCATATAAACCAGTGGTACTCAGTCTTAGGGGTGGCGAAAAATTACCTTGGGGTCTAAGCTGAATTCAAAAACTGTAAAAAAATGTAATGGAATACAAAAATACTAATTATTCACATTTTTGCAAAAAAGTATTAAATCTTAAAAGTTTCACTAAGTGTTGAATGTGTTATGTTGTGGGATTAAGGCCAAATATCTACAAGAGGGATCTAAGCCTGTGGGTGCGGTGCCTCCGTGGGTGTCTTTCTAAGGGGTCCTAACCTGTATTTTCGTTAAGTTTTGGAGAAAACCACGGAAAATTCCGAACAGTTAGGTTGGCGGATGCGACCTGGTTCCGAACCACACTAAATGTTGAAATTTATAACATCGCACACTATGAAAATAACACAGATACATTTATTATAATTGACATTTCATTTATTATTTTTTGCCACTTCATGCAAACATCTTTCAGGTCGACATGATACCTCAATGTCCCAAGTAAGGTTGCTATGTATATCTTGGTGCACCTCTCTGGATAAAATCCTGCCCATATCCTTGCTTACAGTATTGGTGCTTGCTCACTAATAAAAAATACATTGACACTATTGTCTTTCTTTATAAATTAATAATGTCCCAAGTCTTCGGGCGAATTTCAGAGTGTTATGATTTGCAACAATTGTATCACAAAAGAATTTCTACAAGTAAACTTCTTAGCTTGGAAAATATTTTTAAAAAATTCTTAAAAGAGACAACGCCTCTTTTTGAAAAGAATTAGAAGTATGAGAAATAAATATATTTTGTTTCTTGGAATTGCAGATTCAAGTTTCCCTTTGCAATAAAATTCTGTCACAGAAATTCGAATGCAGATCTAAACTTAATTAGCATGAATAAAATGATTGCGAGTGGTGTGACAAATCAAAATGAAATAAATAAATAATATTTTTAATTACTTCTATATCTTAAAAACTGAAAGCACATGGTAACAGTTTGATCGACTTGTGAGACTATGATCCCTGGTGACACACTTCTAATAATAACTATTTTTGTAATAAAAAAAATTGCCATATAACCCAGCCAGATGTTATAGGCCAACATTTAGGGGGAAAAATTACTATTCAGAAAAAACTGCACTGCAAAATTGGCTGCAGTGCTATTCATTTCTAAAATCATATTACAATATACTGAAAGTGTGTCATTTTTTTCTGAATGTTTCATAATCCTTATAAGCTTGTAAGATTTATACATTACAGTTTGTAAAGAGATATTCTGAATTTTTAAAAGTGTCTGATGTCATTTAATTCTGTTAAAAAATAACACGTTTTTTTATGAGAAGGAGGTATGAATTTTGCTTTAATATACTCATCCTTTTCTTCATCTTTTATTTTATTTTTTTAACGGCACAACACTGGCACATTAAGCCTTGGCTGGCAGCTGCCAAAAGCTATAGTCGTTTGTGATGGGTTACTCAATGGGCGACCGTTATTACCCTTAACAAAGACATCACAGATAACCAAGCTATTGCCTTGTATCGAACCCAGACCCAAGGTGTGGTAGAATAATTCATTAGAAAACTAGGCCACCTTGGCCTGACAGCTACTCATCATAGCTAAAAATGTAATTAAATTTGTCTGTATTAGGTATTACAGTAGAAGACCCAAAATCTGCACAGCTTGGTTCCAGACCTTGTGCAGATTTTAGAATTTTGAGGATTTTGGGTCATAATAGGAAATTTATTCTATTTTCCACCACCCCACCCAGAAAAAAAAGAAAAGAAAAAAAAAAGATCAGGAGAAACAAATCATGTTACTTATTATCAGAATCATGATATAAAAACACAGAGGGATAATACAATATACAAAATTATGAGATTATAGTAGTACTTATTTAAACATGTATATTCAATAGTAGTTTAGGACTTTGGGATGTTCTAATTATAGTTTTTTTTTTCATTATTTCCTGTTCTGTAACACAGCTTTGCTGCTTTACAAATCTGAGATATTTCTTTCTCAGAGCCTAACCTTGATTAAATGTTATTTTATCAATGTTTTGATCATCCTCCCTTGTTACTGTGTCAGAGTGTGTGTCATGTGACCATAATTGAGTGTTAATTATGTCACTGTCAGTCATTTCAGGGATATCAATGTTACCAACAGATCTCACAAACTCTTAAAATATTTTTTTCAAGTGTGAATAGCTTATTTATTTTTACTTTGTGGTTATAGTGTAGTTTTTTGAATTTGCAGCCGGCAGGGCAGATTTCATTGTTTACATTGAACAGACAGTGCGGATTTTAGAGCCTTGCGGATTTCGGGTTGGCAGATTTTGGGTCTTCTACTGTATTATATTCGTATAGCTGAGCAACATTTATTCAGAGCATAGTATAGGTGAAAATTAGCTGTCCAGAGAAATATAATTTTTCACTTTTAGTTGCGACTCACAGCATCAACGAGAAAAAGAAGATGGGTGTTCTTTGTCTCTTATATTGGTGGTCTTTGGTTATCTAGAAGCATTAAATAGAAACTCTAACATAAAAAGTTTGCTTCCTATTTTACACTATTGTAAAGCATGCGCATTACGGAGATATATGCATTATATGCAAGCACTATCGAATTTCAAAGACACTAGAAAGTTTGGAAGCTGGTGGAAGAGAAAGAAATTTATAGCCCCATACTGTTGCCCACTAGACAAATGGTTTAATGCCTAATTCTTTAGTTGTATGTATTCCATAGACACCTCCTTTTTCTATTCTGAGAAAAGGATCGCAATAGTTAGTCCATACCATAGAGTTACTCATTTTAGATATATTTTTTAAGAGAATAAGCATTTACTTTTTCAGTCTAGTTCAGTGGTGGGAAAAACTACTTTTTTTTGTAGCAAACTACAACTACTTTTCGAAAAATGTAGTTAACTACAGCTACTTTTGACAAATGTAGTTAGCTACACTACTTCTGAAATGTAGTTACTACTTCGCTACTTTTAGGAGACAAACTTTGCTAAAAGAGCAGCATACATGCAGCTTTTAAGCACAGAAATGGATACTTTAAAAACTCAAACCTTATATACATTCTAATTTTCAAAATAAGTCAATTTTTATGGTCTAAACTTGATTCATCTGGGGAGTGTACATGGCCCCTCTGAATCTGCCTATGGGCCTTACCTTAATATGAAGTTAAATGCAGCTACTTTTTCTTTTACACTCTCAGTCAGACTAGACATCAATGCAAATGCTAGTTGTTCTAATTCTAATTTCTCTCTGACATTCCCAAATTATCACACTGGCAAAGGGGGGAGGGCAATAGTCTGGGCTCCCAAATATCCCGATAATATAGATTAGAAATTCTTATATACTAAAATAATAGTAATAATAATAATAAAAAAAACTGAATTTCCTCTGTAATAGTTATTGTTGTCCATCACTTCATCAACAGGGAGACATTTTTTTGAGTGGTAAGCACGACACAAACTTGGGATAAAAAATGGCATTTCAGTCTACTGTACTTTGATCAACTGAAATGCCATTTTTTTCCCCCCGAGTACCAGTGCCTTGTGTTTTATGTTTTAACGAAGCAAAGAAAATTATGAATTTTTTGTCGGTCCAGGAAAATTTTCTCACATGCCAAACCTAAGCACCTTGTAGAAATGACCATCCCAGACTTAATATCCATAAGAGTTAATAATACAAATGGGTTGGTTGGTTGGCGTCGTGTCCATGCGGAGATCTATAGATGACCATGAGTGTGCAGAACACAGCAGAAGTGCAACCTCCTTGGAGGGAATGGCAACCACTTTTCCATGGGAGATCATTTTGGAATACAAATGGGTAAAATATTAAAATAAAAATTATTCTTGGTTATATATTCTTGCTCAAGTATATGTACGTAATTTTAAAATTCAATGAAGTTTTGAAAATGTTTTATACTGCAAAAATGCAATAGTGGTCAAAAATATGCAGACCCTGATCATACTTAGATGGGGCCCCTGGGCAAGAGGTTATTTTGGGGCCCTATACTATTACAGGCATTTTAACTTATTTTTGATTGTTTTCTATTTCCCCATTCTAAAATTGAATTAAAAATTAACCATGTATTTATACTCATTTAGAACAAGACTATGTATTTAAAATTGATTTTAATATTTTTTTAAATCCATTTGTATTATTAGAGTTTGTGTGTGCCAAGTTTTGCATACCAGAAAATTTACCTAGAAAAGAAAATTTCAAAATTTTTTTGTATGAAAAATTTTGAAATTTTCTTTTTTTCATCATAATATAAAAAATGCTAACTAATGGATATTTTGTGATAAGAACATATGGCCATAAGTTTTCAAAAAAACTTTTAATGTCTTATTTATTGATCCATACGTTTTAGAAACCATTATCATTGATTTAGAAGAACGGTAAATAAGTCTCAAAGTCTTTTTATTGTTATACAGGGTTGTCCAAATTAAACTTCCCCAACTCAGAGGCCTGTGCAGGATGTTATATGAGTCATAATGTGATGAAATTTTGAAAACAGACACTTCAGATCACGTGCTCGTGATTTATTTAAAAAAAAAAAATGATTAGTACAAGAAGTTGCCGATAGGTGGTGCTGTAACGCTAGTAATTTGCATATTGCAATAATGTGATTTGCAGAAATAAAGCTTCTGAGCAACGTATCCAAAAGACGAGCCCTACAAAAGTGGAAGACAGGCGCTGCACAGGCAGTTGTTTCCAGCTCGCTGATGCACAATGGCGGCTTTGAAAGACAAAGCTTAGCTAGTGAAACTTTTCTACCAAAATGACGAGAACTCCTGTGCTGTGATAAGAGCATTCCGTTGGCTAAAGGACTTATGCCGAGGACCAATGACACCACGCTCTTTACGAGACATGATAAAGAAGTTTGGAGAAGAACCGGACAGCTGGGAATTTTACCAGGTAAAGGACAACATGTTGTGGATTCTGTACGCGTTCAAGTCGTTGCTTCGGCAGTTGTGGACGCCACTAGCCAATTGCCACATGGTGTTGTCAGTGTGCCAACTGTTTCTCGTGCTGTTGAACATCTTGTTGATCTGCAGCACCACCTATCGGCAACTTCTTGTACTAATAATTTCTTTTTAATAAATCACGAGCACATGACCTGAAGTGTCTGTTTCCAAAATTTGATCACATTATGACCCATACAACATCCTGCACAGGCCTCTGAGTTGGGGAAGTTTAATTTGGACAACCCTATATAATTATGATATAGGTATTACATATGGAAATTTAGCTTAAAAAAATTATTATTGCAGCATATATAAATTTAACACAATAAATCGAGAGATTTAGGAAGCCCTTATTTTTCAGGAGCCCCGGGCTATTGCCGGGGATAATCAGACTGCCGTGTGATAATCAGACTCTGAAAATATGTTAAAATTCTTGGTATGGTACAGTAAAGGGGGCCCCGAAGTAACCCAATGCTCCGGGCCCCATCTAAATATGACCAACTCTGGATCTCTCTTTCCCTCTTCTTTTCGTGTCCTCTTTCTGACAGAGTGGTGATTCTAGAAATAATATTGAGAAATATAAAAAGGATGTACAAGGTCAGGTTTCAGGCAAGGCAAACCCCCTTCCCCCTCCCCTTCTCTTGTCCTGTTCCTCTTCTTGTGTGCGTGTGGTGTGTGCCTCCTAGGAGAGGGTGTCCTTCAAGCATCAATTCCAGTTCTATGCTTGGAATCAGAAGAAAGAGTAATTGCACCACGTGATCAATCGCCAGAAGTGATGACTCTGCAAAAGTAGCTTAAAAAGTAGTTTCCAAAACCCGCTACAAACTACTGATTTTTTGTAGCGCACTACATACTACACTACTTTTTAAGAAAGTAGTGTGCTACACTACAAACTATGAAAAAAAGTAGCGACTACTGTAGTTTTGCTACTTCCCAGCCCTGCGTCATACTTCACTAGCGTATGGCATGATTTTATTGATATATCACAATGAAAGTTTTTATTAACACAGAGAAAGGCAATTTTAAACAAAGAGGGTATGGGTGGATACAACCATACGCTTAGATTCTGCAAGTCTCTGATTGAGGTGTTCAAATATGATGTTAATATTATTACTGTAATATTTAAATGTGTTTGCATTTTTTTTCAAAATAATAAGTTTTTCAATAAGTATTTGTACAATAACCTTGCATTCTCTAAATGAATAGTTCACTTTAATAATAGTGCATTAATGGTAATAGTTTCACTTTTGAGTCATGTTATTAATTGTATTTCTTAAAATCAGGGCCGGCTAAGAGCAAAATTCTGTGTGTGCAAGAATGAGTTCTGGCGCCCCTTAAAGTAAAAATTGATACAAGAAACCCAGTAAGAAGTATGTGTGCTCTATAATTGAAATTAGTGGGAACGTAATACCTAAAAATGAGAATTTGAAGGGGCTAAAAATCAAAAGCTAAAACTAATATGAATTACTAAATAATAAATATTAAAGTTGAGTATTTAGTATCTTTTTGTTAATTCATTTTTATTTTTTAACAACCTCTTCTAGTATTAATTATTTTACTCACTTTTTCAAATTTCAGTTAGCATGCTGTACTGTGTTGTGTAACGAGCAAACTCACTAATAAATACTTTTACTCAGTTTACTCGTATTGTTTTGTGTGGTATAAAATGACAAACACATTTTTAACTATAGCAAAAGTTTTATTTGATTTAATACAGTCAGCACATTAATAAAATTAAAGAAAGTACAAAAACGTTCAGATATATAAATTTTGGCTTACACTTTTCTAGAAAAGATACATCAATATAACTATAAATGGTAGTAGTAATGTGAAAAATAAAAAAAAGTACTATGGAAAATTGATTAAAATAATCTATTATACTCTTAGCAATGAACCTTCCTAGCTTTAACAGCCGAAAATGTTTTTATTAAAGTATCATAATCTAATGACGATGAAATAACATTTTCAATGGACAAAATTGAAAGATTGTTCAGTCTTTCCTCAGAAAGAGTAGACATCAGGTACATTTTTATTATTCTTAATTTAGAAAAATATAGTTTAAAAAAACTAAAAAACACACTTTAGTGATAAATTGAACTAACTAAAAAGTGAAAAATTATTCTTAATATAGAAATAAATTAATGAATGAAAAATAGTATTATTGTGAAAAAAGTGTGTGGCGCTTTGTGCTATATTTTTTGTATCATTTTTGTACTAATCCAGACCTGATTGTGAGCCAAAGTGAAAAACCCTGAAATTTAAGTATGCAAATTTTGAACTAAGGAATTAGCCAAATGATCACAAAAAAACAATATTTTTACATATGCAACAAACCGACAGTAAATTTATTGTTGAAATTAACATTTTAAAATGTATGAAATGATTTCAATTTAAAAACTAAAATCTATTAAAACATAACCAAATTCTATTTTGACATAATTATTTCTTTAAAAAAGATAAAAGTTTTGTTTGTTTGTTTTGTTTTTCGGAAGTCTGTTTGTTGTTCTCTTCAACAGCTTTTCTTTTCTTCTGATTTACTTCACTTCTTTCTAAAGATTTTGATGAGCATGGTCTGGCTGATGCATGATCTTCAACTGGCTTTTCATGTACTAAAGATTTTGATGAGCATGGTGAGGCTGATAATGTGTCATGAACTGGCTTTTCAGATGTTACACACTGAAGTGACTGCTGATAAGTATTTCAGGAATTCAACAAATTCATTTTGTACTCTGCTTGGAGTGGCTCATGAGCAGGGTCCTTAGAGCCAAACATTGAGCAAGTACTTTTGTTAACAGATTTCAAATAATATTTAATTGTTTGGATTGAGTCCAGACTTTCTGCATTTAGAGATGTCCTTTTCTCTGTCATAATTTGATCCATTAAATTGAATGCACTCTCAACAGCAGGGCCATGGAAGCAAGATAGTACAGCTTTAATCATTTTAGACAGAATTGGGTATTTTTCTTTTTCTCCTTCTCTAATTTCCATAACACTTTTCCAAAACTTGACTACATCATTATTATATTCAAGAGATGATAAATTTGTTTCAATTTGATATTGCCTTATTTCAAGATCTAGATCTGAAAGTTCTTCTTCAGGAATAAGGGTAGGAAAAAATGAAGCTAACTTCAACAAAGCTGAGAATGTCGTTGCTTCACATCTTAAGGTAGGATTTAAGGCAGAGAGCTTTAAAAGGAAAGGGTTCTTAAAGGGCAGTTTTTTTTTTCATGTACTCCGCACATCTGCCATAAGCAGTTTTTATAACATCAGTGCATTCCTTAACAGTAGAGCAGTTTGCTTTACTTTTTGCAACAGAAGATATACCAATTCCAAAAATATGTTCATCTGGTAAAAAAAAATTTCTATCAGATGTATCTATTTTAAGAATATCATCAAGGCTATTTATATTGGATACAAGTTCATGCTTCATGAAAAAAGTTAAAAATTGCTTCATTAAATGAAACATTTCTACATGAAGTTCAGGCAGCTGGCATTGTTTAGCTTGAAAAATGTTCACATACCTGTTAAAGTGTGGCAAAATGAATCTGTAAATACTCATATGTAGCAAAGTCTTTTGCTGTTCAAAAAAAGTCTTTGGATTATTCTTTCTTTTCTCTTTTTTGCCTCCTCAGTTAAAAATTTATTTGTTAATGATGTCTGAATCCTTTGAATTTGATTTATTTCCGTTACAGATAAAGCCCTCTTTTCATATATATTTTTGACTAAGTCTTCATATATTTCTGCATCTTCTTCACTAATCCAAGAGAAATAAAAAATAAGAAGAGCATCCCACAAATAATGAACCCTCTCAAGAACTTTAAGAATGTACAGCCATCTATGATCTGGTCTTGATAAAACTTTCAGTGGTTTTAAATTAATCGCTATGCAGATTTCAAAAAAATTTTCCCTTTTATCCGTGCTCTTCAGCTCAAAGTACATATTGTCACAAAGAATTTCTAAATGTTTTAGAAATGGCTCAATGAATTTTTGTGCTCCATTATTCGCTATATGGCAGGTCTCGCCGTCGATATCCAATAAATGGGTAGCTTTATTACTTCGTACACCAGTGTTTACACTTTTCGACACCAGTGTTTACACCGCGCATAGTGTTGCATGAATCCATCAAAATGCTCATTAAATGTTTCCACGGTAACCCGTTTTCCTCAAATATCGAAACAATTGAATTGTATATTCTTTCGGAATCGCAAGCTGTTAGTTTAATGGATGCTAAATACCGTAAAACAACACAATTTTTTTTTTCTGAAAAATACTGCACTAGTACTGTCAAAATACTGTCTGCCGCTTGATTTTTACTTTCATAAATGTTCAATGAAAATGCAGATGTTTTCAAGTCATTTATTATTTTGCTTTTCATTGTTTTCACCAGCCCATATTTTAATTTGTACGCTGCTGTCGTACGACTAAGCTGTAGAGAAATAAGTGCTGAAATATCCATAGCTAAAGCTTTAGCAAGATCAATAAGATGCAGCACCGATGAATACGAAAGGGAGTGTTCTGCTACAAATGATAGAAGAAGAGCCTCGCTCCTAACTTTTCTAGACAGTAAATCAACTGTTCAACTCTCATCATTTTGACAAAAATTGTCCGCTAAAAACAAAAGCTGTGAATTCTTCACACATTCTCGACGTTTCTGGTGAACCCGAATGATTAAAAAGGGACTTTAATCCTTCATTAAATACTTAATGGAAGTATTGCACGCAATGCAGAAGGCCGTTCTGGGAACATTAATTTTTCGACACCAATAATGAATTTTTTCGTTCAATTTGTCTTCTAGATTTAACCAATCCCATTGAAATTTATTTTTCATTCCATCTTCCAATTCTGCAATATTGTCCTTATCGCTAAGGTACTTCATTTTTTTTCTTATGAAATTTCAGGAAAAAACAAAATCAGAAGAAAGCAAGCACTAGCACATGTGAATACAGAAAGCAAAATGCTCAGTCTTACTGGTTCTACTATACACACATTCATGAGTAATAACCCACTGTGCAATATCCAAAGCATTTCACATGATCAGCACATCCCCCACCGGAGCCGAGAGAAAAACTATCTCCCCCCGCTCTCCCAGGCTGCTCGTAGACTGGAGGTGAAGATCGGTTTCTTCACCACCTCTCCATACGCCTGGATTCCCGATAACGAGGAGAATAGAAATTGAAACATGAATAGCATACAGTGCGCTACATTGACTATTCAAGGTTAGAAGATAATTTCGACTGCTGAAAGAGGTAGAAAAAAACATTTGATAGGAATATTTAAGATCCGGATTGGTCATTAAAAAACCCGGAAATCCGGGGTAGCCCCGGAAAACAATCAGGTCTGCTAATCGTACCAATCCAATATTCTCAAGAACTGATATATGGATCACCCACTCTTTTTTCACAATAATACTATTTTTCACTCATTAATTTATTTCTATATTAAGAATTATTTTTCACTTTTTAGTTAGTTCAATTTATCATTAAAGCGTGTTTTTAGTTTTTTTTAAACTATATTTATTTTTCATTTTTTAGTTCGATTTGCTATAAAAGTGTGTTTTTTAATTTTTTTAAACTGTTTTTTAGTTTTTTTAAACTTCATTTAAAATTTATATATACTTTTTAATTTTCGTTATCTCTCATAAGACACTAAGGAACACCTAGTGGGAAAGTACAAACTGTGAGATAATTTATTTTCACTGTGCACCAGTGGCATAGCCAGGATTTGTTTCGGGATGGGCTGGGTATCAAATTTAACACTAAAGTTCAATTGTAAGGTAAATATGAAACTGTAAACTAAGTAAAAGGTCCCACTTTGGGAGGGGAGCAGCAGCCCCCTCAGCCTCCCCTTTCGCTACGCCTGTGCTGTGCAACAAAGTATTAATTAACCTACAGTTAAATGCTACCTTTCTCACTAAAAAGGAAAAATAGGTCTCTAATCAACAAAGAAGTTTCAAAATGACTACAACAAACACAAACATCCATGTAATATACAATATTGAGGTAACATTTTTAGATTTGCCATCTGGATTTCAAAAACTTAACTACCTAAACATACCATTGAATACAGTTACCAATAGCGAGAGAGGTTCTACTCCACTGTGCTGAGCTGAGTGCCGAAATGGTACGCATGCGTAGACTGCGCACTTGCTCTATCTTTCTCGCTCTCACACAAAGGATCTCTAAGAAAATTACTAATCCTGACGATCCTAATCAGGATAATGGGATAAACTTATCAAATTATTGTATTATTATCGGTCCTTGATAAGTCTACCAAGTTTAAATTAAATCTGACCGTTTAAAATGGGTCAAAATGGAGTTCAAAGGAGTCGGTTACAAACAAACAAATATACAGGTGAAACTAATAAAAGCGTGTTAAAAATTTTGCTCTGCCGGCGCTATCCACATCGGCATTGTCAGAAGTATTCATAAAGCAACCCTTTTACATAAGCGTCTGCAGATCCAGTTTCCAACAAAAATATTCGCAGAAAATGAAACGGAAGGCATCTCGAAATGTTAGTGTGGACGACTGTCTGTTCCATCCTTTTCAATAAATAACTGAGCACTAAAAGCATTCAAAAATAAGAAAAGGAAATTGAGACTTTAGAAGAAAGTGACACAAACCTTTATACCGTAGAAACCTCGCCTCAGTCTCATTCAATTAACACCAAAGCGCCGACACTTTTTGATGAATGGGCATCTTTTTTTGTTCCAGAGACATACAAAGTGTTGTATATTAGGTGCTTGTAAACAGACAGACCTTGATGTTCTCTATTTACAATAAAAACAATTAAACCTACTCACTTCGGAATCCTGAAGTAATATTATTAGAACTATCTCAAAACATTTCCATAATGGGAATGAGTCTTTCACCTAACTCCTGTGTTATCTTTCCCGCGTGAACTTGTGATTGTAGCCAGAGGCTTTGTCTCAAATTCTCCGATACTCTTGGGCTAACATAGTATCATTGTATTCATACATTTTCCCATGGAGGACGAGGATTCTGGGATGAGATCTGTTAGTGCGGGTCAGAAAGGGGGGCACAGTGGGCAAAGGCATTGCCTGTGGGGCTGTAGGGAGTCGCACATCACATTGTGAAAAGCTTTGAATTTTAGAAAGACATTGTTTCCATGGGCGCCAGATAGGAAGGCAAGTGGCAGTGGGGGGATTGAGATTTGAGCCCGCCTAGTATAGTAAGCATTTTTACAGCATACTGAGCTTCTAAGTATTATTTTCGCGCTAAAATGTCTGAAAGTTAAGATGACCCCATACCTCTAACCTACACCTCTAAATTAGTACTCATATGAGAAACTATTATAATAATTATTATTATTTTAAGTAGACAAAAATATTACCTGTTTGGATTCCTTTTTTTTTCATGCACTTTTTAAAATTTTAGAGTGTGTGCTAAGTTACTACTTAGCACATACTTCTACTTAGGTGGAATTTTATTATAATTTCTCCAGTTCCGAGGCACATAAGGGTGTGTATGCCGAAGAAACAAAAATCTGCATAACGGTCTTAGTACACAAATTAAAGTAGTCTATCGCACCGAGGATTCGAAAAAATTTAGGATGATTCTTTATAAGCTGCACTACATACCGAAATAAAGAATAACACTTCTTTAAAATTTTCGATTTTTAAGAATTTTTTTTAAAACTTTCGTAAATGATACAGGTTTATTGTTTATTTCAGTGTATAGTGCAGTTTCTAAAACATACATCCTAAAAATTTGAAATATTTGACATAATTAATTTTTTTGAATCTGTGTACCAAAATTTCATAGGTTTTTTTTTCCCGAACTACAGCTATAAGCTGAAAGTAGCTGTCATTCAGTTGCCTGTAAACGGGGTTTAATTTCTATCCAAAAAAGTGCAAGAGCCCTGATTTTTTGTATTGCAATTTACAAAATTAATTACCTAATTTAAGGTATTATTAAGTGAATTTTTGTTACCTCTGTATTAGTTTGCGATGTAATAAAATTAATATCAACAGAAACAATTACGATGGTAATTAAAAATTTAAATTTACTGTAAAATTTCACCGAGAAAAAAGAAGTAGTGGAGCTGAGCTCCCGCCCATGCAAATTAAGCACTTCCTTTAAATACATGCAAGTATTTAGCAGCCACGAAAACTTTTCTGTGGGTGCTTGAGATCTAACATACTACATAAAAAAAACAACTGTCCCTCACTAAAATTTTATTTTCGAATTATGCAGTTGCAAAGCACTCGTCGTCATCAGTGGCGTGACTATACAGTTAGGGCCCGTAATGAATTCGTTGGATAGGGTCTTTCCTCATTGTACAGAATCTCAACCAACATGTTGCAGTTCACTTTTTCTAGCTTTCTATTTGGGAAAGACTCCCCCTCCGGCCATGGGACCGTGGCTGTTGCCCGTTCTACCGCCCTATAATTACGCCAGTGATTGTCTCATCGAAGTTCCTCATGCGCATCTAAATTATAAAGGACATGGGTGCTCATATAGGGAAGTAGGTGGGGGCTCGGGTCCCTCCCTCTAGCCGTCGGTATAGTGAACATTTTTATATTAGCTAACCTTTCTTTCACTATTTCAGTACTAAAATGTTTGAAAGCGCGATTGCCGATGACCTTACAAATGCAAGAAATAACCCCTCCCCCCCTCGTCATAAAGTACTCATATGGACGTCCATGCCGAAGCACCCACACACATTTGGCCTCATTAAAGATTTTCTTTTAAACTTTTAAAATATCACACAACTAATAAGCAAATAAAGCATTTTAGTACTGAAATAATGCAAAAAGTTCCGTATGCTTTACAAATATTCATATTATGTAATGGCATAATTGGGGCGGGGGGGGGACCCTCCTTGAGTGTACATCCCTGTGTTGGGGTTATCAGACGATTCCTGGTGCTCAGCATCCAACGTAATTTTTTTTACAAGCCCAAAGCACCACATAAACGTCTTTTCCTAGCCCTTTCTGGGAACTTCAAATTATGACTTGGCACTAAAATTTCTGTGGGTGCGGAGCACCCACAGAATTTTTTCAGTGGGTGCTTGAGCCCCGGAACACCCACGTAGTCGGCGCCACTGGTTCAGCACGTTCAGAGGCGTTTTCTCGCCTAAAATCAAACAAAAAGAAATTAAAAAACCGTTTTTAATTCTGAAAAAAAAAAAAAACTGTTGGAGCCTAAAACCATTATGAATTAACTAACTGAACATTAAATTAAGCAGGTAAAATCTGAATACCTAAAACATAAAAGTGTTATGTAACTTTATTTCGGATGAGGTTTTTGATAGAGATCAGCTCTTCGCATAACTCAACTCCTTTGATGTCGCTGTCATCCCCATCCGAAAGGAGATCTTCTAAGTCTTTGCATTTAACTAACACGTTATCTCTGTTGGATAATTCATCAAGTTTAAAAAGAAAATTAAAATTTGACATCTTGTCCTAGAGTTGTTCGAATCTCTCTTGAACAGTGGCGGGGTAAGACAAAAATTAGCAGTGGGCAAGGTAAGTTTTGCGAGGCCCCCTACACTACTATTTTAAGTAGCAATTTTAGGAGGGGGGGGTGAGACGCAGTTTTCGTTTAAAAAGCTGTAACTCTTTTGTTCTATTAAATGAAAAAAACCACTAATAAAAGTTGTGTTGACTTAAAGAGACAATCTATTCATTAAAAAATATTTATTGCGATTTAAATACCACACACAGGAATGCGAGCTCGGAAACGTCCTTTTCATTTACCTGTTAATAGTAATATTAATAATGAATGTGCAATTATTGCTTGAATAATCAATCTTGTTACTTGACTATTCAATTTTAGTCAAGTGCTTTCTGTGGAAGATCCATTAGTTTTTGATGAAGCATGATCGGAAAGTTCACTATTATTCCAAAGTGAGTATTACAGGTACGTGAAAACGACGTTTCCGACCGACGTTGTTACGAGATGATTCTCAAATGAGGCGATATTCTTCATATTGAGAAAGGAAAATTTAAAAATCATTAGTGAAGTTTTTATTTTTTAAATGAAAATTTTAATTGTAAAATAGATATTTAGGGGAAGTTGGGGTACAATGAGACATACTATCTAAAATCAATAGGATTTGTCACAGTTGAAACTTACACATCTGTTATACAAATATATGTTCCAGCTACTTATGTGATTAGGAGGCAATCACATTAGTGGATTTTCACCATTGAAAGTAAATTTCATTACTAAAAGTAATTTTTTTTACCTCCATGTTTTCATATCTATAATTATCTATTTTTCAAATATTGTGATCACTATGGTGTGGTCTTCATACTTTCAAAGCAAGGATTAAAAAAATATATTGCGAATTAGTAAAAATTTATTTAGTTTATAGCCTAAATTTGCGGTACAAAGAAAAATACTTCTAGACGGGGACAATTAAACATGTTTTATTGTACCCCGGGTGAATGTATTCACTTAAAATAAAGATGTTACTATTAAATATTTAGATTCAGATCTTTATAGAACACATAAAGTTAACAAAGAATGGTTTTTAAATCGTACTCTTATTTTCTTCAAACTCTGAAGATTGTGTTTCAACTAACAATCCAAACAGCTCAGATTATGAGCAATTCTCACATAACACGCATGACACAAGCAGTATTGCACTAAATGATTATGCTTTAATCAAGAAAAGGGAACTTAAAAGTAAAGAAATGTACTCTGTTGAAGATATAATAAACTTAAATCAAACGGAATGCGAAGATCGGTACATTAAACAACTGAATCCAAGTTTCCAAAGAGTGCGTTCTTCGGAAACATGCATTTTGGAGAAAACTCAAATTGTATCAAAACTACCACCTCCTGTTCCTTCAGATGGTACAGAAAGGAAAGCAGAAATCAGGGTTGCCAGATCAAAATTTATGAAAATAGCCAAATTGCTTCTGAAAATTAGCCAAAAAAGCGATTGCAGTGCCATCTTTTGGATTTTAATAACACTTTGCAGAATTTGAGGTTGGAATAGAGTATGAACAGGATTTTTACATAAACGGAAGGGCGGGGGGAGCGAATTTCTCTCAAATTTTTTAATTTAAAACATTTGTTTAAAAATTTAAAGAGAAACTTCTCTTTTCTGCTCTTGAATTTCGTACATGCTCAACCTTTAAAGAAAAATAAAATTGGTCCCAGAACCCCCTTCTGGATGTGCGCCTGGTCTATACAAACAAATTTTGAGTATAAAATAGAAAAGTATTTCATTCAAAATGGTCTGACTCTAACTTTAGAAATAAAATTTTATTCATTTACACAGCATGAAAAATTTTATCCTTTGTCTTACAGTGCATTAATATTAGTTAAAAACAACATAAATATATAAATAATTATTGTAACTGTTGCTATGTAAACATAAAATTTAATATAACAAATCTAAAATAAATAAAAATTTGCGATATATATATATATATCTGCAATGCACCGGTGTCAGTCCGCCACTGGCGGCGAATTAAAAATAAA
This sequence comes from Cheiracanthium punctorium, assembly GCA_038373885.1. Taxonomy (NCBI): domain Eukaryota; kingdom Metazoa; phylum Arthropoda; class Arachnida; order Araneae; family Cheiracanthiidae; genus Cheiracanthium; species Cheiracanthium punctorium. Next base: position 210,387 of record JAWZYV010012454.1, read on the forward strand.
AATAGGCAAGCAATAAAATAAAATAATAAAGTGGCAGCAGCATCATTCCCTAATGCCAAAATTTGGAAAGAATATCCCCCCATCAAATAGGACCGCACCGGCCACCAACGCAACAACTCTCGGTCCGACATCAAGGTTAATGACAGGATCTTTAGGGACCTGATGCATGATTCCACCTTCTTCTCTTGTTGGAGTTGGTTGAGGTAACAGAATTTTCCTTCTTGCTAAGGCTAAATAGTATGACAATTTCTCTAAAAAACTTATAGAGTCAAATATGCTTAAAAAATGAGCAAATTAGTTAATATTAGCCAATTTCTAGCAAACACGATAAAAATAGCCAAAATCAGGTTGGCTATTTTCTTTACAAATTTTCTAGACAATCGTGATCAAAAATAGCCAAATCGGCTAATATTAGCCAAATCTGGCAAGCCTGGAAGAAATGCTAATTTTTGAATTTGATTCAAGTAAATTTAATATAAAACAAAAAATTATACGCTAACTTCTAATACAAGTATCATGTTTTCATCTTAAGCTATAGGAGTTTAATTAAATTTGTTTTTTTTTCGTTTAAATTTAATATTTGTCTCACTAATCTTTATTATAACTGTACATAAAACATTTATGATGAAATTTGAATTTTGACTCATATCATTTGAGTGTTTGTGAAGTGTTAAGTGTTTCATTGTACCCCGGTGTTTGGGGTACTACGAACACTGACAGACATTTGCATTTTTTAATTTTAAATATGAAAAAGCTATTCACATACTCCTAAAAATTCATTTAGATAGGGAAAAGAATAGGTTAAAAGTGTACATTAATTTTATTTTTGTACAGGCGAATTTGTGAACAGGAAAAAAGGAATAGTAAATTTTGTTTCATGTACCCCAACTTCCCCTATATTTTCTTCCTCACTCGCTGGTCAAGCAAGTTCAGGAGACAGGACATTGTTCCGGTGGTTTGCTAAACCCTATTTAAGCAACAAGAATGACTGTTCTAAACACAATTTTAAAATAGGTTTATTGTATTTATTTTTCACCACGTTACTTAATTTCATTTTTGCTCTCTGTAATTTTTTATCCAAGCCATTTTTAAAACTATGTTTTACAATTCTTTTTAAAAGGTTTCACATTGTTAATTTGTAAAATCATAAAATGAGATTGTTCGTGAATCCATTTTCATTTACTCTGCCTTTTAAGTGTGATCTACAATATAACTCAAAATAACTCTTGTAAAGAAATGAAAGCCAAACAAAATTTGAGTTTAACGTACTTTAAAAAAGTCGTAGCAATCTTTTCTTTTTTTAATGTGGAAGGTTCAACAGTAGATTATTAAATTATTCACGTGGTATTAAAAAATAAGGCTTACTAATACTGAAATTTTGATTTAAATAAGATCTTAAGAGAATTAGTTTTTGTTCTCATGTTACTACTATTTGCTACTGTGTTTCACTGTAAAACATTAATGAAAGGGATCATTTTTTAGGCAAAAGTGCACTATTTTCCTTGAATGTCGTCAGATTGCAATTGCTAAACTAAAGTATTTAAATATCAAACATTTTGTAAAATGTGTCACTTTTCGAAAAAATTTACTGTGCAGTCCCACGAGTAAGAATTTTTTCTAAATGTATCATAAAAGGCACAGATTTTTCATCTATTATAGTGAGTGATGTAGCTTATGAAGACTCATTCAGAAATTTTTTTTAGTTCAAAGTTTATTTTAATATGTGTACAGCCACCCTGAGTGAGGTTTTGTTTCTTTGAGCTGCACCCTTAAATATACAATAACTATGTCCGAGATACAAGCCTGTAATCGGACAATATTTCCGAGAGGAATGACGACCTCCATGATTTTTTGTGCTAAGGAGCATTCACATGTAATTATGCTGAAATCGTATTTCAAATGTCTAGTTTTTTTATTTTAAGATCTAACCCATAGGTAAAAATATTTAGGTTCGAGACCATGCCAAGATCCCTTCATGAAAACTGATGCGAGGCCCTTGGAAGCGCGAGGCCGTGGACAGTCGCCCACATCTATCCCCGCCTCTGCTCTTGAACAGCCATTTGAGCTGTTTCAGCCAGTGGTAAAAAAAAAACAACAACTCTGAAACGCTCTTGGGGATGAATCGGTGCTTCTTCTTCCTTCTAGCCCGCGGTGTTTTGAATTTTCCTTCCACTTCTGAATCTTCCGCCAACTCGTTTGCTTTCATTGAACAACTAAAAAATCAGTTTTCGGGGAAATCTGCCAAAAAGTCCCCAGCGGGCTTCAAAATAGATACAGCATGAGGTAAATTCACGTTCTTTGATTGCAATATTTTGCTAGTGATGTTTGTTTCAAACAGGATATCTACCATGCAATCAGTGACACTAAGCAGACAAAATCTTCTATAGCTTCGGATAAGGAATTTGCCTCACTTCTAACTTCATCTTCAAATGATGCATCCTCAGGTTCCAAAGTGCCTGTCGCATTTGCACAATCTGAGATCTTATAGCTTTCAGCTATTTAATTCGTGCTTCCCAGCGAGTTGCACAAAGTTCTTTTAATGTAAGAGAAGGACCAAATAATGATGATGCCTCATCTGACTGCGAGTCTCTCTAACAATTTGCTCCAATGTTTTGCCGATGAGCTAAAAAAACACAAACAAAAACACAAAACAGAAACAAGAGTAACTTTTGCACTGAGGATTTTGTGGCATCGCTCAGTACCATGTTTAGTCTATGACAGGTGCATGGTGCAAAAAAAACTCTCTTATTTTTTTCTAATTTTTTTTTGCTTTTGTAGTCCGAAGTGTTTGCCTTTCATATTTGCCCCATTATCGTACCCTTGGGATCTGCAATTAGAAATGTCCAAGTCGTACTCCCGTAGTTTTTTTAAGACGGTTTCCGATATTCCTTTTCCTGAAGTATGTGTTATTTCAATGAAATATAGGAAACTTTTGCAAATTTTAAGTTTTTGCTCTTTTGTTTCATAAACTTACCTCAAAACAGAAATCTGTTCTTTCCTACTTAAACCGCGTGTCCACTCGAGAACCAATGCATAGTTTTTCGCTGTTTTGATTCTACTTACTATTTCTTCTTTTACTTTATCTCCGATCAGAGTCAATAATTCGTTTTGTATGTTTTTTCATAAGTATGACACACACCCTTGTTTTTCATTTGCCAGTACTCTAGATATGTGTTCTTTCATTACAGGATCAAATCGAGCACTTAGTTCAATAAGTCCTAAATAATTTCCATTTTTTTTTGGTACAAAGTTTCATTTGTCCCTCGGAAAGCCATTTGGTTCTGGGCAAGAAATTATATTATGGCAAGAAGTCGTTTAAGAACATGTTGCCATCGTTCTTTTTCTATGGCAATTATTTTCTGGTTTTCATCATCGATTGTTTTACCTGTGCGCAGTCACTCTTCCGCCTCTACCAAGGACGTACCCAGGGGGTGGTCCAGGGGGTCTGGACCCCCCCCTCCTGAAATTTCAGTTTTTGTAAACAAAATAAGAATGATGAAGTCTTTTTGTGAAAAATTCTGCCTTTTTCACCCTTTGGACCCCCTCCGAAATTTTTTTCTGGGTACGTCCTTGGCCTCTACCCATTTTTCATAGCATTTTAGGTGAGTAGAAGTTTCAATGTCGTATGAAGTTTCATGACGATTCAGTATAGTTCCAATGTGCCTCCAGTCACAGTTGTCACTTCGATCTGATAAAGTTTTATTGGAACTTGCAGTATTAAATATCTTACAACAGAAACAGTAAACGTTATTCAGTGGCGGATTAATGCAGGTTTGTTGGGTGGGGGTGGTTAGTTAGAAGATTGACATATAGATCCATTTTATGGAAGTAAAATAGGATCTTTTACATTAATTTCTTTCTTCTCGGGGGAGGGTGGCCGCCCCCTCCACCCCCCTTTAATCCGCCTTTGACACTATCGTTTTGTCGACAATACAATAGTCAATGCCTCTTAACTCTTCGCGTAACTTAAGGTCTGCCTTTAGGCAGTGGCGGATCCAGAAATTCTCTTTTGGGAGGGGCTAAATTTAGAAAAAAAGCTTATTTCACCCAAACAAAATATACAATAAAGTAAAATTTTAGTCTATACTAATTTAACAACTTTTGGGAGGGGCTAAGTAATTAAAAAAGATCACTTTACATAATGTTACCCTTCAGCAATCTCTTTTTTTGGGGGGGGGGGCAAAAGCCCCCTAGCCCTTCCCCTGAATTCCCTACTGCTTTCGGGTCGGTTGAAATTGCAAGCCGACGCGACAGACAGACTAAACACGTGATAGAAGACTCAGTATCTACATTTGTTCAGTTCAGCCAAAACAATGGAGCGAAATTCTTCTTAAAGCTAGTCTTTTTACTGAACCTTCAAGCAAAATTTATTTGTTGAACTAAAAACTCATTCAAATGATGATTTGCATTCAAACATACGTAAGATACATAAATATTTAAATTTTACCACTTATTTTTTAAACATTTTTCTCATTTCGGTGCCCCTCTCAAAGAAAAAAACATGTGCAGTTGCACACGCCTTAGGCCGGCCCTGATTAAAATAATCTTAAAATATTTTTTTTTTAATGATATCTGCTTAATTCATTTTATTTATCATGTTTTACCTTAAAAGTCAGTTTTCCTTATATTACAAGTTTGTTGCCCTATTTTTTTCTTTTCCCTTCCACTCTTCTAGGCTAAGCCCTTGTGTGTTCACATAATTTAAGTTTTATTTTATTTTATTTTCTAATATTTTTGCAATGTTTCGGCACTTAATAAGATCAAATTTTTTAATTTTGAGCTTTTTCCATGTCATTTGACTCCTTTTTGGCCAGCCTAGGTACCATTTTGCTAAGTTGCTGATTTTCTTTTGATTAGCGTGCGCTACAAAGTTTTAGCCATCTTGCATAGATGACCGCCATTTTTTTTTAGCCGAGCGCATCCTTTTACACTTGATGCATTTTCCCCACGCAAGTGGGTCTGGAAGTTTCTCGAAGGACGCCAACGTGCTGGCGAGCACACATCTTTACTGTTTCCACGTCTTGCAGCCAGTTAGTCTCAGGGGACATCCATGCTAATTACCTCGTAAGCAAGCTACTACGGGACGTGTCTGCCGGACCAGCAGCGATGGAGATGATTAAGTGGCGATTAACATCTGAACTTCGCCCAAATGACGGCAGATTGATCTGAGAGACTGAGCATCAGCCACTCGATGTAGGAGAGAGTGCCAGTGAGGGAAAGTCCCTGCCACAGGAGTGACTCAGGTGAAAATTTTCTATATTTTGATATGTAATGGAGCCGGCTTAATCGCCATCACTGAGGACTCTTTCCTGGAATGCCGGACTGTTTAAGGGAGCCCAACAACAACCAAAGTCCCGTTCCTCGCTAAATTTTTCCATCGTACAAGACCTATCCGTTGAAGCTGTGCTCACCTGCCCAGGACCCCTATCGAGATGCTGCCGTCTGTACCGATGCATCCATAGTAGCCTCCTTTGCACCATTTGGCACAGATGATAATGTCCATTACCCCCTGAACGTTGTTTCTTCTTAGTACTCCGTCCCCTCCTTTTTTTTTTTTTTTTTTTTTTTTTTGTAATATTTTAGCTGCTCTTTAATCCATTTTTTTTTTTGTCATCTTCTTTTTACAAAAAACGTCAAAACTTTTTATTGTTTTTTTGCAAGAATGTATTTAGTGCCAAAAATATTATTTTGAGTGCTAATTTCTAATTTTCATGTGTAAACAATCTTTTCAATAACCTTTAGAGAGGCCTCTCATAAAATTTTATATCATCTTGTAGTCTACCACTTCTGAAATCTTTGGCAAATGCTGATCAGTATCTCAGTTAAGTAATATGTATATTAGTGGGCAAAATAATGTACTAGTGCTTGAGACTGTTGCTCAGTGGCGCCGACTACGTGGGTGCTCCGGGGCTCAAGCACCCACTGAAAAAATTCTGTGGGTGCGGAGCACCCACAGAAATTTTAGTGCCAAATTTTAGTACCTACTTCCCTATATGAGCACCCATGTCCTTTATAATTTAGATGCGTATGAGAAACTTCGATGAGACAATCACTGGCGTAACTATAGGGCGGTAGAACGGGCAAAAGCCACGGTCCCCCGGACGGAGGGGGAGCCTTTCCCAAATAGAAAGCTAGAAAAAGTGAACTGCAACATGTTGGTTGAGATTCTGTACAATGATGAAGGACCCTATCCAATGAATTCATTACTGGCCCTAACGGTATAGTCACGCCATTGATGACGACGAGTGCTTTGCTACTGCATAATTCGAAAATAAAATTTTAGTGAGGGACAGTTGTTTTTTTTATGTAGTATGTCAGATCTCAAGCACCCACAGAAAAGTTTTCGTGGTTGCTAAATACTTGCATGTATTTAAAGGAAGTGCTTAATTTGCATGGGAGGGAGCACAGCTCCACTACTTCTTTTTTCTTGGGGAAATTTTACACTAAATTTAAATTTTTAATTACCATCGTAATTGTTTCTGTTGATATTAATGTTATTACATCGCAAACTAATACAGAGGTAACAAAAATTAACTTAATAATACCTTAAATTAGGTAATTAATATTGTAAATTGCAATACAAAAAATCAGGGCTCTTGCACTTTTTTGGATAGAAATTAAACCCTGTTTAAAGGCAACTGAATGACAGCTACTTTCAGCTTATCGCTGTAGTTCGGGGAAAAAAAAAAAAAAAAAAAAAAAAAAAAACATGAAATTTTGGTACATAGATTCAAAAAAATTAATTATGTCAAATATTTCAAATTTTTAGGATGTATGTTTTAGAAACTGCACTATACACTGAAATAAACAATAAACCTGTATCATTTACGAAACTTTTAGAAAAAATTCTTAAAAATCGAAAATTTTAAAGAAGTGTTATTCTTTATTTCGGTATGTAGTGCAGCTTATAAAGAATCATCCTAAATTTTTAGAATCCTTGGTGCGATAGTCTACTTTAATTTGTGTATTAAGACCGTTATGCAGATTTTGTTTCTTCGGCATACACCCTTATGTGCCTCGGAACTGGAGTAATTATAATAAAATTCCAATAAGTAGTAACTTAGCACATACTCTAAAATTTTAAAAAGTGCATGGAAAAAAAAAATCTGATGTGTCCAACACATGACTTCCTTGCACGTCCATTAGATCAAAAATATTTTCGACGCACTTCCTCTAAACTTATTTGTTTGAAAGAGATAAAATATCAATAATAGTAAGGTTTAGCGATTTCTAGCCAAATATTTCGATATCGCCAAGCTGAGTTCAATTTGAAAGATTTCCTTCTGACACTTTATTTGGCGATATTTCACCAAAAGCCGACAAACTTGAGATAATCTGCGAGATTTTGGGGATATCCAAAGTAGTCATTGACCACAGACTTTCAATGAATTGAATGCATCCATACACCTCAATGTATTTAAAGTCATTTGGCTCACCCTGTAAATAAATTCTCAGTCGATTGCTGTCAAAAAAGATATGAAAACAGTTAGATATTACAATTGTTCTAAATACAAAAGTTAAAAAATCTACGGGTTAAAGTTTTAGAGTTATATAAAATACGAAATAATTTTTGGCGCCAAATTTGGCGATATTTCGGCGAAACTCGTTAATGTCGACGACATTTGGCGAGATTTTAAGCATGAACCAAACATTGACAGATTATCGCCAAATTTGGCGACATTTCGCCAAAACTCGCCAAGAACGATGACAAATGGCGATACATTGGGCATGGACCAAATAACTGACTATCGCCAAATTTGGCGATATTTCGCCAAAACTCGCCAAGGTCGAGGACAGACGGCGAGATTTTGGGCATGTACCAAACAATGACTGTCTACAGTTGTATTATATTGAAGATGTCCATAGACATTAAAGTACTAAAATTCTTTTCGGTGGTCCTGTAAATAAACTCTCCAGTAGATTGGAACCAAAAATCGAGATGCACAACTAGATGTTACAACATTCTTACATATGAAATTTCATAATAGTTTTTGAGATTTGAGAGTTAAATATGCACACACGTACACCAAAAGTCGCCAAGCTTGGCGACTTTTGGCATAGTTCTTGAGGGAGGCACGTGAACGTGGTCGGACCATCACCTAGCTTATGTGGTAGGACGGTATTGTGCTTGAAATGGATGAATGCCCCTAAAATTGCGATTGACCGTAATGTATTGGAAATCTTTTGAGTGTTCCTGTAGCAGAACTATAAATGATAAAGACACTTTTTTTAATGGAGAAATTCATTTTCTAACTCTTTACAGCATACATCACTTCATACCACATACATACAGCATACATCACTTCACAGCATACATCAGAGGTATTGAGTCGTTTGAAATAGCCCAATACCTCTAAAAAACGCTTTGATGAATTTCGGCCCATAGAGCGTAATGTCTTTCGAATCTTTTGGGCGGTTCTGTAGATAAACTATCCAGTCGAATGGAATCGAAAGGGGAGGTGCACAACTAGATGTTACAACAATCCTAAATATAAAGTTTCAACATTCTACGCCTAATAGTTTTTGAGATATGCGAGTTTACTGAGTTTCGGCCCATTGAGCGTAATGTATTTCGAAACTTTTGGGCTGTCCTGTAGATAAACTATCCAGTCGAATGGAACCAAAAGGGGAGGTGCACAACTAGATGTTACAACTATCCAAAATATGAAGTTTCGACATTCTACGCCTAATAGCTTTTGAGTTAGGCGAGTTTAATGAATTTCGGCCCATAGAGCGCAATGTATTTCGAATCTTTTGGGCGGTCCTGTACATAAACTATCCATTCGATTGCCACCAAAAGGGGAGGTGCACAACTAGATAATAGAACAATCCTAAATATCAAATCTCAACATTCTACGGCCAATAGTTTTTGAGATATGCGAGTTACATACATACGTACGTACAGACGGCATGGAAAAACTGGCCACAGTAGACTCGCCGCTGGTCAAAATGAGTTGCAGACGCGTTAATAGGATCGTGCATGCTAGCCTACGATGAGATGCATCGAAAAAAATTTTAAAATTAAAATTTGAGGTAGTCAAAATCGGTTTTTTTGTCGAAATTTTGCCCCCAAAATTTTTCGGGATCACATTACTTCCTTATACTACGTACAAGGAAGTAAAAAGGAATCCAAACAGGTAATATTTTTGTCTACTTAAAATAATAATAATTATTATAATAGTTTCTCATAAGAGTACTAATTTAGAGGTGTATGGGGGTCATCTTAACTTTCAGACATTTTAGCACGAAAATAATACTTAGAAGTTCAGTATGCTGTAAAAATGTTTACTATACTAGGCGGGCTCAAATCTCAATCCCCCACTGCCACTTGCCTTCCTATCTGGCGCCCACGGAAACAATGTCTTTCTAAAATTCAAAGCTTTTTCACAATGCGACTCCCTACAGCCTGTGCGACTCCCTACAGCCCCACAGGCAATGCCTTTGCCCACTGTGCCCCCCCCCCTTTCTGACCCACACAAACAGACCTCATTCCATAATCCTCATTTTCCATGGGAAAATGCATGAATACAATGTTACTATGTTAGCCCAAGAGTACCGGAAAACGGAGAATTTGAGACAAAGCCGCTGGCTACAATCAGAAGTTCACGCGGGAAAGATAACACAGGAGTTAGGTGAAAGACATTCCCATTATGGAAATGTTTTGAGATAGTTCTAATAATATTACTTCAGGATTCCGAAGTGAGTAGGTTTAATTGTTTTTATTGTAAATAGAGAACATCAAGATCTGTCTGTTTACAAGCACCTAATATACAACACTTTGTATGTCTCTGGAACAAAAAAAGATGCCCATTCATCAAAAAGTGTCGGCGCTTTGGTGTTAATTGAATGAGACTGAGGCGAGGCTTCTAAGGTATAAAGGTTTGTCACTTTCTTCTAAAGTCTCAATTTCCTTTTCTTATTTTTGAATGATTTTTAGTGCTCAGTTATTTATTGAAAAGGATGGAACAGACTGTCGTCTACACTAACATTTCGAGATGCCTTCTGTTTCATTTTCTGCGAATATTTTGTTCAATTTTCGTTCTTGTTTAACAAAGCGGAATTAGGTACTATTTGCTTTGATCTAGCCCAATGCTGTTTTTGTAAAATTATACTGAAATCATGGGCGCATGAACACACATTACTGAAATGTATGTCTCTCGTAATTTTGCAAATTTGAACACATAAGGGTAGAGGGTAAAATAGCTCTACTTCAGGAGGATGCTCAAAATCATGCCTGGATGTTATATGGCCTACAATTAAAAATACTTTTTGAATAATTATTAACTCTAAGATAAACAACTTTTTTTGTTCTTTATTTTTCTGTTTGCATTTAAATAGTTACCAATCTTTTTTATGTGGTCCTACACACATTTCAACATAGAAAACGTTGCATTAATTCATTCTGAGGAAATTATCTAGTTTAATTTTAAAGGTATAATGTTTGTAATTTTTTTAATTTGTTGGGGAAAAAAAGAAAAGAAAATAGTCAAGGCTTAGCTGCAGCTGTTTACAGGGGTACAAAAATGTAAAAAAAAAAAAATACAGGAAATGAATGAGCTGAGAAACAATACTATGAATAACATTTTTTGAAAACTGGGGATTTCACACAGGGATGAGATAGATTAAACAAGAATAACATTGATCGTGAATTGTTACATTCGAAAACTGAATCACTTTTTATACAAAATTTCCATTTGCATGACAAGAAATTTGACCGATTGTGATGATATTGTTGCATGTTTCCCCCCCCCCCCCCAATACACTTTTCTTTTGCTTTGAAATTTATAATGATTAGTTAAAACCAATCAAAATTCTATAGCTAAAATTAAAAAAAAAAAGTGAAATAGTGTAATACACCTCTTTCGGGTCTGATTTATTACAAGGGCAAAGGGGCTGTGCGCCCAGGAATTCTCGAATTTTGACAGAGAATTTGCGTAAGGCAAACAAATTTAAGGTGACTCCAGCACAAGCAGATTTTTCTAAAAGAAGGGTATTTCATCAGAAATACTTCATTACTTTAAAAAGAATCTTGATTTTAACTGCTTTGCTGTTATCGTTACTAAGACACAAAACTGTGGAGACTTTGATTCTATGCCCAGCGTTGCTTCACCGAAGTACAGATAATCGGATGCCAAAATTCACACTATTCATTTAAATTAAACTTTGAATGTCACCTTCAGCGCTCGGAAAAAACACGCAATTTTGGTATATAAATACAAAAAAGAAAACTAATTATCTCAAGCACTTCACAATTTTTAGGATGTAGGTTCACAAGCTCTACTAGACACCCGAATAAACGAAAATTTTTTGCAGAATGGCCACTCTTAGAAATATTTTGCTGTGCAGTTCCACATTTAAGATTTTTTTCTGAAAGTTTCATGAAAGTTTTCGCATTTATTGCAGTGTGTAGTGCAGCTTGTAAAGAATTATCCTGAATTTTTTCGAATCCTTGGTGCAGTTAGTTTATTTTGTGTACCAAAACCGTGAGACAGATATCGTTTCTTCGATCTATACCCTCAGATATTGGATATTTTATGTGGAGCTAAAATGACTATTTGTATTACCCATTTCCCACTGGTAAAAATGTGCACGAAAAGTCAAATGATTGAGTTGTTACGAGCAAGGAAGCAAATAATTATAGGAAAAGATTGAAGGGTAGTTGGAAAAGATTCCATAAGGTTGGAAAGTGTATCGTTATTCATGAGTGTGCCGTATTTTTCTTCTTTGTTCCATAAAAACCCATCTTCGGAATCGAAATCTATCTTAAAATCACCTACTAAAACTATTTTACAATCTTAGGGTAGAATTCTCCGCCGGTGGTTTCCGAAATCGTCGGTGGTTAGCTGCCGACTGGGCAGAACCAGTTGTTTGGTTACCGACTGCGCTAACGATTCCGGAGGCCATCGTGAGGTCTTTTAGCCAATCACATGAACCCCTTGACGCTCCTCCCTAAAACTCCACCTCAAGGCGGGGCAGAGTTAACGACTGCGAAAAATTAGCGACGAGCGGAGAATCCAGCTCTTAGCCAAGTACATTCCAACTGTACTCCCCCTTTAAAATAAATTGTCACGTTTTGGCACCAAACTTAGCGATCCTTTATCAAAAATTACAAACCACCTTGTGCGACTTTCAACATTTTGTTACCCCCCCCCCCCCACGGACTTTTAGGGCACCCACAGAAATTTTGTAAAGTCGGCGCCTCTGCTGTTGCTGCTATAAAATTGTATGTGTTATGAGCAACACATACAATTTTATAGCAGCATGATAATGTACTAGTGCTGTACTAGGGTACTAGTAATGTACTAGGGCAAAATAATGTACTAGTGCTTGAGACTGTTGCTGCTATAAAATTGTATGTGTTATGAGCAATCTACCCGATTTTACAGTTTGAATTAAAAGTCAAGAATTTAGTGCTTGAGTAACATGTTGACATTGGATACTGGCTCAAGCAGCAAAATTAACTAATTTAAATGTGATGCGTTCTCTTACTTTTTTTTTTTGTTCAACCATTTTGTTGTCTAAGATCTAGAAATATTAAGTTCATTTAAAATGTATAAGCCATAAGTGTAAATTTGCAGCCGAATACAATGTAATTTTTGTTCTTACGATCATGGTTTTATAGATAATTTCTATTCAGCAGCTGTGCCATTTGTTAATAGAGCTCATTAAGTTTTATATCCCATGTTTCCAGATTTTAAATAAATGTGATTTATTCTTGCAAAAATGTCTCATTATTGTGTATGCATGTTTCTCTGTGTTTCCCTGTGAAGAGTCAAGGTAGGAACCCGCGCAGAGCTGACTGGGGTTCCTACAGAAAGAAGCTCAAACTTTGAGGAATATCAGCGGTAAGTTATCTTCTCCTAGTGATATAGATGACACCGTTTCCTCCCTAACTGGGGCTATCTGCTCTTCTTATAATGAGTCTTGTCCGGTGAGCACAGTTGTTGCCCGGAGGCGTGTCCCTTAGTGGACGACTGAGCTCACTCACTTGCGTAAAAATTGCAGGAGGCTTTTCAATAAAGCCAAGAAAACGGGTGACTGGCAAGCTTATAAAGCTTCTCTCACCAGCTTTAATAAAGCGATTAGGTGTGCCAAGAAATCTTCTTGGCAGGACTACTGCAGCAATATCAATGATTTGTCTGCTTCTGCCAAATTGGTTAAACTTTTGGCTAAAAACAAATCATCTAACCTTAACTGTGTTAAGATGCATAATGGTCACTTCTCTGTGTCGGGCAGTGAGACTTTGTCTGAGATGTTCAGGATTCACTTCCCGAACTGTGTCATTCTTGACAATGTGTGTATCCCCTCTCCTGCTCCTGCTTTTGTCAGTGATAAAGAGGCTTGGGATGTTGCACGCAAGATTGTAACCTATGATAGGGTCGTTTGGGCTATTAAGTCTTTTGGACCTTATAAAACTCCGGGTATGGATGGTATTATTTCTATCCTCCTTAGGGAAGGCATTGCACTGCTTTCTCCTTCTTTATGCAAGATCTTTAGGGCTTGCATTGCTTTAAGGTATGTTCCCACTTTGTGGAAGCACACTCGTGTTGTATTTATCCCTAAGCCCGGAAAAGACAACTATTTTGAGGCTAAGTCTTTTAGACCTATTAGTCTCTCTTCTTTTCTCTTAAAGGCTCTTGAGAAGCTTATTGATAGGCACATTAGGGATACGTTGCTTAGTCGTTCCCCTTTGTCTGTAAATCAGCATGCCTATCAGCCTGGCAGATCTACAACTACTGCTCTTTATGATCTTGCTTTTACTGTCGAGAAAAGTGTCTGCTGTAAGGAAGTGGCACTTGCTGTTTTTCTTGACATCGAGGGAGCCTTTGACAGAGTTCCCTCTGGTACGATTTTGTCTGCCCTTGCCTCCAAGGGTGTTGATAAAACTGTCTGTCAGTGGATTGATAATCTACTCTCGTACAGGCTTATCTCTGCTTCGCTTCTGGGGGACACCTTGGTGGCACGTCTTTCTGCTGGTACTCCCCAGGGTGGGGTTCTTTCACCTTTATTATGGTGTATTGTGGTGGACTCCTTGTTGGCTAAGTTATCTAGCATTGGGGTCCACTGTATTGGCTATGCTGATGATATTGCCATTGTGGCCAGGGGCAAGTTTGGCCCAGTGGTCACTGGCTTCATTAACTCGGCCTTGAAAGTGGTGGAGAGCTGGTGTTCTGATACTGGGCTTTCTGTCAATCCCCTGAAGACATGTTTGGTTGCTTTTCCTAGTGCTAAGCACTTCAAGTCTTCTAAGTTTTCCTTTTTTGGACAGCCCATTGCATATTCTTCTTCGGTGAAGTTTTTGGGTGTTTACTTTGACTCCCATTTGGGGTGGAAGAATCACCTTGATTACTGTCTTGCTAAGGCCAAATGAGTCTTTTGGGCTTGTAGAAGTGCTATTGGCAGGACTTGGGGCCTGAGCCCTCGGTCTATTCATTGGATCTACACCATGATTGTTCGCCCGATCATTGCGTATGGGTCCATTGTTTGGTGGTCTAGATCTTCCTTAGTTTCATCTAGGAAGGATCTTACCCGTATTCAAAGGATGGCGTGTTTGGCTATCACGGGTTGTCTTCGTACAACTCCTACTGCAATCACTGAATTGCTTTTAAACCTTTTGCCTCTGCATTCTTTTATTGAGGCTGAGGCCCTGGTCTGCAGAAAGAGGCTTATGGACCTGGGGTACTGGAAGGGTTATTCGCAATACCTTTCATGGGGTGATCTTGATTCATCTATGTTGACGCATCCTCTCTGTTGTATGCCTTCTGATAATATGCTTGTCAGGCATGTTTTTGACGGATCTTTTTCCGTTCGTTTCCCCTCTAGAGATGACTGGCGAAAGCCTCCTATTTATAGTAAGAACAAGTGTAGCGTTTGGTACACTGATGGCTCCAAGCTTGGTAATCGTACTGGAGCTGGAGTTTGCTGTCCGGACACTGGCATTAAGCTCTTTTATTCTCTGGGCCTTCATGCCTCTGTCTTTCAGGCAGAGGTTTATGCTATCCTTATGTGTAGTGTTTTCTGTTTAAAGGCTGGTTACTCCAGGAAGCATATCTTCATTTGCTCTGACAGTAGGGCTGCTTTGTTAGCCTTACAAAGCACTGCTATCTCCTCCTACTTGGTCTGGGAGTGTTACTTGGAGCTTTGCAAGCTCTCTCGCCTCAATAAGGTTACTCTGTATTGGGTTCCTGGCCATTCTGGCATTCAGGGCAATGAGATGGCTGATTTCCTTGCCAGGGCGGGCTCTAGTGCCACTTTTGTTGGCTCTGAGCCGGTTCTAGGCATCTCGGGCAAAAGTTATAGGGATACTGTTCTTAACCACTTTCGGAGGCTTCAGTATTCTAACTGGCTTAACTGTGATGGCCAGAGGCAGGCTAAAGAGATTAATCTTGGCTTCCCTGGTGACAGATGCAAGGAACTTCTGCGTCTCAATAGGTCCAGTCTCCGTAGGGCTATTGGTCTGTTAACTGGGCACTGTTGCCTTAAAAGGCATCTAAATATAATGAAGATTGTCGATGATCCCACTTGTCGGGGTTGTCTTCTTAAAGAGGAAACTGCGTTGCACATCCTCTGTGAATGTGAGTACTTTTCGGCTTACAGGTTTGAGCATCTTGGGCGCCATGTCATTGAGCCCTGGGAGCTTCACAAAATGTCTGTTAGGTCTATGCTGATGTTCGCATCTGCTACTGGGCTCTTTTCATAGGGCCCTTCAGGACTTTCCATTTTTTTCAGGACTTGGGGTTGGTACAATAGACCCATGGTCGCGGTGCCTGGCCCCTTGTGGGCCTCCCCTCCATAAGTCATTCTCCCACACCAAGTTCCTTTTCAGCTGAGGCCCCTCCGACCATAACCTGGGATTCGTTTTTCGTCTTGGTGCCTTGCCGTTACTTAACTTATCACACAACGCAAATCTTTGGTTTTTTTTTTTTTCTTCTAACATCTTAAATTTTTTTTTTTGCAACACGGCATGATCAGTATGAATCCATCTTAAGGGAGCATTTATTTGGTATTTTAGGAGCAAATGAAATACACAATAAAAGCAAGGGGAATGCTTTTGCGGCATTTTATAGCATGACTTGCATTTAATACTATGCCGTCCAGCGATACTAGATTGGTGTCATACGTAAAGTATCGCTTAATGGCCGCCAACACCACAGTAGTGTAGTAACATGATAGTAGTGTTTTCCATTTATTTGATCACTAGACCAGTTTCTGACGTTTTGCTAACAGAATTCCAAGGCCAAAAAATACTTAGGTCCACAAGGAAGGCAAACACAATGCTGTGAAAATGGACCAAGCTGAATTCACAAATGAGTGATATATAAATCTGATACTGCCATCTGTCTGTTATAAGTGCAACTAATTCCACTGTAAATTTCTTGTAAATTTTATTTGAAATAATTATTTTATTTTATTTTTTACTAGTCGCCTCTGGGGACAAATCTCTCAGATTCTGAATGAATTTAAAATTAAGATTGTTACAAACAGGGGCGGCCCTAGGTTAAATGGCACCCCCTGCTAACATAAAAAAGATTACCCCCCCCTTTATGCTCTACTTAGTTTTTGAGTTTGAAATGACACCCCTTCAAAGCTGGCACCCCGATGCGATGCTTACCTTGGTTACTGTGTCGGGCTGCCCCTGGCTACAAAAATAAGATGGTTTAGTGATAAAAACCTACAAAAAGGTACAAATTATTTACGTCCTATATTAATTTTGAAGAGCTTCTAGATATATTGGCTGTTATCAAAAAACAGAAAGGAAAAAACAATGAAAGAAAATATGAAACATTTTCAGATTTTAAATACGCATTAAAGTGCTATATATTAAAAGCATATCATAATCCATGCCTCTTACCTTATTCCATTTAGTTGGGAAGTGTATCATTATTCATGAGTGTGATTAAACAAAATTCAAATTGATATTTCTACCATCCTTTTTCTGGATCTAATACAATAGAAACAGAATGGGAAAAATATGTGCAGAAAATGCACAATTCGAACTGAATCAAAGTTTCAAAAATTTATTTTTAATTTGTTTCTTTGTGTAACATGTATTTCTGATTTGTGTGCTTGGCCCGAAGTCTGCTTATAAATCCATGTCAGAAGGAAAAACTTATTCAGGTGTATTCTTTATACAGGCATAGCATACAATAATTTGACTTTATTTATTAAAAACTGTGTATTCTATAAGTTAGCAACATCTGTCGACTGTTCTGTAAAATAAAACTCTTGTATTCTTTTTTGGATAAAAGATAGTTTTTTGTATATTATAGGAACAGTGTTTTTTTTTTGTGCAATAAAAAGTAGCCTATATGTTAATCCAGGACTTTAACTGTCTTAATTCCAAATTTCATTGAAATGCGTCGAACTGTTTCAGCGTGAATGAGTAATAAACATACATACAAACATTGACATTTATAATATTAATAGGATGTTTCAAAAGAAAGCAATTTATTATAAAGCTTTAAAAATTAATAAAAATAATAATTTTTTAAATTATGCACTCAAGAGATAAAATCCAATTGATAACTTTTCACGTATGTTCTGTGAAATATGCAAAAAATGTTTTTATGTCTGCATATTTAAAGTTATTATGAAAATCCACAAAGTTATTGTAGCTATTTAAGCTGCATTTTAAAGATTTATAGCTATATTATTTTTGTGTCTCATCACAGTCCATGCCTTTTTTTTTTTTTTTTTTTTTTCCTCTGGTAAATTTTGGTAGTTTTTGTTTATTTTTATAATTTAACTCTTCCTGTTATATGTTACTAGTAAATAAGTACTTATTAAATAATGGGTAGTTTAGTTTTCTCATATTTCATAATAATAGCCCAAAAATATGATTTCAATAACTCATTTGTAACCATGAGTATATTGATAATACATAAATTTTAACAATTTCATTGTTCTACCAAAAAGAGATAATTATATTCTATTTCCCTACATTATTTTAAAAAATAATAACCTTTGTTTTTACAAAATACTTAAATCATACATTTTATTTTAGTTTTTAAATAATGATTATCAATACCTTTGTACATAATTTCTAGAAAAAATAATTATTTTTACTACTGCTGTGGAAAATTTATTCATCATCAGAGGTATCAGTAGAGATACTAAATATATTAGTGACAGCTCGACACTAACTAGCTGGCTTAGTGAATATAAATTTTTACGCTGTCGGAATGCTCAGGACATGCTCAATAAGCTGAAAAAGGACATTTCAAACTGAAAAATAAATTAAACCACGAATTTAAAAATAAAAATGCAAATTATTTCATAGCAACACTATGCTAAAGGCCTGCCAGATGATGCAACAGAGCCATTTGTCAACCGAATTGGTGTTAGATACGTTTTCACGGAGGGAATCACACTACTAATGATTGAAACTATTCTATTGCACACAAATCTTTGCAGCCACCAAACCCAGCACCAGGCGAGAAATTTTCACAAGACATGCAGATGGCAAAGTGTTAATATTTAATTTTTAAAAGATTTTAAATAAAACACAACACAAAGATGTCTATTTAATAAAGCTTGAGATTAAAAACATTCCTCAGTGGCCAGTGGCCAGTGACCCTACAAAGTTCAGTGGTCACTTTGATATTAGTTAGTGGCCAAAATTTTCCGTACTTACGTAATTTTTGTTTTCGACACCCGTGCTCCCCCCTTCCGATATATGAGATTTTTTATTTTGTACATTTAATGATTCAATGCTTTTTTAGTAATAATGCATGGCATGTTCCATATATTACATTCAGAAATAACTAGCTATATTTAAAGAAATCTAAGTACTATGAATTTAAAATTTATTAATTCCTTCTGATTGGCTGCAGCTCCTTGTTAGAATCATCACATCACTGTCTGTGTCCATACAATATATAGGTACCCACATGGAGGAGGCTAAAGGAGCTTAACCCCCCCCCCTCGCCCCAACCCAAATTAAAAGTGAAAATCTCTTAAAAATAGAGAATTGTAATGAAATTAATGATTTAAAGTATTTTACTTTAAAATTTCTCTTCAGATTAATTTAAACGTATCTTTTACGAAAAATAGTTGGTTATTAAATAAATACAGTGGACTCCCAAAAATCCGCCAACCTGAAATCTGTATGGCTAAGTGATATAGAATATTTTGACATTATTAGAAAGTTGTCACTATTACCAAGTACTTATGAAACATGAAGCCTAAGTCAAAAAAAAAAAAGTTTTTAAAGTTTTTTTTTCTGTTTTACAGAATAAAAATAATTACCATAAAATTTTGAAAGCATTTTTCTTTTTAAAAAAACTAAAAAACTGGAGGTAAGATAATATATATAGTATTGCAGACCATTTTCTGAACTTATGGTGTACACATAATAAAGTACTATTTATTTAATTTATCTCTCCTTTCATTCATGGAATTTATGGGGGAAAAGGAATTGGGACTTAATAAAAGAGGGCCCCAATTTTCTATTAATTTCGATAGTACGCTTCCTCCTAATTTACTAATTTTGAACTTGCAAGAAGCTAACAAACGGTTATTTTACTTAAGGTAGTAGCTCCCCAACCTCCTATTTAAAAAAAAACAAAAAAAAACACTAAGCATCTTATCAAATTTTAAGGAAAATCAGATGCATTTTAAGATGGGGAGAATCGTATGCTGGTGCTAACACTCAAGCAGCCCATTTTCAAGGTTTCCACTTTCAAATAATCAAGTGTCAGATTATGTAAAACATTTTTTAACGAATGTTACACATACGAAGGGTTCAATTTACAAAGGTGAATCATATAAAAGAAATAACTTAGGGAGAAATTTTTGCGGAAAAGGGGGGGGGGCATGGGCGCCGGCAGAATATTTCCCAGGGGGGGAAGACTACTTCAACGTATGGTTACCATGTTGGAAAGAGCAAAAAAGCAACTAAAAACACTGCATACAAAAATCCAGGGGGGGGGGAGCCTGCTGCCGGCGCCCATGGGGGGGGGGATACGTTTTCGCTTCGGCCGACCAAAAATGCCTTCTATTCGTATAATCTACAGAGAAACTTCCTGTCATTAAAACGGAACTTGGGGAAAAAAAAAAAAAAAGCTTGAAGTGTGAACAGGATGGGGGGGGGGGGAGAGAGAGAGAGAAACACTTCTCTCTTCTCGGACAGCTGTAACGCTGATTAATGGAATTCTGAAGGCATGGAGATCTGTTTATTTAAGCTTTGAAGAGCGAGCGCTTTTACTGGTGATTACAAAATAAAACAAAATCAAAAGTGTTTTGTCTGTTTCTCTTCCCCCTCCCTCTCGGGCTATTGTAGAGATACCAAAACTCTTGCAAAAGGAAAAACGTAACAATATGAAAGCAGCTGAAATTAGATTTATTTAAAACTGAAAACGGTATGTTTATGACATTAGTTTTTATTTGCGTATTCCAATGTACAAAATAACGTTTTTGTTCGTTTTAAATAAAGCATTTTGCGTGGTAGTTTTCGATCTCCTGTAGCGTAAATCAGGATGCAAAGAATGCCAACCTCTTCATCGACCTTTCAAAAGCAGAGGGTTTATTTATTGTTTTGAAGTTAATAATAATAATTAAAAAAAAAAAAACTCACGTGCTTCCAGTCTAAAATTTTAGAAGGGTCAAAGTAAAGATCACATGAAATTTTAAAAAAATATAATCGATTACTCTTAAGTTGACTGGACCCTGACTGAGTCGAACGACGGAAAATATACAAAGGGGAGTACTATAATTTAGAAAAACATTAGCTTCGTTCCTTCAGTACAATGTCTTATTAATGAGATACTTAATGCATCTTTTACATACAGTCATATATTGTATCAGTAGGCAAATATCAAATTTAGTTTTAAATAAAACTCCTTTTCACTCTTCTCCTTTTATTAGGGCCGTCTATTGTAGAAATTGTAACAAATTATAATTAGAATAATACTTTTGTTCAGATTTTTGCGACCACGTGTAGTATCCCACGGATATGCCTCTTTGCGTACTGGAATGTCGATGTGGAAATTTAATAAAATAATGAGATGGCGCGAAGGGTCAAGATCAACCAACGGGTCAGGTCACTGAGAGAGGGACCCTGAGTATTCTGTTCCGGTGCGTTCCTACCCACCCCCAATGTTACATGTTAGAGTTATGATGAGCTCCTCCCCTTTCTTCCCCTCCCATAGATGTCTGCAACCCTTTCTCCCCTGCTTGTCCATATAGCGCTGACATTCAGCTTTTGCTACGAGGCCGAGGGCAGGAGGGGCTGTTTATCTGCGCATCATCAATTTTAGAGTTTTTTCAACTGCTTTGCTTGGACATACAGCGCCGACTTTTATTACGGGGACGGAAACGAGGGGGGGGGGGTTGCTTGCTGAGTAAATTTTGCAGGTCGCCAATTTTGGCGACTGACAGACTGTTTTGCAGTCGCCAGGAATAATTCCACAGTCGCCACTGGCACTATTTAAGTCTCTTTCCTGTAGACAATGCTTTATTACAAAAATCACACACATGAGGTTTCTCCTCTGTATGAGTATGATGACGTCTTTTCACGCTTACTTATGATTGAATGCTTTTTATTACAAATATTTCACATGTATTATTTCTCTGTTCTATAGTGGAAAGATGTATATTCAACTGTTCCTTCTGTGAGAATGCTTGGAATACAAAAATTGCATGCATAAGGTTTCTCTACTGTATGAATACGAAGATGTTTATTCAAGTGACTTTCCTGCAAGAAGGCTTTATTACAAAAATTACATACATAAGGTTTTTTTCTCTGTATGAATGCGGAGATGTCTATTTAAGTCTCCTTTCAGAGAGAATGCTTTATTACAAATGTCACACATATGAGGCTTCTCTCCTGTATGGGTACGAAGATGTCTATTGAAATTTATGTAGGAAGAGCATCTAGGGGTAAGTAAGTTTACAAAAAGAATAAAAGATTAACATTTAAACTAACATTTTATTTACTATTAAACACATAAAAAAGACATCGCACTATTTACAAATCTAATAGGAAGGTAAATTAAAGTTTGATTACAGAGCATGGTTCACCTATGAGATGGAGACTCCGAACATTCTAATTTGTTTTACAAATTAGATAAAAATGCTAAGCGGGAGGGGAAAACGTTAGACATTACTCGTTCATTGTCTGCTGGAGCCTGCCCTTCGAGCAAGGTGGTCTCTCTGAAAATGTGACGTCACGCACGCACAAAAAGCTCCTATTGGTGGCCCAAGGGGATAAAATTCGTTCAGATCGGGGCCACCACCTCTTACAAATAAGAAATGTATTTTCTACCTTTATTTTATAAGTGAATGTTTTTTTTTACAAATGTCACACATATAAGGTCTCTCTCCAGTATGTGCGCGAAGATGTTGATTCGAGTTTACTTCTTGCTTGAATTCTTTCTTTTCTACATGCATCACATGCATAAGGTTTCTTCCCTACATGAATGAGGAAAAGATGTGTATCCAAACTTGTTTTATAAGCAAATGCTGTTTTACAAATGTCGTATAAGTAAGGTTTCTCCCCAGTATGCCTGTGAAGATGGTCATTCAAAGTGTTTTTTTGAGCGAATGCTTTCTTACACACTTCACATACATAAGGTTTCTCCCCTGTATGGATGCGAAGGTGTCTATTTAAGTTTTTTTCCACAGAGAATGCTCTATTACAAATGATACACACGTAAGGTTTCTCTCCAGTATGTGTACGAAGATATGTATGGTAGCTTACTTTATAAAGGAATTTTTCATTACAAATGTCACATGTGTAAGGTTTCTCGCCGTATGGGTGCGAAGATGTGAATTTAATCTTCCTTTCTGGGAAAAAGGTTTACTACACACATGACAGTGATCGTGATAATGCCTTTAGATGCGTATTTCACGCCTTAGAAATTCAGAACACGCCTTAAGAATTTCGGAATGTATGCTTTTACGCATTGCTTTTCCATGTCAAATTCTGTTTTATGATCAGTGATTACGGCAAGATTTCCCCTTGAAAATTATTTTTATTTACAGTCAAATCTCTGAAATCTGCGATAACTTTTAATGTAAACAGTGAAATTTACAGTTAACACTAACAGTGTACCTAGATTGTGTAATCAGTTATAACATATGATTTATGTGTTAAATGCAATTTAATTATGCATTTGAAAATGTAGCATAATTGTTCGTTGGTTTAATTTACTCCTGTGGATAGGAAAATACTCCTTCAAAAAAGGTTAAGGAGTATTTTTGCTCTTCTGAAAAAATCTTAGATCGATTACTGCACATGACATGCATTTGGCTTCTCACTTGTATGCAAGCAAAGATGCTTATTCAAGTGCCTTTCCTGAGAGAATACTTTATTACAAATATCACATGCGTAAGGTTTCTGACCTGTGTGAAAATAAAGATGTTCCTTCAAGGTTTGCTGGGTGGAAAAATTTCCTTGACACACATTGCACTTGAAAGATCTATTACCCTCAAGATTACAGGAACCATCATTAGACTGAGAATCCTGAATGAATGTTTCTTGAGAAGTATTATTTGTGCAGGGTTTTACATCCATGGAGAGCAGCAAAAGCAGTAGATAACTAGTGGTATATAAAA
Organism: Cheiracanthium punctorium; assembly: GCA_038373885.1. Lineage (NCBI taxonomy): Eukaryota > Metazoa > Arthropoda > Arachnida > Araneae > Cheiracanthiidae > Cheiracanthium > Cheiracanthium punctorium. The sequence continues at coordinate 233,943 of JAWZYV010012454.1, forward strand.
TTCTTTGCCAGAAGAGGAAATTGGTACCATTTATATTTTCTAAGTATCAAGATTTCAATAAGGACCACAACAACATAAACTTTCACAATTTTAAGTTTCTTTCAGATGAAAAAGTGATAATATGTTTTGTGGACTTGATGTTTATGATGCAAGATGTTTTTAACAAGAAATATAGGTACTCCGTGCTTTAAAAAATGGTGACAAAAAAAAAAAAAAAAAAAAAAAAAAAAATAATTAAATTAAGTGGTAACTATTCTGTTTACCAGTTTTAGTTTAGTTTTTTGTCATATCCAGAAAAAATATAACATCTGAAAGATGAAACTTGTCAAGGTAAGCTGGAATCATCCGAAAATCTGAAGATACAATCAAGGAGAAATTACTAAAGCACCAGAAATTTCTGCAATCTGATAATAAATAAAACACAATGAGAAAAGGAATCTAACACATAAATAGAGGAAAAGAGATGATAAACTAAAATAATAAATGGAGGCATTCAACAGTCACTTTCATTACATTTAGACCCAGCATTTTAACTGTTTAGCATGCAATCAGGCACGTACCCAGAAAAACATTTTGGAGGGGGGTCCAAATGGTAAAAAAGGCAAAATTTTCTACAAAAATACTATATCATTATCATTTTGGTAACAAAAATTAAAATTTGGGGGGGGGGGCAGATACCCTGGGACATCCTTCCTTAAATACATCCTTTCATGCAATGTCCTGATTATGTTACCTTCATGGTTGATTATGATAAATTTTAGTATAATGGATCAAATCCTTTATATCTTTTGTGGTTTTGTATTTTTAAATGTGTATAAAAAAAATTAAATGTCATGGTCACTTACGTTATGCAAAAAAAGTTTTTGTTAAACTGAAGCTAATTATTTTATTTCTGTTCTGTTATTCCAGTTTACAACTTTTAAATATGATGGATAACTATTTAGAGAATCAAAATTTTTTAAAATCTATTTAATGAGATTTCAATGGATTCGGCAAAAAATTAGTATTTAGACACTTATGTTACTAGTCAAAATTCATTTAAAATATGTACTATAAACTTTAGTAATGCTCATACTATAAAATTTACAGTGTTGCCAAACAATTTCAGGTAGTACACAAATATGTCTATATGTTAAAAAACAATTTGAAATTTAAATTTTTTGGCCCTTTTATAGCATGGAATGACCCAATTTACAATATTGGGGAGGGGGGGGGGAGAGGATTAACTATAGAAGAAGTAAAAAAGTACAGATATGCATTCATAACTAGAAACTTTTAAATCACCTCAGACAATGAAATTTCCTCTCACCATTGGTGAGCAGAATTTTTACCTTAGCTAAAGAAAATTCTGTTTAATTATGGATTGAATCCTTACATGGAGCAAAAAAGATGTTGACAGAGGGATAAGATGGAAAAACTTGCAAAGAAGAAAGTTGCCAAGATATACGGTAATTGATTTCAATCTGTCATTTAAGTTAACGATTTTTTGTTTATGTAATAGTGATAAAAATTCATACATTTCAATGAGCTGGTGCCATTTGTTAGTGCAAAGACACTCATTTGTGGTTTAAATGAATATTTTATCTGAAAATTGAAATAATTACAAACATTTTCATTTTCTTTTTAAAAATTATTATCAGTAATAGTAGTATTTTAAATAGATGCCCAACCATTCTATTTAGTATTGTAACAAGTTGGCCATTTTGATGATGTAGAGGTTACCACATTAATTTGGATAAATAAGAAAGTAGATGTTGCTTTGCTGTACAATTACAAGTGGCACAGCATAGGGGAGGGGGGTGGGGCACTCACCCTGGGCGGCAAAATCCCAATCGTTGGCTTATTTTAAAGTAATTAAAATGACATTTTAAAAAAATTATATATATATATATATATATATATATTAATATCAAATATATAGAAATTCAAGCAATTTTTTAATTAACTATCTCACTTTTCATTTATATTATCATGTTTTTCATTCCTTTGTCGTTTTTCATCAGTGTAACAAGTTGGCCTTTTTGATGATATAAAGGATGCCACATAAATTTGGATAAATAAGAAAGATGATGTTTCTTTGCTGCACTATTATCAGTGCCATAGTGTAGGGGAGGGCAGGGGGGATGCTCGCCCGGAGCAACAAAATCCATATCATAGACTTATTTTAAAGCAATTAAAATGACATTTTTTAAATGTTATATATAGGTACGTATGAATATTAATATTGGACAAACAGAAATTTAAGCAATTTTCTAATTACTGTAATTTATGGAAGAGATGCCGCACCCGCGAAAATGAGCTTAGTTAACTAGAAAATCATCAGAAACGCTGCAGCCGCGATCGCTGGTGGGAGAGGAGTGTGTGTGTGTGTGTGTGTGTGGGGGGGGGGGGGGTGATCATGATCAGAAGAAGTCAATAACAGATAAAATTCAATATTTTCTAAAATAATTTCTTAATTAACAAAAAATAAATAAATAAAAAATATGTTGCATTACTTATTAGACCTAATTTATTAAAAAAGCTATTAAGTTGATCGGATATATTTTGAGAGAAATTGGATAAGCAGTAAAAAAATCTCCTTTTTCTCCCCCTTCCCATGGAATGTTTTAAAGTATTTACCGCTATTTTACGAAGTTACGATTTCTATTTTCAAATAATCAAAGATATCAATGTTTATATTCATAAAGGCGAATTTATAGAAATAAAAAAAAAAAACTTCCTGCATTCGCAAAAAGTTCGGACAGACTACCAGGTGCCATTAAAATGAAAACAGCAATCGATGTGTGAGAAGAGGCACCAGTTAAAAGTAAACATTTCCCCCCCCCCAGATGGCCAGCTGTTGATTACGTAATGAGCTTGCTTCAGCAAATTGTTTGTTTTAAACTGAATGTTGTGTAATAACTCTTGATGTTTCTGTTTATTTATTCTTTTTGATATTTATAACATTGGGATTTATTTTAAAAGCACTCAGCATTTCTTGAACATACCAATTAGTTGGCAGTGTTTATTCGGTAGAGTGCTCCTGCACAGGGCGCAAAGCCGCAGGACAAAAAAAAAAAAAAAAATAACTTTTAGATTAACTTTTTGGGGGGGAGGGGAAGGGTTAATCTCGCACCGGGCGCAACATAGACTAATTTTGGCTGAAATTCAATATTTTAAGAACGATAGAGGTTCATGTGAAAAACGGATGCATTTAATAGAGGGTAGTGCACTTTAGCGGTATTTTACAGAACTTTAACCCTTCAAAATATAAATTCAAACCTTCTTTAAACTTTAATTATAGTTCTAAAATGTAGATGTAAGATTTACTTCCATTTTTTTTTTTTTTTTCATTTAATTGAGGAGACATTGGTTGTATGTATGAAGCCATCTACTTCAAAGCACAGGACATGGACACTTCTCAGGGTGCTCTGACGTCTCACTTTATCCAAAACTGGATCAAACCGCTTTTCAACGGAGTAGGTTCGCATTCTGATTTGTTATGCTGTGCTCTGTGCATGCTAAAGAGTACGTGTCGGTGGTGGCACCATCTTTTGAGACAATTATTACTAAACAAACTTTGCGATTTTTTTATTGGAGATAGAGCAAAAAAAATTTTAAAATATTGTAAATGCCGCACTTATTATTTTTTAACTTTTATACTCATAAACGCCACGGCATTTCTTCCATAAATTATGGTAACTATTTCACTTTTTGTTTATATTATCATGTTTTTCCTTCCTTCGTCTCTTTTCATCATTTTACCTTGCAGCTGCATTCCCTTTCTGCAATTGTCTTCACCTGTAAATGCGGATTATGGTTTCGTTTTCGTCTGTAAACAAGGACAGCTTGATATGGTATGCATCCCATGGGAGCACTATCTTCAAAGAGGCGTCAAAAGGGTTTTCTTTGGGAGAAAGTAAAAGGGGTCGCCTCTTTTAGAACTGCATGGTTGGCCAACTACCATACCCCCCCCCCCCCTAAAAAAAATCACATGTTTAATAATCAATAGGGTTTTATGAGTATTAAACTAGCAAAATGCTACAACCAAATCTTAACTTTTTAAATCTACAAAAGCTTTTGTTGTCTTATTAAGATAGTTGTTAGAAGAGATCCCCGTATAAGAAACACTGCGACAATGTCGCGGCCACAGAAATCTGCTTGCGGATAGTTTTTTTCGGCATATTAAAAAAAAAAAAGTTTTTAATTGTCTGCAAAAAAAAAAAAAAAAAAAAAATTAAATGTCCGCAACTTTCGGGAACAATTTGCAGCTTCTCGTTAAGCTGCTCTCTGCTCTGCGATGACGTCACTAACGTGAAAAACGCGTGAAAAGGAACGGCCGAATCTAGCTTTTACACACCTCTGAATCCTCCTGGTTTCCCATTTTTATTATTTGCCAATGATCACACAACACAGCCATCTTTGTCGAGAAATTGCCTAACCCTCCTGTTTATTTAACTGGAATATTGGGTCTGATTTCGTGTAAATAAAGGTTCTGGCGAAAATTTTAAAACAGTTTTTGCAGGCGATTTTAACATAGGTTTCAATTTTGAAGAAGTATTTTATGGAACAAGAACACAAATACGGCACACTAGCGGAATAAGGTGCACATTCTAAACAGTGTTTTAAAAAATCATGTATAAGTATAGTTAGAATATTTTGCAGTTTTTGTAGGCGATTAAATATATAACCATAATATGTTTAATATTTATTTACTTATTTTTCATTTGTATTTGTTGGTTCAACAATATCCAATGTGTGCGAAAAACGGTTGCTTAAGATTGTTTATTTATATAATCATTTTTTTGCATTTTCCATTTTATTCAAAGGATACTGAAACTGTCCCTTAAAATTTTGCTCTGATCCCTTGCTCACCTTGGGGTGCTCTGATCCCTTATCACCCTAACATTAAATTTTATGGGCGCCTGAGCATCCACGTAGTTGACGCCCCTACTCATATACAAATATTTCTTGAATGTAGGAAAAAACGCGTACTAGAATAAAACGTCAACAAAAGGGGGAAAAAAAGTATTCCCCTCCCCCCTCAGAACAATAGTTTTATTTAAATATTGAAAATAAACTTATTTTGTTTTAAAGTAAATATGAGAATGGAATCCAATCAAACGTTGACTTGCCCCAAAATCTTTATTTTTAAGTAAAAGAAGGAGCCAATTTTTATAGTTTGAGAATCTACAATTTCGTTTGTGGGATTACGGCCGATTAGCTACGCGTGGGCTCTAGGCCGAAGGGTGGGGTGCCCTCCGTGGGGGTCTTTCTAAGGGGTCCTAACCCGTATTTACGCTAAGTTTCGGAGAAAACTGATCTGTTATCGCCTGTCAGGCAATTTTGATCTGTTATCATATTAATCACGAAAATTCACCGCGTTAAATAAAAAGGAATTGCTTTTATTTTGATCGGTTAAGCCACATGTCAAGGTCATGCAGATCAGTAAGTTCAGTGAATTAGAAGGAGAGGACCAAACACAAAGCACGGGAACTATAGAAGCCTCAGGCAAACTGAAAACAAGAGTTTTTTTTTTTTTTATTTTTTTTATTGTTGAGATCGGCACTCCTGTTGCACGAACTCACAAAATACATGCACATATATTTTACATTTAGCAATATATTATAGCAAAAACACTTAAAAGTTATACAATAATAAATATGTTTTATCAGATTTTTTAAAAATTAATGTTTATATCGATTATTCTTTTGAGAAAAATACAATCTTTTATTGAGATTTTTTTTTTCTTTAAACAAAATATTCAAAATTATTCAAAAGGAAATTTTGAAGCGCTTAATAGAAATTTAATTGATTTCAAACGATTTATTTAAATTTTAATGAAATTTAAAATCGTTATCATTTGTTTTGTTTTTTCCGTTAAAAGGTTTAAATAATATATTACCTAGTTTTATGTGACATCTAAATAGTAATGAATCATACAAATGACATTGAAACTAGGGATATAACGGATATTGATTTTGATGGATATCGGATATCCGGCAGCTCCTTTGGTTGCCGGATATGGATATCCAGCACCAAACATGTATTTCGTTATTAAGTTTGTTTTTCAATTTTTTTATTTTATTATAATGACATCAGAACAATGAACTGCAAACATGTATCACACATAATTTTATTTTAATAATTGACTTATAATTTTCAAAAACTAAATATCTTTACATGTATATATATATACAAATAAAAAGTGTTACTTATATATATAAACAGTTAAAATATTCTTTTTATGTGTACAGTGCTAGCAGAAGCAAACGAATTTTAACCATGACACATTTATTATTACACCTATAATTGTAGACTTCTCAAAGAAATGCATACTTTTTTACTTTCCGAACATGTACCATGTAAGGAAAGTATTGTAATCATGAAAAAATTCAATCTCGAGATTTTGGTGTATTTACACGTTTTGGGGTCCTCTGAATTCATTAATGCTATTTTTACGAGATGTATGTGTGTATGTGAGTGAACACGATAGCTCCTAAACGGAGTATTCGACTGAGCTCAAATTGGGTATATATGTTATAAACCACCGTCGCAAGACCGGTGTTGATTTTGGTGTGCTTAGGACTTGGTGTGCTTATAGCCTATGGGAGGAAATTCTTGAAAGTGAGCTAGCGTTTAAACGGTACATTCGATCGAGCTCAAATTGGGTATATATGCTATAAACCACCATCGTAAGACCGGTATTGATTTTGATGTATATAGGACTTATAGTGTTTCTATAGGGCTACGACAAAGATTTCTTTTACATTATGGCCTTGGGGGGGGGGGGGGGATTCTTGAAAGTGTGCTAGCGTTTAAACGGCGCATTCGATTGAGTTTCAATTTGGTATATTGTTTGAAGTATTCATCGATTAAAATTTATTTAAATGCTTGGTAATGATCTTAATCCTAAATGTTCGGAAAGTCGAGTGGAGTCACTCCAGATTTTTTTTATTTATTTAAGAATAAGATGTATCTATTTTGATAAGATACCTATGATATATGACTTTTTTTTTTTTCCAAACATACGTTTAATGCCTTTTTTTCTGTTAATCATTTAATATTAATTTACATTAAGTCACTTTTTGTTTTATTTTAAGTTAAATTACTTTTAGAGATTGGTAAATAAAAACTAAATCTCTTTTAATTATTTATAATGAAATTATAATGTTTTCTTTTGTGGTTTTATACAGGTATGAAACATAATTTTCAGGTTATACATTAAATTTCTTTAATAATAAATAATAATAAACTACAAGTTAAAAAACAAAAATAGATCTGCTTGATTGTTTAGCTTATAAAATATATTAGCAAGTTTAATTATTACTATCTTGCACATTACATTCTCTCATTTCATTTATTCTCTCCTTTTAAAGCAATTAATAGATTTAAAAAATTGTTTCCTTCTGAGAGTAAGTTGAATCACAACAATATTTTCCGAAGATATATACTTTGATAAAGGGAATCTTTATTAAGTGCTTGAAATTATAGTTGTGATTTTGCTTTTCTAGAGGGAAAAATACTTTTTTTTTTTATATATAATTTACTATTTACAATGCCCACTAATGTTTTACTAGTAAAAAGATTATTAATTTTTCTTAAATAAATTACTTAATTTTAAGAACTTTATTAAGAAATACATTGATAGTATTTGAGTAAAGAATCTATAAAACTTAATTTTTGCATTGTGAAAAATACTGTTGATTTTCCTTTTCCTAATTTAATGAAAACTTGGAGTCTCAAATCAATTAGTATGTTCTTAATGCTGTACGGATTTTTAAAAATCTGACATAAAATTGTATGCTATTCAGAATTGTTAGTCATATATGATATTACAGAACCGTATTCACATGCATGACTACAAGGCATAACCCCCCCCCCCTCCCTTTCACAATTCAGTATCCACCCTGCCTCTAATACATGCAGAAATGTTTTATTTGTTGAGCGAAACTGTCCCTTTTCTTAATAATACTCTCACAGTTTTACATCAAGTTATATTAATTGTAATAATAGATTTATTGCATCCTTTTTTTTTCTTGTTGTATTTTATTCATATATGAAGTTCAATATTTGATAAGTTATCCTTCTAAATATTTATACTTCATCAGTCTTGCGTATTTCAGTAAGTTTTTTTTTTTTTTCCAGTTTATCTTAAAAGTTTAATAAGCTATAAGTTTTATAAAGAAGAGAGCTTTATAAGATGTAAATGTATCTAATAAAAATTTAAAAAAATTAATCAAGTACCTTTTACATTGTAGTATAAATAATTTTTACTAATTTCATGACAATTAGTAAACGTCTAAAGTGTATAGGTCTAGGGTTCTGGCTTACCGCGCAGCCGTTTTCTCCATCTGTAATGTGAATTCGGGTTAGGATCCCTCAAAAAGTCCTCCACCCAAGGCATGCCTAAATGAAGCAGTCAATCCTTGTGTAGATCTGCCTTCACCACAAAACATAAATAGCTTTCATGATAATTTACAGTGAAAGTAAAAAGTTTAATATTTTTAATATTAAATAAAAATCATAATCACTTGCAAACACTATTATCGAGGATGTCCTAAAAACCCTGACTTAGAGTTTTCTTCTTTGAATATTGATCATAGACATATAGAATAAATTAGATAGTTATTTTATGGTATCAAATAAAATGTTCTGGACATTAAATGTAAATAAATACAAACTTATATATTTTTTATACAGCCCTCTTACAAAAATTCCCAATACTCCATACATTAATGAGGTGATGTAGAAAATTTCAGTTTTTCTCATAAAAAGGCTTGCAGATATATTTCATCAAAGTTGGTGAGGGGGAATAAGCTTTGCAATACTAATAATGGTAAAAATATAATTATTAAAACTAACCTAACAACAAACCTAATTAAAAATTAATTTTAATTACAGTTATATATAGCCGATATTTCACATTTTAAGAAATGAGTTTTAAATAATTTTTAGTCAGTTTCCTTTAAAAAGGTTTTTTTTAGCATTTAGAAATAAAAATTTGTTTTAAAACAGTACACTTATACCAACATTTGATTTAAAAAGTTTTTTTAAATTGACTTATTAATACCATAATCTAATTCTGAAAAAAATGCATGTCTAAAGTAATATTTAATTTAAATACTTTCAAAAATAAAAATATTTATATGTAAATGTATATACTTATAAATCATCCATTCTAAGAATTATTATTTAAAACCAAAGGGTTAACAAGATAAATTACCATGAATCAGAATAAACTCTTGCACTTATAAAGAAAACCAGTAATAATAAGCCATGGCTGATTACAAATAAGACTGAATGTGGTAACATATTACAGAGAACGTGCATGTTATATCTGTGAAGTCTTAAGATTCTTTTTTTAGGCTTGCCTGTTAGGTGAGAGATGGTATTTAAAATTTTCGAAACTGCTATAATTTGATACTGAATGACTAATTCTGGACTTTGTCCTAAGAATACAAACAAATTGAACAATCAGTTGATTAAAAAAACGCTGAAGTAAGCATTATTGTTATTATTACTCCTTTGTTTATTTTCTATTTATTTTTTAATCTGGAACAAGGAATTTCTGTAGAGTCTGAATGGGAAAAAATCACACCGGCGCTTTTTACCGGGTGTGCTTTTTTGTGCGATTCGTTTGTTATATGTATCAATGTGTCCCATGCATATTATAGATAGAACTTTAGTAGTATATAGCCGGATATTCGGCAGAGAAGTTTGGATATCCGGTAGTTATGATTCAGATATCCGACAGTATTTCGTATATTAAAAAATCGGCCGAATACCGGATACTTGCCGGAAAATATTGGCTATATAAAAGTGTGCTTAAAATTAATAGTTAATTAGTTTTGTTAGAATAGTTTTCATAATTACATTTTTATTATTGTTGATATTGCAAAGCATATTGCCCCTGACCAACTTTGATTAAACATATCTGCTGCTCGTATTCACATTACATCTGGAAAAAACAGCTACGCGGTAGGCCAGAACCCTTGACCTACAAACTTCAATCGTTCACTGAATTGTCATAGAATCAGTGAAAAGTATTTATACTATTACGTAAAAGATATAGAAAAATTTCAGTTTCATAAGATAAATTTATTTCATATATAAAGCTTTCTCTTCTTTATAAAACTTTGAAAATAAACTTGAAAAAACTTGCTGAAATACCCAATAATGACGATTTATAAAAAATTAAAAGGATAAATTATCAAATATTGAGCTTCACACAGGAATAAAATACAGCAAGAAAAAAAAAAACAATAAATCTATTATAACAATTAATATAAGTTGATATAAAACTGCGAGCGAGTTACATAATTAGGAAAAGGGAAAGTGTTATTCGCTATTGTTCACCAAATAAAACCTCTTTTGCATAAAATATTTTGTATTGCATTTAAAAAAAAATAAAGAAATGAATATTTTAAAGACACCCTATTTATGTACGACCCCACTGATTTAAAGGGCACGTTTGCCTTGTTACTAGATGGATCATCGGGTTTCGACGATATTTTTATGAATTTGAATTTGTCTAGTTGAGTGTACGCCGGGAGAGGAATAAACATTAGATAAAATTTATCGAAAAATATAGGTTTGGAGGTGCGAATGCCTCATTCGCATTGAAACATTCTCAGTCACTTCCACAATTAGAAGATAATTTTTTTTCCCCCCCGTGCAGTCCATGTGCAATATTTGACCCTCCACCCACCCACCCCCTCTATTCTATACCCACCCTGTGTTACATTTAAATAATTTTCATTCTATTCGCACAGAACAAATGTTAAAGTGCATATGTAGTTGATTTCGACCCCCCCCCCCCAATCCATTCTCAACTTGACATGTTAAACGATTTAGCAATATATGCTTTAACGTGCACGTGTTTAAGCAAATTCAACATTCGTATATAAACCCACATTTAATACATAAATGTTAGTACTAAATTCTAAATTAACCCCCCCCCCACACACACACACAAAAAAAAACTTTTGAAAGTGATATTTTTACCTCAATATACATCTATAATACTATTCATCTGTTCAATATTATGTACTTTGACATTTGCATTTCATTTCAGTGATCATTCATCATCAGAATTAAGAATTACTGCAAAATTAATTAAAAAATTACTGCACAACTATTGGGTTGATAGGAAAGTAATGTCGTTTTCTTATGTAGAACTTAAACAAATACATTTTCAACAAGTATTGACTTACAAACAAGCTGTGACTAGGCATAGGACCCCTATTTGTTAAAATTTTAAAGGGATAATTTTATAAATACAGTAGAAGATCAATATACCGCAATTCTATAAACCGCAATTCTCCATAAACCGCATTAACACATTAACACTGTGGATGTAAACAGAGAAAATCACAATTAAGAAATTTCTACAATCTGCTTTTTTTTTTTTTTTTAAATTGTTTTCCTGGGGAATTAATTTTGAGACATTAGATAAATCCCACAACATGCCAAGCTTAAAATAAACAATTATTCTCCCATGCATGCATTATGCATTATCAGCATAACAGCTGGCCGGGCCGGGTGGAAGAAGAAGGAATGTTTACTTTAATAAAACCACGAACCTCTCCCTTTTTCCCTCCACTACGGAACCACTCTCTTTCTCCCTCCTCTACCATTGACTTCCCAAACAGACGTTTATTTATTTAGTTATATTTCTCTTTGTAAATTGATTTGTTTTATATTAAATCGTATGCCGTTACTTGGCTTCCTAAATCATACGCGTAGCATCACCAAAAGTTTTTTTTTTTTTTTTTAATGTGTGTGCGTGTGAGTGGGAGAATGCACATAGCATATTCTAAAGTAAAAATAGCCATGTTTCTTTAAGTTTGGCAAGAAGAAAGGTTTTAAAATGAATGTTTTAATGGTTTTCTAAACAAAGTTGGGGGGGTTGGCACACGTCCCCGCCCCCTGCCCGACGATATGCTTATGTCTCAATATTGACAGTAAAATACTTTTAAAAAGTCTATGAGAAGTAGGGGAGTTTTCTCAATGTAACACTATTTTAAAACTGAATTTTGGAACTGGATTTAAGCCATCTTTAGTTAAAATGAAAACTGCTGAACTAATGCATTGTGCACAAAATGGAAAGTACTCAGTTTGCAAACCTGCATGAAGAAAACATTTTGAATATTTGGTAATGGATGATAAGTCATAAATTGTTAATCATTTGACCAGTGCTGAAATAATTTCCTCTGTTTCAAAACAAGAGGAAAACAATTCTGAAACAGAATCAAATGCTGGAGAGAAAGTTGAAAAACTTTCAGAATCTGAAGAAATTTCCATAAGAGATCAATATTTTAAATTCCTAGAAACACAAGACTGCCTAGCCAAAGTAAAATTATTACCTGTTCAAAGGCTACAAGAAAAGTTATTTGTTGAGAGATTGCAAATTCTAAAACAAATCTAAATTAATATATTGTTTAACAAATAAACTTTAATGCTTTTGGTAATTTCAATTTATTTATTTTTTCTGTAAATAAATAAATTCCATTTTTTTTTGTTTTTTAAAGTAGTATTTGTACTTAAAAAAAAGTTTTAAGCATTATATTTATGTGTTCCAGCTATATTTTAATATGTTTACTAAGGATGTTTAATGATATAAGTGAATGATCCATATAACGCAAAATTCTATATAATGCAAAACCTTGCGTTTCGAGGTTTGCATTATAAAGATCTTCTACTGTAATATTTTTTTCTTTAAAAAGCACCCATCACTTTTTCTCGTGTCTACCCTCATTGAAGAGTATTTGAAATGTTCTGAAATGGATTTTTAGCCTTTCGTGAAGGCTGCATTTTACAGCAAGAATGTTTTGGATTTCTCTTTTCTTTTTTGAGATCTTGTGTGCACCATCTGTACAATAATAGTGCAACAAATCTATGGAACAATTTTATTTTTATAAAAACTTGGTGACTTCAAATTTGACCTGCACGGGCCTGAAAATTGAGGCCCGGCCCGGCCCCGCCGGAGCCCGAAGATTCTTGAATTTGTAGGCCCGGCCCGGGCCCGTAACATATTTGAAACAAACATCAAGGCCGGCCCCGGCCCGTACGGGCCCACAGTCGAGTAAAATTTCGAAAATTCCAGGAATTAAAAAAATATGTAAAGACTACCAAATAGATCGACAACTAAATATTTATCAGATATTTTATATTAAGCAAGTTATTAATATTAACTTTTTTTGCACGTTGCAGGAAGGTGAAAAAAAATTAACCATGAGTCCGGGCCGGCCCGTTAACAACATATTTATAAATCCCGTACCCGTGGGCTTTCACAAACCGGACCTGCCCTGCCCGTAAAGGTCTCTACTTCAAATAAAGGCCACCCAGTAAGTTGCACTTACAATGAGTCCCAAGGGAACACGGAACCCCGAGCTTCATTCTCGGAACTGTCAAAACACCTTTTTGATTTCCCCGCTCATTTCACTTGGCCGTCTTTTGAAGAACTTTCCCAGACTTTCGGGATTTAAAGATAAGGAAAATGTAACAAAAGAGAGGAGAATATCTTGAAAGAGGGAGATTACAAACTGTGGCAATTCGACGGTAGGTTTCGAAGGATGGCATGAAAAGAGGCATTTTCTGTAAATTTGCAGTGTTTTATAAAAGGTATCTGTAAGCTATTCGGTATAGAGAAAACATGCGATACAGAAAAAAATATACTAATAATACTATTAAGATATCGAATAATAAATAATTCGATTTATAAAAAAATAAAAATTTTAATTTTGTAGGAAATTTTATCAGCTTTCATTTTTTAATTGGCGCATACTCTCAAAATTAGTGCTCAAAAGTAAAAATCTAGAAAAGGGAACTTCGAGAGGGGAGGGGGCTAAGAGGGGGGGACGCGCCACCCCTAGAGGCGGAAATTTTCTGTTTCATACAACTACATACCCAATCAGTGTTTTCCCCAATTTTCAAACCTTTGAGTTTTTTTTTCCTATATTTTTCTTGCACTCTGACGCACAATGCACTTTTCATTCGAATTCCCCCAAATTTATTGAAATTTTCAAATTGCTACAACTTTTGATCATTTAAAAATACAATTACAAAAAAAAAAAAGCAATTTAAAGGTAATTGAATATTTTACAATTTTGCTTTAAATCTATTCCTGTAAAACTGATGGTAGAAGAGCTATAAGGCAAAGCTAGTGAAAAATAGTGATAAAAAGAAGCGTTTCCAAAAATTAGCGATTTTTTCTAAAACGTATATCTTGAAAGCTTTTGCATGCAAAAAAAAAAAAAAAAAAAAAAAACTAATAATCTTGTGGGAAATTTCATCAGTTTTCATTTTGTAATTGCATTTTTTTTTTGCGAAGACGCACGGTTTTTGAGATAAAAGTGAAAATCCAAAACAGGGACCTTTTTTTTTTTTGGGGGGGGGGGGGCGGGAATCGGCACCCCAAGAGGGGAAGACTTTTCTGTTTCATACAAGTACATCTCGAATTAATGTTTTCCCCAAGTTTCAAAACTTTATAATTTTTTTCCTAGATTTTGTCGTTCTTTGGTGCGCAATGTAGTTTTCATTCGAATTTACTAAATTAATTGAAAATTTTAAGTTGCAATAACTTTTGATCGTTTAAAGATGAAGTTACAAATGATAATTTCTTTTAAAGGTAATTGAATACTCTACAACTTTGCTTTGAAAAAAATTCTGATAAATTGAGGATTGAAGAGCTATAAGACAAAATTGGTTATAAATTGGGATAAAAAGAAGCGTTTTCTAAACATTTGCGCCATTTTTAAAACATATCTCGAAAGCTATTGCAGATAAAAAGAAATAACCAAATACAATCTTGTAGGAAATTTTATCAGCTTTCATTTTGTAACTGACCCCTTTTTTTTTTTGCTAAGATGCATAGTTATTGAGATAAAAACAAAAATCCAAAAACGGGGGTCTTTTGAGGAGGCAAAAGGTATGATGGGGCACCTCAAGAAGGGGGAACTTTCCTATTTCATATAACTACATACCCTATTAGTGTTTTCCCCAAGTTTCAGCGACATTTCGAAAATTAAAGGGTACGGAAATGTTGGAAATTTTTCGCCGTACCTAGTCGTACCCATCGCGGCATGATTTTGGAACTACACATACAATATGCGAAAAGATTTCGAAGAATACACAACACTTCGAAAAATTCAGATTTAATACAGTTAAGCAAAATGCTTTTTAAGTGTTTTATTTAAAAAGAATATAACAACGCCCCCCCCCCCTTGTGCTTTATGCAGTGCAACAACTTTTATTGCATAAACACATAGTCAAGAAAATAATACAGAAATAATGCAACTAGTTACACTACTATGCAATTTATCTTATTATGCGATTAGCTTCATTAGTATGTTTCATAGAACGAACTCCACTTGTTTTTGTTGGCGAAGGGAGGGAAAAGAACGAATTGCTTTGAATGACAATAATGAATGAATTCAGAGTATTATCTCTCACTTTACCAGATAACACTGTATGAAAGATATGGGAACGGTCCAAATCGTCCAATGAATTAGCAACAGATGTCTCATTAGGCTGGGGACCTAGCAAAAATCCAAAATGTAAATGTGTTATCTCCTTTTCCTTCGAGAGAGAATCTTTGCTGTCTCAGAGAGGAAGCAAGTTGACCCTGACCCTAGGTGCCCTCCCCCTCCTCGCGGTCACTTCTATGCTCGCGGTAGCTCCCTTCGGCTCGTGTCCAGCTGTCACGGAGTAGCTGTCATTTATCATCAATAATGGGGCTGAAACCGTGATCCGCCACAAAAATTACAGGGGATGTTGTCAGCAAATGAATAGTAGTAGCATAATTACTTTTTTATCTTTATTCATAGATTTTTGAGGGGGAGAAAAAGTTTTTTTTTTTTTAGGAGCATTGCCTTATCCGCAGGATAAATGAAATTTAAAATGCACATATATTTACTCTTGAACATACTTAATGTTGCAAATTCAGTAATAACATATTATTAACTTCAAAAAATTAAATACATATTTAGCATTTTTTAATTTGATTTCAAATTATAATTTAAAAGATGATTACATATGTGTATTTGTTAAAATATTTTACTATACATATGTTTGTAAAAATTTCATTTTTTTTTTCTCATCCAGGTTTAATAGTTCATTCTATATACCATGTTTACTCACGTAATAGTCACCCTCGCATAATTAGTCGCGCTCCCGTTTTAAAGCAGAAAAAAATCGTCAAAATGTTTTTCGCAGTCACGTATATTTGACCTTCATATATGTCTGTAAAAATATTAGTGTGGAAATATAGCTCTTTTTTGTGTGCAACTGTCGAAAAGATTATTTAATATATTGCAATAATCTGGAAGCATTTGGTAATATAGTAATGTTTTAGCATTAGAGTGAACAATATTATGTAGTAGATTTCCCATCACAATAGTCGCACCTAAATTTCACCATGAAAAATTGACACAAAAAGTGCGACTATTACGCAAGTAAACACGGTATACTAACAGCAGTTACAACTTTTTAGAGAAATTTGGTCAGGTTATAGACAATTCATTAAAAATGCTTTTTGAGAAAACACGGTTTAAAGTTACCTTACTGTTTTTAAGCATAAGTTGCTTCCTAGAACGTCTTTAATTTTTTTGATTAATTATTATTGATATTATTATTATTTACAGGGATCCCATCTCAGACTCTAACATTTCAAAGATTTAATTTAAAAAAAAAAATCTAGTACACACAAGGTTGAGGGTTTTTTTTTCCTAAAAAACAGATATTTTTAATTCTGTTTTTTTTTTTTACGGGGCCCTTTTTTAGGCCTCCTCCCATAGAAAACAGTAGATATAAATAAACTATTGCTTCAAAATGTATCTAACATGAATAACTAAAAATTAACCAGCTGCAAAATTTGGTCATGCTACTATAATAAATGCTCAACATTGGGACAATAAATACAAAAATATTCTGGAACATTTTATTTGAAAAATAGGTAATGAAATTGACGATTGAAAATAAATATTTTAATTGAAATATTTATTATCCTACATATTATCATCGAACTACGGCATTTCAATTTGCATCTTAAACAATCTCTTTCTCTTTCTTTCTTTTTTTTTTTTTTTACTGTTATAACATCCTTCTTTGTATGGTGTGATATGAAAGTTGCTTTGTATTGCTGCTTGTAATATTTATCCATTTGGATAGAGCATACAACCTTAAAACAACAATTATTAATTTAATAATGCTGAAAAGTTTAAGCACAACTAAAACCTTCTGCTTTTGTATAAAATTATCATCAAGGAAATTCTCAAAATGTTCACATTTATGTTTCTACTTTCATTGCAAGAAGTTAGTTTTGTTTCGTTTGAAAACTAACCCCCAATTCAATTTTTATTTCAAAGATTTTCTGTTAGAAGTAAATTTTACTAAGAAACTAGTTTAACACGCTGATGACAGAAATAAATATTCTTACCTCACGTTTTGAATAAATATGCGGCAAAAAGATGGTTAAGTATGCTTAAAAAAGTTATTTATCGTTTAATATATATTTCCAATATAACTATAAAAAATGAAAATGTGTAAAAAACAAGAGTGTAAAACAGATTATCAATTAAAAAAAATAACTTTTAATCTAAATGCGTACAGTAACCAATAGCATCTATATAGTTTTGTAAATTAATGCTGGAATTTGCAAAATTTTCCTTCAAGTTCTGTATCCTATTATTTAGTTGAGCATACTTTTTATTCTTAGGCATTCTCTTGCCTGCTAGAAGCATCCTTTTTTTGGCTTCTGTGTGATTTTCATCTTCTTTTATTAAGTCAATGAAGGCAAAAATGTTGAGATGGCTACTGCTACTCCGTCTATTTAATCCTCGATGCCACCCTTCTAGGTTGTTATTTGTTCTTTCTTCCTGATTTTGGAAATGATTCCACACTTCTCTGAAATATAACACAATATTTTGATTATTCGTTATCAATTACTAAATAAATTTGTACAAATTACTGTCACCACATAAAAGTATATACACATTGGTATAAATATGATAACTTATCCAATTTAAACTTTCTATGTTTTCAGTCAACATTCATCCATTAATTTTTGTATTTTAAGATTGAACATAGAAGCTGCATAGTATGAGATACAAGGTTTTCTTTAAAAGGCGATTCTAAATTCATGGTAGACACTGTTAGGGGTTTAGTAATTCAAAAGACAAAATCAGAATCACAGCAATATGGTATTGCGCAAACATCCTCTTCATATTTACTGAAGAAAATTTTGTAATAATAGTGCGTATGGTTCATAAAAATGAGTCAATATTTCACAAAAAGCAAAATTTATAATTTATAAATTTTATGGAATTGTTTGGATGAAATTTTCAGAGTAAAGAACTTTGTGTTTTAATGCTTTTCAAAATATAGGCTGAAGCCCGCATCTATATCATAGATAGCACAGCAAAAACAAAGGTGCGAAGAAGTGCTGTCGCACAACTTTCTTTAGTATTGAGAAAAAAGCAATCAGCATAATTTTCCACATAATATAAAAGTCATATACAATTCCATGTCATAACAGTATCAGTTAAAATGTTTTTAGCTGTATAAATATCAGTTTTTACATAGTCATATGAAATATTTTTGTGTCTCTGACGTCTGAATAATTGTGTTACAGTGAGAGAAGACCTAACTGTTTTTGCTAGAACAAATACAGAATAAAATATACACCCTTTTCCTTTAATAGCATTTTTTCTTACATTCTCTGAGAATTCTCATTAAAATCTTCAATAAAAGAAAAATATAAATATTTATGTTTTAAAATTTTTCTATTATACATATTTTGATAGAATAGATTCAAAAATTAAAACTTAGCAAAAATTATATTAACAAAGATCTTTCCTGCAACACGTTTTTAGAAAGAAAAAAATAAATATGTTTTGTGATCTTTATCCCCCACCCCCTAATTTTCATTACGAACGTTTTATTAATTCCAGAGTGTACAATTTTTGCATAGAAATTTAGCACTCGAATTAAATTTCTATTTAATTCTAGAGTACCGCTCCTAATGTTAAAAACTTATTCAAAAATCAAAGTGCGATTTTTCCTCGCATTCTCTCACTTTTTTCATGAAACAGCCCTCTTACTCACAAATAACTGTAACATTCTATTCCTTGATACATTAAAAATTATATTAATTGTTTACTCCTGTGTATTCGTGATAAAAGTATAATATCATTATTGTTATTTAAAGGTTTTTCGACAGTTAACCGAATACCTGATTTGTGCAAAAAATATTTTCAAATATTTATATTTAACTAATCTATGCATTTCAGATAAATTTCAGTTAAAAATTTAGCCGTCGTTTAGAAAATAATTTAAAGGAGCTGTCAGAAATATTTTATAAAGGGAGAGGAATATCGAACTTTTGCGTGCACTACTGTAAATCAGATAAATATTTTTCATCGTATTAACGTACACTTGCAGTTAATGAGTTGAACGGCACATGCGGCAACTAATTATGCAAATCAGTTTATAATAATCTGCAATTTTGTTGCATCTCTATGTCATAACCATAAGAAATGAAGTTTTCAGTTTTAACCCATTTATGCCAAGTGTCCCTTTTTTGGGACGGCATTTTGGCTATCAGTTGAAAACGTTATTTATTTTTCCTAGGCTTTATTCACGAGAATTGAACCTCAACTCCACAAAATATTTTAACTTGACCAAGTAAGATGTTGGTGTTTTGATTTTTATACAGAATGATTTTTTAAAAAAACATCCCTTGTTTCAGAAGTTGATATCAGAAATTTATCTGTTATTGTTAGCATTGGTAAAAATCGAAGAAATTCGCAAAAATACCTGGGCACAAATGGGTTAATGCACAATACAGCTAATCTAAAAGGTGTCTACCTAAAAATGAACAGCTGATATACTTACGAAGAAAATATGGCTTCATCGTCAAGCCACGTCTCCACCATGTAGTCGTGTATTGCTACGGCCTCTGGGATGTCGGGAGAGTTCTCGTGTATATCCAGGAAAGCGTCTTCGATCATATTAAGCGGTACCAGTGGCAACGCAGCGAGTCTGCGGATCCATTTTCTCACATCCGCACTTGCTCTGTACATTCCAGCAAGCCCCGTTTGTTGCACCTAAAGTATAAATTTCGTGTATTTTTAGTACTATTCTAGAACACACGCACACATGAATGCGTGCTAGAAGTTTGTAATAGTTGCGTTGCATTTGCATAGTTTAACAAATGTTTTTAAAAGTAGCATTAATCAAATGCAACTATGTTGATATTTTAAAATTAAACGGTCTCATAAAAGCGCAGAAAACATATTTTTCTCAAAATACAGTAAATATTCAGTTTGAAATCTTCAGCAAAACTAGATAGTTAAAATTTTTTTCAAGAATCATTTTTTATTTTAGATCTAATACTAAGGTTGACGCATGATAGCACTCTTGCTTTTTCAACTTTGTGTTATGATGAAGAAGTATTATTAAATAAGTGCGCACCTGCTAACACTGGTGGCTGTCAAACTCATTCGATCTAAAAATAATGTTCTATGCAGTCAATAATCTAAGTTTCCAATTTGTGGATTGTAAATCGAGTAATCAGAACACAAATTAACAATCTTTAAAATCCCGTTAAAAATAGTAGGGTTTTGTGATAAATTCTCCCATATGGAAGATATCACCAAGCTAAAAACTATCATTAAATATGTTGCCAAAGCACTATAAATAAAAATTATGATGGAATAACTCTTAAATTGAACATCAGGAAGGATTAGAAGCAAAACAGACTGATACTGAAAAAGAAAATATTTTATGGATTTTTATATCGTGGGGCAAAAATAAAAAAATGAATAATCTCAAAGATTAAAATTTCGATTGCCATAATCCGGTTCGGTTACACTCGGACACTACATGCATTTAAACTGTAAAACGCAATTGGAGGATGCAATTAAATCTGAATAACTTCATGCAAAGGAAAAATTTTATTAATTTTATTGTTGTAAAAAAGGGACAAAGTGGATAATCTCGATGAGCTATATCAAACAAATTAAAATCGCAAAAATTCCTAAAATTCAATGAATGGGAGGATTTTCAGATTTTTAAAGTAGCGCAGATATTTTTTCATACATATTGTGCAAATTTGCAAACCAATCGCACCAACGGTGTAGATATTACAGTGCAGATGTTTTTTGAACACAACTTTTTAATCTTTTTAAAGTAATGATGGCAGCAAGTTTTTATTTGGAGTGGCAGTCCGAAATGCGCAGAGAACAGCAAGCATTCTCTGTGCTTTTACATTACAAATATTAGAAATAACTGTACCTTTTCTTTTTATGTAGCATGTAGTATCTCCATCAGCATGTGTCAGAGGTGTGTGTGTATTCCCTATGCATCTTATCAGATTTTAATTTTAGCAAATTAATTTTAAAAAGTAATACATAACAATAGTTTTAAAAATTTGGAGCTACATTAATAAAGCAATTTTTAGCTTCAACTAGTTATTAAGGGGAACAAAAACACTTCTTACCTTCCTCCATATACATTGAGTAAAGTGAAAGTAACAACCTTTCACAGTTATTTCTTCAAATTCTTCTTGGAGAGCAGAAATAGAACTGATTTCAAAATCAGTTAAAACCCATGAAGGTTTAAATTGCATTCCGACATTTTGTGCTGCTTCCTTTAGTTTGCGGAACAACCGGATATAAGTTGATTTTATTTTATCCGGTGATAAACAATATGCCAATGGGATTATGTGACCCATAAAGCTTCCACGCACAGAATAAAGTTGCAAGAATATTGCGGGAACTATTTTGAAGGTTCCATCCATGAACAGTCTTTGTGAACTGCAGAGGACACCCATATTTTCCATAGTGCAAAAAACCTTTAAAAAATCGTGAAATTAAATAGTTAGCAATATGACAAAGTATATGTATTGAAAATACTGGATAAAAAAAACCACACACACACCTTAAAACAAAAAACGCGCAACAGTATCATAGATATTTACTTAGACCCTTTTAAGTTACTTACTAAATCTAAATTAATGAAAACACTTTACCGTGATAAATCATACAATTAGTCAGATATTATTTGACACTTTGTGTAGTTCATGATTTTACATTCACTCCCAAAAAAAATTCGTTAAATTACAGTCTAAGGACTGTAAATTTTACAGTGCTTGTACCATTTTTCCTGCGTGTGGTAGAACTACCGTAGTTTATACCGTTTATACGGCATTTATACCGTTAAATAAGAGATTCTTTTGTTAATGTAGATACACATACATCAATGTTCCTATGCGCATGTACAGTATTTAGCAGTTATTTTGAAAGAAAGCTTTAAGCTTTTAGAGGGAGTATGCATATATACATGAGAGTAGCATAGACAAGATTTTGTTTCGGAGGTGTGTGTGTGGGGGGGGGGGGAAGAGTTCTTGAAGTCGAAAGTAAAAAAGTTTTCTATATGGAATGGAACTCTTAATCCGAATTATTTTCTTTAAATTTGGAAGGGGGAAGATGCTACTGAGTCTATAGGCGTTAAATTATTATTGCTTTCTGTTCTATAATACAAAAAATAGTACTTATATGATCTGAAATGTTCAATAAAACAAAATTTTACCTCTGAAGTAATTAAGGGTTAAAGTTAAACAAAATATTAATTTGACCAAAATAAAATGTATACAACATAATCCAAAATGTTACATCAAGGCAATTATAAAAGAAGGCTGAAGCTTCCTACCC
Organism: Cheiracanthium punctorium; assembly: GCA_038373885.1. Classification (NCBI taxonomy): domain Eukaryota; kingdom Metazoa; phylum Arthropoda; class Arachnida; order Araneae; family Cheiracanthiidae; genus Cheiracanthium; species Cheiracanthium punctorium. Next base: position 256,637 of record JAWZYV010012454.1, read on the forward strand.
CTTCAACTGGATACTCCACTATTTTTTTTTTTTTTAAGGGGTTATTAACACCAAAGTACTTCTTTTTTTTAATGTTGAGATTCCTAATCAAAGACTGCCACATTAGTGTTTCTCATAATAGATATTACTTACTAGTATTCTACTTGATTCTACTGTGTCATCAACCAGTAGAAAATGCCTTCCATCAATTGTTTTTTTGAAATCTTCTGGGATTACTAATTCCTCTGCAGTTCCTGGCAATTTCGGAAAGTTTTTATAGCGTGCTCGATACATTGTAGATTTTATGCCCTCATACGTCGGCAAGGAAGATGCTACTTCCAACGTTTGAGCGGCATTTGAAAGCTCTTCTCTGAAAAAAAAACAACATTTATTACATTTAATTTCTGTTAAACAGTAAACTACATTTTTTATTTTTGTAAAAATTCTTTCAGTTTATTAAGCCTAAAATTTATTAAATAAAGAAATAAAAAAAGAAGGAGCAAGGATAGCATGGAGAAGTTTTATAAATTTAGCAAAACAGTATCCAATTTGCACATTTACTAACATTTAATTTCGGTTAATATATTAAATTACTTATTCCATGTTTTTTTTCTTTTTAAATCTCTTTCTATCCTCTCGGCTAGGGTCTGAGTCTCTGTCCCACGTTCGCTAAATCACTGATGGTAATTCTTACGTAGAAGGTATAATCGAATCTGCAACTTACGGAGTCCCATTACTACGGGCTTACTTCAAGTACTGCACATCAGTTTTTCAATGAGTGTACATGTACAGGAATCACGGAAAAAAGTAGTAAAGTAGAGAAAGAGCTTTAGAAGATATAAATTTAATTTATAAAGCTTAAAAAAAGTATTTTGACCTTTTACATTTAACTATAAATACTTTTTACTAATTTCATGACAATTTGGTAAACAGCTGAAGTGTATAGCTCTAGGGTTCCTGCCTACCGCGCGGCTGTTTTCTCCAGACGCGTCAGAACCCCTCAAAAAGTCCTCCGCCCAAGGCATACCCCAATTAAGCAGACATCCTTCGTGTAAATATGCCTTAACCACAAAACAAAAATAACTTTCTTGATAATTTACACTGGAAGTAAAAATTTTAATATTTTTAATATTAAATAAAAATCACAATCATTTTTAATCCCTATTATATAAGGTCCCTAAAAAACACTGACCTAGGATATACTTCTTTATATATTGACCTTATACATATAGAATTTTTTAATTATAAAGTTATTTTATTGTGGTGAATTAAAACTTTCAGGAGATTAAATGTAAACAAATACAAACTTTTAATTTTTATAAAGCCCTCTTACAAAAATTCCCAACTAAAATATGCCTCTATACATTAATGAGGTGATGTAGAAAGTTTCAGTTTTTCTCATAAAAAGGCTTGCATATATATTTAATAAAAGTTGGTGAGGGGGAATAAGCTTTGCAATACTAATAAAAAATATAATTATTAAAACTGTTCCAACAAAACTAATTAAAAAGTAATTTTAATTACAGTTATATATAGCCGGTATTTTACATTTTAAGAAATGGGTTTTAAATAATTTTTAGCCAGTTTCCTTTAAAAAGGTTTTTTTTTTAGAATTTGGAAATGAAAATTTGTTTAAAAACATTACACTTATAATAACATTTGATTTAAAAAGTGTTTTTTAAGGAAGTTTTTTAAAATTGATTTATTAATACCATAATTTAATTCTGAAAAAAAAAGGCATGTCTAAAAAAAAAGTGGTAATATTTAAATTAAATACATTCAAAAATAAAAATATTTATATACATATAAATCATTCATTGTAAGAATTATTATTTTAAACCAAAGCGTTAACAAGATAAATTACCATGAATCAGAATAAACTCTTGCATTTATAAAAAGAAAACCAGTAATAATAAGCCATAGTTGATTACAAATCAGACTGAATGTGATAACATTACAGAGAACGTGCATGTTAAATGTGTGAGAGTTTTAGATTCTATATTTAGGGTTGCCTGTTGGGTGAGAGATGGTATTTACATTTTTCGAAACTGCTGTAATTTGTTACTGAATCACTAGTTCTGGACTTTGTCTTAAGAATACAAACAAATTGAACAATCAGTTTATTTAAAAAAAACGCTGAAATTAGTATTAATGTTATTAATACTCCTTTGTTCCTGTTATATACTCCTTTGTTCCTAATGTTATTAATACTCCAAGTTACTTTGTTAGGATATAGAATAGCGAAGAATTAATACTTCTGAATATCCAAAGTTAAAAAGCTTGACGTCGAAAATTAAAGGGCACATGAAATTAATAATTTCTGTCGCAGTCATTTACATCATAATCAAAATAAATTAGCACTTTCTTGAAATAAGTCTTCTGTATTACCCATTTTAACATTCTTTCATGAAATGAAACTTTTCTGCTGCACCACTACGATTATGTAGTAAACCGAGCATCGCGGTTTCGTTCGTTTTCTAACTATATTATGTATCAATAAATTTAATGCAATACACCGATTATAAAACACTTTCCTATACAAGAGCAAAGAAGAAAATGTAGCGATTTTAAACAGCTTCAAACACAATGTTATTAGCTATTATTATATTAATTTGAATGAGAAAGAAAAAAAATTAAATGTAATTAAGGCCAAATATAATTTGATAAATATACACTGCTGCGTATAGTACAGTCGAGCTCGCTTATAAAGAACGTGAAGGGGCCGCGATATTAGCTCGTTATGACTGAGTGCTCGTAGAAAACGCTGATTCACGAAAAAATCATAAAAACTCATATATTCTTAATAACTTACCTAATTTATTTATAATTAAATTTTATTTCTTGAAATGTTATTCTTTAGAAATATTTAGCAATAAAATCGTAAACTGCAAAAGGAAAAAATAAATAAAATAACGTATTTTTTAAAGCTATATTCAAAAAATCTTTTTAAAAACTTAAACTCACTCGCATTTTCTAAAAATTGACTCTTACTTTTATTCATAGTGAGTTAACCTGACTCGCAGGATTTTTAAGTCCAGCGCAAACACTTAATGGGAAAGTGGACGAAATATCATGAAAATAGCCATTTTCAGAAATTTTTACAAAGCTATATTAATAAACCCACTCCCACTTCAAACTTGATTCATACCTTTTGTAAAGCTTAAAAATAAATCTTTTGTTATATCTTAATACCGTGTTTACTCGCGTAATAGTCGCCCTGACATAATAGTCGCACCCCCGTTTTGAAGCAGAAAAATTAGCCTGAAAGTTATAATATTACGTAGTAGGTTTCCCCCGCATAATAGTCAAACCTAGACTTTCAACACGAAAAATTGACAAAAAAAGTGCCGCCATTATGCGAGTAAACACGGTATTTTGTTTAGTATTTATGCTACCTATCAATATATTCCGTTTTTGAAACCAATGCAAAAGTAGTGCTTCTAACTGAGAACACAGTGAAAGTATACAATCCCCCCCCCCATTTGAATGACTAATATCCTTTAACGCATTAGAAGACAAAATATGGGGTAAAAAGAATTAAAATATGCCTTTATTTTAATTCATTCTGTAAAAGGTTAATAAAAACATCAGATCACAAAATGAGTATCAGAATTTTTGTGCAAACCTTACCACTTTCTGGGAGTGTGAGCCGAAAAAAAAAAAAAAAAAAAAAAAAAAAACAATCATTGAGAACTCTTTGAAGTATTTTGCTGTGGAATTCCATCTTTGAAATTGTTTTCTAAAGGTTTCATAAATGGCACTAATTTTTCATTTATTGCAGTGCGCAGCTTTAAAGAAAACAAAACAAAAAAAAAAAAAACCTTGAAACATTCCGAATTTCTATCGCATTTATCTTATTTTGACTTGTGTCCGTCAAAGGGCTGTTATGCAGTTTTGTTTTTTGAACAACACCCTTATTACAACGTTAATAAAGTGCTTTAAGAAAGTAAAGCCAGAGTATTCTTTCATAAACGGATCAAGTCCCTTTTGCAGTTGAAGGAGAGCTTCCGGATACGATAATAGACATCCATTAATCTTTTGACCATCCGTATGTGCGACTGTGTGGCAGATGTTTTTTTTCTTTTCCTTCCCCCTCCCCCCGCGACGACCTGTTCCCCCTCTCCTGAATAAAGACCAAAGTTCACTGGGTTCGGAATTCGACGAGTTGGGACCGGGAATTAGAGCAGGTTGCAATAATAGTAAATAGTAATACAACTCCTAATTCTCGACTCTCCTAGACCCACACAACACCTAGACCTAGAAAAAAAAAAAAAAAAAAAAAAAAAAAAAAAATGAACAATCAGTTTATTAAAAAAGCGCTGAAATTAACATTATTGTTATTATACTCCTTTGTTTATTTTCTATTTATTTTTTAATCTGGAGCTGTATACTTACAAATCATTACACTTTTTGATTGATTATATTTTTGTTACACCCATAGACCTAGGCACACAATGGTTAATGACCGTTAATTGGTTTTCGATCTTTTGGGATTCGGTCAGTTGGGGTATAACCGAAAGATATACCCCCCATACAATTTGCAAAATATGGCGTTATAAAGAATTTCTTGTAACTGACACATGTGTACTTCATGCCTAGTAAGAACTGGAATGACGATCAGGATTTCCACAACTCCTAGTACAGCACATATAAAAGGCACACAAGAAATCAGGTTCTGCGTGTGTAAATAAAAATCTAAACATAAATAGGGATGCTTAAATTCCAGTGTAGGGAGAAAAAATAAAAATACAAAAATAACGCAGGGAACTGCGTGAAAACAAAAACATAATCAATCAAAAAGTGTAATGATTTGTAAGTATACAGCTCCAGATTAAAAAATAAATAGAAAATAAACAAAGGAGTAATAATAACAATAATGTTAATTTCAGCGCTTTTTTAATAAACTGATTGTTCTTTTTTTTTTTTTTTTTTTGTATTCTTAGGACAAAGTCCAGAACTAGTCATTCAGTAACAAATTATAGCAGTTTTGAATATTTTAAATACCATCTCTCACCTAACAGGCAAATAAAGAGTCTAAGACTAGACAGATTTAACATGCACATTCTCTGTAATATGTAATCACATTCAGTCTGATTTGTAATCAGCTATGGCTTATTATTACTGGTTTTCTTTTTAAGTGCAAGAGTTTATTCTGATTCATGGTAATTTATCTTCTTAACTCTTTGGTTTTAAATAATAATTCTTAGAATGAATAGCTTGGCTGAAGTAATGATTTTTTTTTCGTTATGTTAATGATGTAATTAACCTTTTGTAAAAAATTAATAATGTTCATAATGCAATTCAGAAGATGCTTATTCAACTGGTTTACTTTCAATACATTTCTTTTTAAAATAATTAAAACGTCGATTAGTCTAGCCGAATTTTAAAATTTCACGTTGCTCATTTTCAATAGCTACAGAGAAATACTATACAAGTTTTTAGAAATAGGTTTTCATAACGTAAACATTCACGCTAATGAAATATTTATTAAAAATAATTCGTGCCACCTAAACTTTTCAAACATAGTAAATTTCTACAGGGTGTCCCGAAAAGGTGGTAATGGGCTTTAATTCTTTATCTATGAGAGATACGTGGGTAACGAGAGGGTGTTTTTCTTAACAGAGTATTATTTCTGACCTTATTTTGAACATTTTTCCAATTTACACTACCCAGTTATCTCTAATAAGTAAGGAATTAAATCCCATTACCACCTTTTTGGGACACCCTGTATACAGAAACTGTCGAGGCGCGTCCAGTAAAAAGTAATTTACTTAGAGTGTTAAAGACTGTTCGATTTAAGCAAAAAAATTAAACAGTAACGGTTCATTTTTTAAGCATGGGCATCGGCAGCATAGAGCGCGGAGGCACCTGCGCCTCCCTGAATTTTTATTTTTATATTTATATTATGCTGGATTTTTATTCTTAATTTAATTATTTTCCTGCTTTTCTCTTCTTTCCAATATGGCAAACATAATCTATATTGCACTGAATCTGTAAGCCTTTTTATGAGAAAAACTGAAACTCCTACACCACTTCATTAATGTATAGAGGTCTTTTGTATTTATTTAGATTTAATCTCCTGACATTTTTATTCAGCACCATAAAGTAACTTTATAATTAATTCCATATGTCTAAGGTCGATATATAATGAAGAAAACACTAGGTTAGTGTTTTTTAGGCACCCTCTATATTATGGATTGGAAGTGATTTATGATTTTTATTAAATATAAAAAAATATTAAAATTCTTGCTGTCAGTTTAAATTATCATGAAAATTATTTTTCTTTTGTGGTTAACCCTTTGAGGCGCAACCCTTTCCCAATGCTGAAAAAAGGGCAGCCGTTGCCATCGCTCGACTTAACTATCAGCAAGATGGCAGACGGTCGAAACGTTCATCGCGTGCCACAGATCTAGACCCTTTTTTGGCGCAGCTGGCTGTGCGGCACAGTGCACAAAATTACTGTGCGGCACAACCAGCTGCGTCAAAAAGGGGTCTCTAGATCTGTGGCACGCGATGAACGTTTCGACCGTCCGCCATCTTGCTGGTCGTTAAGTCGAGCGACGGCAACGGCTGCCCTTTTTTCAGCATTGGGCAATCTATCCAGCTGTTCTCGCATCCTTCCATTTTTCAGCAGATGTCAGTGCTGTTAAAAATAATCGTGACACTTTTTTTGTGGGAAATGGCGTGCTAAAAAGTAAAGGATTCTCTTGGAGGTATGTCACCCGCAACTATAGAAATCATAAATATATTCTTCGTGACTGGCAACAGTCAAAACGTCAGAGTTTGGTGTTTCCAAAGCGGGAACACTGCGCGTTAAAGGGTTAAGACAGATCTACACAGAGGCTGTCTGCTTAAATAAGGTATGCCTTGGACAGAGGACTTTTTGCGGGGTTCTGAAGCGTCTGATGAAAACAGATGCGCGGTAGGTCAGAAATCTAGAGCTAGACACTTCAGCCGTTTACCAGATTGTCATGAAATTCGTAAAGAGTATTTATACCATAATGTAAAATGTCAAAAAAACATTTTTTAAAGCTTTATAAGATAAATTTATATCCTCTAAACTGTTACTCTTCACAAAACTTATTAAACTTTAAAACTAAAACTTGCTGAAATACGCAAGAATGACGATATCTAACAAAATTAGATGGATAAATTATCGAATATTGCACGACTTTTACACGAGTATGAAGAAAATAGAGCAAGAAAAAAAAAAGATAGAGCAAATGTTTCATAACGATTTTTATAACTTGATGTCACTGTGAGAATTACTCAATTAAGAAAAGGGAAAATGTTAATCACTTTTGTTCACCAAATAAAACTTTTTGTATAAAATAGTTTGTATTTCATTAAAAAAATATTTTAAAGAAACTCTAATATTTAGAAAGAATTTAAAACCAGTACAGCAGCAGATTGGGAATGCGGAAAACTTTTTAAACGTTACGTTAAATAATAATTCATATTTACATCTACTCATCTTTAATATTATATTTAAATTCCTTTATTCAAATATTAAAAAAAAAATCCTCTTTAAACTTCGAATTCGTAAAAGGTACATGCGCCTTAAATGATCTGTTCTTAAACGAAAACCTTGAAATCATTTCTTTACACAAAGAACAACCCAGAAGAATCATCATCCCGTCTTCACTCCATCCGAACAAACGAAAACCAAAACCTCGACCTCGAACAAATTTCACCCAGAAGAATAATCCCCAGTCTTTACTCCATTCACGCACATCGGGAAAATCATCTTTTCTTTCTCCCTTTCTGAGTACAGTAAACCTTAATCCAATCGAGATAGCGCCACAAACATTGCCAAGCAGCAGGTGCTTACGCGCATCCTCATGCGCATAGCATTGGCAGTGCTTGGCATGCTTGTTTCGCGCCGCAGGGCGGCTGCCGTACCTGAGCCAAACGGGCTATCTAGTTAACCCTTTAAGTGCTATAAAATGAAAACTTCCACTATTTCTATTAACTCCCACAATCCTGCATTTTTTCTGAATATACAAAAATCGTGCCCACTACATGTAGATTCATAATAATACGCCAAACTTTTGTAGAGATTTAGCACAATTCTACAAAATAGTTCGTATGAGAAATGTGATTTTTGACATAGCTTTTCACAGACTTACACAGCATCATCAACTATTTAAACTAAGAAGAGGCTGTAGGTAGCATATAAAAAAAAAATCGTACATAACGATTATATTTTACACTCTTCCAAACAGCAGTCCGTGCTAACACAAATGATTCATTAGATTTTTTATTACATCCCACAATGAAATATCTCTTTAAGCAGTAGTCGATCCACTAATTTTATCCAGGGTCCCATTTTTGAGAAAATTGCTTATTTTTATGAATTTTAGTGCTTATCTTTGTGAATTTCAACACTTACTTTTGCGAATTTATAAAAGTAAGTTTTTTTGATAAAATAATTGCTAATGGAAGGCCATTTTAATCAATTGTATTTTTGTGAAGGTGCCGTTTTAATCGATACTAATTTTATGAAGGGGCCGCAAAACGGACCGATTTTCTTCTGCATCCACCTCTGCTTTAAGTGAGATTTGTTTTTTTTATATAGTTTCACGTGATAAGGGTTATATTTGAAAAATAAACTGAACAAGAACATTATACTCACATTTACAAGTAAACTTTTGTCAAATAAAATATAATGATACAGATTTGTCGACTCCGTTAATATCTATGTGCACAGAAACGATTCGTTCAATTAGTCTTCAAAGATGTCGAAGTTTCTTTTACAAATATGTGGCAACAAATACAATCCCAACTGTTAACGGGACGTAAGAACGTGACATGAGTGACAAACTCCAGGGGGACAATTTTAAAAACGCTTGGACGTTTGGTCATTTTACCTTAGCCGTAAGTAAGATCGCAGAAAGCCATGAAAAGAGCCAAAACAAAGGTAAAGAGGAACCAATCACATTCGTTATAATGAAGGATTCTTCCTGCATCTACCGCATCATCCGTAACAATTTGTTTGTTTTGTTATGGGTTATTTAGAAATGTTTGTTAATGTGTTGGTGTACGGATAGAGTGATGAATCTTCAAAGTTTATTTCAAGATTTTAATCCGAGGTAAATAACTTATGATCACTTTTTAAATCAAACTTATGCATTTATTCCTGAATTATAGTGCTCCAGAAATGTCTTTCTGAAAATTTCGAATGGAGTAGAAGGAAGAATGTCTTAAAAGTTACTTTTAGGTTCTTTTACTTTATGGACTCATAGTTTAATAGTTTTAACTTTTAAAGATAAAAGAGAAATCACAGAGACTATGAGAGGAGGATTTTTCTCCTGGATTGTTACAAAGATTGGGATTCTGTTTCAGTGTTCTTTAAAAGTGGAAGATCAGATTCGAAATTTATTCACAGATAGCTTGTTTAAATCTATCGAAATATCGAAAAGTGTTTAAATTAGGAAACAAACTAAGTAAGTTAATCATCTCTCTTTCTCGATACCATTCATTTAAATTTGATCATAAATGAAATCCTCCCGTTATAACGCATTTCCTAAATTAGATTTTGAGAGATTTTACTTTTTAAAAAGTTTTCTCGATTTGTTACCGATGAAGTAAATTCTTTAATTTAATATTTCCCATAATCTACTACTGTGTTCTGAACACCTTTACTTGTATTTTTAGGTATTGAAATATCGGTTTAAAAAGAGGTTCAAATACAAAATGCATTATTTACAAACACAGGGAAGTGCTTTATGATTAGCTCAAAAAGATATAAAAGGATTGTCATTGTTTTTAGAAAGTGATTGTATCAACCTTTCAAGTATATTAGGCAAGTTGGAGTGTTTCGGCTGATTAATTTTTACCAACTATGCGAAAAATTCAAGAGCTGGGAGTCGAACCCAGGATTACCGCTTAACGTGCGGGTGCTCTACCACTGAGCTAAGGGATTGTCATTGGTTAAGGAAAACCTGAAAAAGTCAGAGAAAATGAAACAGATTTGAGCAAAATCAAGGATAGTATGAGAAGTCCACATTTATCAGTAATTCTTAATTTGCCTGAGGTTTGAGATAAATATTGTCCAAATATGTGTCTTGACATTGGTTTACAAAGGTGTAAATGATTATTTCAATAATCTGAAAGTTGTCAGTGAAAATGTGCATCATTATATAGGTCATTCTCCAAAAGTGGAGTACTTTCAGATGTCAATTTTTAATTAAAAAAAATTATTAATATTATTTTATATAATCCCCACATGATTCTCAATACATCCCAGTCCATGGTCGAGATCACTGATAAATATTTTTCAAGGAAAAAAATATTTATGTTTCCATTGCCCACGGAGTTGACACACAATGTAATATTGTTGAAATTTAGGATTGAAAACTGAAAATAAGCATTATTCATTGTTACCAAGTTTAGGTCTAGCTCATGTTTAGCATCTAGCATTTTTTTAAAATTTATTTATGGTGGAATCACACCAATGAAATGGAAATCTATTTTGTCTGCTTAAATATCTATATAATGATGGTTTTATAATACTATCAGACAAAAAATGCAATATAACTAATTTATAAATTAAATTGCATTGCATTATATTAATTTGTAAAATTGAAGAAGTGGGTGCCAACAACCATACACTTGTCATTATATATTTATTACTGTAAAAGAAATTTAGCTTCATCCACATCCATTTAGGTGATGAAATTACATTTTTAGCGCAAGCATAGTTTTAATGATATAAAATGGAATTAAAGTTTTTGATGCATTTTCTTTATGTACACCAAGCATGATTAAGAAAAACAGACAACAGTTCACATTTTATAGGTTTTACAGAAGCCATAGATTTGATAGCCAATTAACATACTCACCTAGAATTGAAATTTTCTTTTTTAATTGTGTACAAACAAAGCTTAATTCACATCTGTTCTCAATGGAGATACACACAAATGACTGCCTCTCTTCAACACCACTTGAAAGAAATGAGCAGTTTTGCCATTTCAAAGAAATTTTTTAAAAATAAATCTGTCCATAGAGGTGATGCTTCAACCTGGTTGCAAACTTTAGTTGAGCAAAGCTTTCTAAATTTACTAGCTTTATTATGATTTCAACAAGTAGAAATATTTTTCAATACATATTTATTTAATTTAACTTAAATAAGAAATAATATTTCATGCAGTTTTAATAATACGCCTATTTGTTTAAGTAAATATGGCCTGGTTGCAGTCCATGGAGTTGACTTTTCTCACATATTTGAAATTTGATATCACAAAAATAATTTTAAAAAAGTTTCCAACTTTGGGGGATGTATTAGTATTAGTAGCCATCTAACACTGCATACTAAAATTCGTGACATGGATATTGTGTTATTAGAATAGTTAACATTCTCGAGTTTCATTAAAGTGCCCGAATTTGGAGAATGACCTATATAGTCTAAAATATTATTAAAATGATTTTGGTAAAGTCAGGGAATTTTTTTCAGAAATTTAATGGCAATCCCAATGTAAGTTTTTTTTTCCACAACATTTTTGTCTATATTTTGTGAAAAATATGTAAAATTGCCTAAGTGCTTTGTAGCAAACATGGGTCATTCCGTGTCAAATCAACACAGAAAATGGCAGTTTACAACCAGACCCCCCTCCGATTTTTTTTAAAAAATTGGCACGTTATTGTCCACCATGACCTGTAGCCAGATATGAAATTTTAAATTCCTATCTCGTTTATCAAAAGTTACAAATTTTAAAAGTTTTTAAAAAAGTGAAAAAATATGATACTTCATAAAACAGCACATAACTTCTGTTCTATTTTTGCTACTGAAATAAATGAGGAATCATTTTAAAGCTCAAGGTGCAAGCTTTTTCAGGATGTATAACATGAAGTCAAAACTCTGATAAATAATCTAGGTCATTTGACTTTGTCCTTAGACTTTGAATATCTCAAAACATACCCTTTTTGTTTTCCTTGATTTCTTAAATATTTTAATGACCTATTATTGTTTTATAAGATAGCAGATTTTAAAGCAGTGACTGCAAAGTTTTTTAAGTTATGAATTTTTGAAGAAATAACATTCGCATCTATGTGCAATGCAGTACTATCTATTTATTGCTATTATTAGTTCTAATTATGAAAACATTGCCCAGACTTTCATTCTTATTTATCTACATAAAAATTATGTGAAACAGACATTCTCTCTCAGCCATTTGTTTATGATATGTACACATAATGTTCATATTTTTAGGCCTGACAAGTTATTCATGCATTGTATAAATTTGTTTTGTTTACTATTTTTTTTTTTTTTTTGCATAGCCAATGTCATTGATTTAGTTTCTTTTGCTGAAATTCCTGTAATGATCTTCCTGTAACAGTATTTGCATCAACTTTTTAAAATTTGCTGCTTTTAGGTATAGTCAAAATATCTTCCTTTACAGGATTTACATTGGATGGTGAAGGTTGAAACTGCTAAAACAGGTAAAATCATACAAGACGGTGCACACTCCATGTAAACATGGCAACAGTTGCTGGAGTTGCCAAGCCCCAGCGACTGTTGCAAACCATTTTGCACAATCAGCAAAGTCGAATTATTTTAACACATTAAAATTGCACTTATATTCCACTAACAAAAACATTAAAACAAAATGCACCATCCATATTTAACCTAAAAAAGTCTGCAAATTCAGTAACAGGCAATTTAAAATGAGCAAACAGTGGACTGTTTTTAACTAAAAAAAACTGCAGTGTATTAAGCAACCTAGTTGTACAGCTAATGTGAACTGGGCAAACACTGGCCCATTTTCAACTCAAAAAAACATCCGTGGATTAAACGACCTAATTGTACACCTCATATAAAGTCAGTATGATTAGAATAGCACTTACAAAAACATCAAATATCATATTAAAAGGTTAAAAACACATTAAAATCTGAGAGGTAGCACTTTCAGTGGCGGCCACCACCTTCTTCAGCCTTAGCTTCAAACTGCTCTGCTCTTTGCAGAGCAGTTTGAAGCTAAGGCTGAAGAAGGCGGTGGACGTCACTGAAAGTGCTACCTGTCCGATTTTAATGTATTTTTAACCTTTTAATATTTTAATACAGTCCATCCTTTTCTTTTAAATTACATCAAATATCAATTTAAAATTCACATTAAAAACCTTAAACATTGCAAAGATTCGTTTAAAAAAAGCACTTACCTTTATTTTTTTTAATTAGCCGCTCAGAAATTTCCCTAACACCCACCGGCTTATAACATAAGAACCAGCGTGCTTTCTTTTATTTACTTTTATCCTTTTCCCGGCGGGGAAATTTTGGCTGTGCTGTTTCAGAAGGACGGGAGCATCTGAAAAATGCTTTCCCCCATTTCAGTGACTCTTAGCTGAAGCTGCTATTTGTGCAACAATCATTGATGGATTACTCTTTCCCGCCCCCGAAGTAAAACGAACTTCTTGAACACGGGGATTACCTTTACGCGTATATTCTCCTTTTCAGGAACTGGGGTGCAACTGAATTGATGGATGGATGTTGACATCTCTCCCCGCCGGTCCAGTACAGGTGAACAATTACAGAGGGGGAAAGCATTAGTTGGTCGAAATATGAACCAAGCCTGTTCTTTAAGGTGTTCTACTGCTTGGTTGAAAAATCGACCGCCCGTCTTCAAAGTGTTAAATTGATACTACATTTCTAACAAACACACACACACCGACTAAAAACGTAGAACCAACATGCTTTCTTTTATTTAGCTTTATATTCACGCCATATTTCTAATAAACACACACACACACTTTCTTTTCATACAATAAGATAAAATATTTCATTCCCTTCCATCCATAACATGAAACAATTCAAATTCCCAAACTGACGATACACATTTTTTTATGGTTGCCAGTCAAAAATACCACCGGTAGGTTACTTCACTCCAGCTGTGCATCGCCCACCTTGCTGCCAGAACGATCACCAAATGAAACGTAAATATAAACATTGATATGTAAACAAGCACCGGTTACGGAATATAGTCCCTAAAACTATCTGCAACACATGCTGCACGGCTTCATTCCAGTGAATGAAAACAACATTCACATTAAAATATATTCAAGAGCCACATTGCTTAAAACTACATCTCTAGCAAAACTGAACTATTCTTGATGGATATTTGTGGATTTGTAATGTGTGTATATGAGGGAAATTGGTGGGTTGGCTGCATGTTGAACATCTTTAAAGGAACTGCAGCCCCAACGCAGAATGTTTTGCAATGTTCTGCAACGCTCTCTCAACTAGCCAAAAATGTTCTGCAGGAAATATACCTTAATATACAGAGGGCTATTATGTTAGGATATTAGTAAGCGTAACCTATATCTAAAATATTAAATGAAATTAGAGAAACTTAGTGTAATTATCAAAGTAACAAGGAAATGAAACATTGACCGAACAGATATATATATGTAGAGAAAATATTTCGAACTAAAGCTTAAAATTCCCGGTCGCCAGGTGGCGATTAAACTTAAAAAACTGGCAATTTACGACTTTCTGACTACCGGCCAGACAAATTCTATCGTTTGTTAACTCAGGTTTCGCACTAGACTGAGGGATTCCGCGATTCTTGCAATGCCACACAGAATCCCCCTCAAAACAAACAAACAACAACAACAAAAAAAAAAAAAACAGTAGCGGGCTTTTCCTGTGTGCTGGGTTGTTCAATTTTGATGAAGCAGCTAAATATTTAATGGGATAAAGAATCAAATATCATTAAATTCTATTGTTATCAAAATCATTTGTGTATTATATTGCTAATTTTGATATTTATAATCTGCTGAGCTCATTCTAGGCGAGGTCAGTGGTGCACCGCGCCCCGATGCCCTTTAAAAAAAAAAATTCGTTGGCACCCCGATGATGAAAAACTAGATACCCTCTTTTGCCAGCGAAGTTCTTTTTAATCTCTAAGAAAGTTTCTTTAGCCCTTTTATTTGTTTAACTGTTATTTGTTTGCTTACACCTAATGTGTTAATGATACTTGTCAAATGAAAAGGAGGAATTTGCACAACTGCTATGGTAATAGAACTCTCCCGTAAAGCTTGAGATTAGCGATCGCCAGTGGCGACTGTGGAATTATTCTTGGCGACTGCAAAACAGTCTGTCAGTCGCCAAAATTGGCGACCTGCAAAATTTACTCAGCAAGCAACCCCCCCCCCCTCGTTTCCGTCCCCGTAACAAAAGTCGGCACTGTATGTCCAAGCAAAGCAGTTGAAAAAACTCTAAAATTGATGATGCGCAGATAAACAGCCCCTCCCGCCCTCGGCCTCGTAGCAAAAGCTGAATGTCAGCGTTATATGGACAAGCAGGGGAGAAAGGGTTGCAGACATCTATGGGAGGGGAAGAAAGAGGAGGAGCTCATCATAACTGATAACATGTAACATTGGGGGTGGGTAGGAACGCACCGGAACAGAATACTCAGGGTCCCTCTCTCAGTGACCTGACCCGTTGGTTGACCTTAACCCTTCGCGCCATCTCATTATTTTATTACATTTCCACATCGACATTCCAGTACGCAGAGAGGCATATCCGTGGGATACTACACGTGGTCGCAAAAATCTGAACAAAAGTATTATTCTAATTATAATTTGTTACAATTTCTACAATAGACGGCCGTAATAAAAGGAGAAGAGTGAAAAGGAGTTTTATTTAAAACTAAATTTGATATTTGCCTACTGATACAATATATGACTGTATGTGAAAGATGCATTAAGTATCTCATTAATAAGACATTGTACTGAAGGAACGAAGCTAATGTTTTTCTAAATTATAGTACTCTCCTTTGTATATTTTCCGTCGTTCGACTCAGTCAGGGTCCAGTCAACTTAAGAGTAATCGAATATATTTTTAAAAAATTTCATGTGATCTTTACTTTGACCCTTCTAAAATTTTAGACTGGAAGCACGTGAGTTTTTTTTTTTTTAATTATTATTATTAACTTGAAAACAATAAATAAACCCTCTGCTTTTGAAAGGTCGATGAAGAGGTTGGCATTCTTTGCATCCTGATTTACGCTACAGGAGATCGAAAACTACCACGCAAAATGCTTTATTTAAAATGAACAAAAACGTTATTTTGTACATTGGAATACGCAAATAAAAACTAATGTCATAAACATACCGTTTTCAGTTTTAAATAAATCTAATTTCAGCTGCTTTCATATTATTACGTTTTTCCTTTTGCAAGAGTTTTGGTATCTCTACAATAGCGCGAGAGGGAGGGGGAAGAGAAACAGACAAAACACTTTTGATTTTGTTTTATTTTGTAATCACCAGTAAAAGCGCTCGCTCTTCAAAGCTTAAATAAACGGATCTCCATGCCTTCAGAATTCCATTAATCAGCGTTACAGCTGTCAGAGAAGAGAGAAGTGTTTCTCTCTCCCCCCCCCCCCTCCTCTTCACACTTCAAGCTTTTTTTTTTTTTTTTTTTCCCCCAAGTTCCGTTTTAATGACAGGAAGTTTCTCTGTGGATTATACGAATAGAAGGCATTTTTGGTCAGCCGAAGCGAAAACGTATCCCCCCCATGGGCGCCGGCAGCAGGCTCCCCCCCCCCTGGATTTTTGTATGCAGTGTTTTTAGTTGCTTTTTTGTTCTTTCCAACATGGTAACCATACGTTGAAGTAGTCTTCACCCCCCCTGGGAAATATTCTGCCGGCGCCCATGCCCCCCCCCTTTCCGCTAAAATTTCTCCCTAAGTTATTTCTTTTATATGATTCACCTTTGTAAATTGAACCCTTCGTATGTGTAACATTCGTTAAAAAATGTTTTACATAATCTGACACTTGATTATTTGAAAGTGGAAACCTTGAAAATGGGCTGCTTGAGTGTTAGCACATGCTTAGGATTCTCCTCATCTTAAAATGCATCTGATTTTCCTTAAAATTTGATAAGATGCTTAGTGGGTTTTTTTTTTTTTTTTTTTTTTTTTTTTAATAGGAGGTTGGGGAGCTACTACCTTAAGTAAAATAACCGTTTGTTAGCTTCTTGCAAGTTCAAAATTAGTAAATTAGGAGGAAGCGTACTATCAAAATTAATAGAAAATTGGGGCCCTCTTTTATTAAGTCCCAATTCCTTTCCCCCCCCCCCATAAATTCCATGAATGAAAGGAGAGATAAATTAAATAAATAGTACTTTATTATGTGTACACCATAAGTTCAGAAAATGGTCTGCAATACTATATATATTATTTTACCTCCAGTTTTTTAGTTTTTTTAAAAAAGAAAAATGCTTTCAAAATTTTATGGTAATTATTTTTATTCTGTAAAACAGAAAAAAAAAAAACTTTAAAAACTTTTTTTTTTGACTTAGGCTTCATGTTTCATAAGTACTTGGTAATAGTGACAACTTTTTAATAATGTCAAAATATTCTATATCACTTAGCCATACAGATTTCAGGTTGGCGGATTTTTGGGAGTCCACTGTATTTATTTAATAACCAACTATTTTTCGTAAAAGATACGTTTGAATTAATCTGAAGAGAAATTTTAAAGTAAAATACTTTAAATCATTAATTTCATTACAATTCTCTATTTTTAAGAGATGTTCACTTTTAATTTGGGTTGGGGCGAGGGGGGGGGGGGTTAAGCTCCTTTAGCCTCATCCATGTGGGTACCTATATATTGTATGGACACCAGGGTTGGCTTTTTACCGGTAAAAACTGGTTTTTACCAGGGCATGGTAAAAACTAGGTTTTTACCGGTAAAAACCTGGGAAAAAGGGGTAAAAACCTAATGATACAAAAAACTCCCTGAGTCATAAACTGTATATTAATGCTATTTATAAAACTGTATTTTCATGTAATTGATGTGGATATATCATCATCAGGACATACTGATGATGCAAACTACATTATGTGATTGTGCAAACTACATTATGTAATAAGTAATATTTGTAAGCATTTGGTTTTCATTAAAATGGTTAAGATAAGTTCAGTGTAATAAAAGTATATTTACAAGTCCTTTAAGTAAAAATTATTTAACTAGCCTGCATTACATAATTGTAATAAATATTGTAATGTGCCTTCTCATAATAATAGTTTTAATAAGTTTCATAATGATAAATGTACATTATCTATAAATTTGAATTCTTGTAAGATGAAAACATGGATGAAAGTTTTCTGTGTTTATTATATTCCTCAAAATGAACTATTTTCATATAGCATTCTTTTACTTACCAAATCAGACACTGAATTAGGTGAATATTGTTATATGGAAATAGAAATAGTGATATTAAATGTCCTGAACTTTTATCCCTGAGAAAATGAAAAAATAGCAGATAAATCTTCATTGTTTGCTTGTGGATTAAGGCCGATTGACTGCACTAGGGTCCCAGTCCTATAGGGGAATACCTTCCTATTTCTAAAGGATCCTAGCCAGTATTTATGCGCAGTTTCTGAAAAAAAAAACCCAAACACACGGAAACAGCCAGATCAACAGGCAGGACCGGGGTATGAACCTGGCACCTCCCACCATCCAGTTTCGAGAGCAGAACCTCTCAGCCATTGGTGGAGAGATAAATCTTCAAAAAAGTGACAAAAAATAGTCAAACTAATAAGTTTTTCTCAAAGGTGGTAAAAACCCTGGTAAAAACATGTTTTTCCAAAGACGGTAAAAACCGTAGTAAAAACCGGTAAATACCATCAGACGGTAAATACCGCCCAACCCTGATGGACACAGACAGTGATGTGATGATTCTAACAAGGAGCTGCAGCCAATCAGAAGGAATTAATAAATTTTAAATTCATAGTACTTAGATTTCTTTAAATATAGCTAGTTATTTCTGAATGTAATATATGGAACATGCCATGCATTATTACTAAAAAAGCATTGAATCATTAAATGTACAAAATAAAAAATCTCATATTAGTCTCATATATCGGAAGGGGGGAGCAAGGGTGTCGAAAACAAAAATTACGTAAGTACGGAAAAATTTTGGCCACTAACTATATCAAAGTGGCCACTGAGGAATTTTTTTAATCTCAAGCTTTACTCTCCTGCCCTCTTTCTCCCTCCCGGAAGCACTCGGGAGGCCCAGTCCGGGTAGTAGCGGACCTTGATGAGAAGGGGGATGGAAATCAACTGGCAATGAAACTAGTAAAAATTAGTTGTAAAAACTAATTCATCTATAATTTTTTTATTAATGGACCGATTTGTTTGAAAATTTGGGGATCACTTTTAAATGCAAAAATTGATTCAGAGTCTAAATTCTAGAAAGACATCTTAATTTGTTCAAAAGTTAGAAATTTATTGTCAAAACATAATTTCTTTCCCCTTTCTTACTTTGTGGCTTGGAGTTACAGAATGCTTTGTGGTTGTCTTTGTGAGCTAGACGGGGAGGCAAATGTTCTTATCTCCTTTCTGGCTATTTCAATATTACCACTTAAATAGATGACCAGCTGATTGTTAATATCAACGGAATATTTATTATGGCTGCATGATAATCCTGAAAAAATTTTTAGCTATTGTTGTCCATTAAAAAAAAAATTAATTAAGAACTGGAATTTGTAGTGGAATAAATATTGAATAACTGGAATAGATATTTATACCATTATAGGGTTATTTTGAACAGAACAGTTATTAATATTTTTATGCATTAACTATAATATTTTAATTGTTTGAACTTTGCAAAATAGAGAATGAAAATAAAAGTAAAATAATTTTCTCAATAAAAAGACTTTTGTTCCTTAAGACTTCTGGGTATTTCATATTTAAAATCTTTTCTCTTCCTTTATAATCTTACCCCCCACCCTCCCTACAACCAAATGCTCAGAAGTCTGGTGCACTTAAGTACACAAGCAGTGTAACAGACCCTGTGTCTCCTTGTCATGAAGTATGCAAAAGTGCTAGTGCAAAATAATGAGACGTTTCTTTGGTGAAGATGGGCCTGGAAAGTTGATATGTGTTTGCACTGCTGACATTTTATATACAGCTTTCTTTCCATCTTTTTCTGGGGAGTTAAATGAGTATGGAGAAAAAGAACTTGCAGAATTCTGTACAGTTTTTAATAAAATATATTGAATTTTTTGATTTTTCAGGAGAGATAATCGGGCCAATAATTTAAATTTATCATACGCTATCGATGTTAATTTTTATATAAGTAAGGCTAAATATTCTTAATTGCAACAAAAACTATAAAATATTCAAATGTTGCATTCGCAAAATGTCGCAATTCTCAAGATTTTCAGACCAATGTTTCGAAATCGCGTAAATTTTCGGACCCGTTTATAGTACTTTTGCATTTCTAAATGCATCCATAATTACTTAAAGCATAGTATTATCTATAATAATTATGAATAAACTGTAATAGGAAGACCAGTTTAACAAAACAATCGTTCACAGCATAAACTTGCAAGAGCGCGAAACATCCGGAGCATCGTTACTGCTTTTGCTACGGCGGTAAAATCTGAAATTATGAATATTTATTAAATAATTTGAAACCATTTAGTTACTAAACATAACTTCTGACATTGCAGTATCAAGATCGACAGGCGGAATTGCTTAATCTCCCTTTCCCTTTCTAAGTATGCGCGCATATTTGTTTGAAAATCCTGATCGCGTTTTCTTGTTGTGTCAGCAGAAAACAAACATTGGAGAGGCACCTTTAAGGTCAGCTCATAGCTTACGAAAGATGAAATAAAAAAGCTATTTAATAAACATCATATTCAGAAAGGGCAAATTATTTGCAAAAATGCATTTTAACGGGTTGCATGTATGAAGGTCTAATTTTACTACTTGTAATTTTGAAGTGGCAATTTTAATCGATTGTATTTTTGTAAAGGAGCCGTTTAAATCCAATTTTTTTAAAGGGGTCGCACATAACAATTCTCAGTTTTATATGTTCCTATAATTTTTAAAAATTATAGGAGTATTACACTCAAAGCAAGAAACTTGGTCTCGAGCAGACATATTTACCGGGGGAAAAAACGTAGCTAGAAAATGAATGTGAATGATATTGCAAGTGATAAGCGCTGTCCGTTCTCCACATGTGGGGTCCAAAAAGGTGGCGCTCTCCCAGAAGGAGATGATCAGGTGCCTTTTGGGTGATAATTCACTTTTGACTAATTGCCGCCGTGTCATCTCCCCCCCCACAAAGGAATATATTCTTTCTATGCCTGGATGCAGGAGAGTAAATGGTATCCCTCCAGATTGCTGTCTGGTTTTTGAGTTTGACTTTCTGTTTAAAGTGATTGATTTCTCCCCGCTCTCTCCCTTTTCAGTCCTCATCTGTAATTGTTCTGCAGCGGAGCTCTTTGTTCTGCGACGCACGTCGCCGATTTCGGCATGTTCTGCGTTGGGGAACTGCAGAAGTTAAAATTATGTTATTGCATCCACATAGACCTTCATCGTTTTATGCATATCCTGTAAAGGAAGCATTTTGACTATACTTAGAAGCAACTTATTAAAAATATTGATGTAAATACTTTTACAGGAAGAACTTATACAATTTCAGCAAAAGACACTGAATCAACGATATTGGCTATGCAAAAAAAAAAAGCAAATAGTAAACAAAACTTATTTATACAGTGCATGAATAACATACCAGGACTAAAAATATGAACACTATGTATGCATATCATAGACAGATGGCTGAGTGAGAATGTCTGTTTTACATAATTTTTATGTAGATAAATAAGAATGAAAATTTGGACAATGTTTTCATAATTATTACTAATAATAACAGTACATAGTTAGTACTGCATGGCACATAGATGCAAATGTTATTTCTTTAAAAATTTATAACTTAAAAATCCTTGCCAGTCACAGCTTGAAAATCTGCAATCTTATAAAACAATAATAGGTGATTAAAATATAAAAAAATAAAGGAAAACAAAAAGGGCATGTTTTGTGATATTCAAGGTCAAGTGACCTAGATTTTTTTATTCGAGTTTTGACTTCATGTTATATATCCCCGAAAAGCTTGTACCAAGAGCTTTATAATGAGCCTCATTTATTTCAGTAGCAAAAATAGAACTGAAGTTATGTGCTGTTTTATGAGGTAAAGTATCATATTTTTTTCACTTTTTAAAAAGTTTAAAAACTTGCAACTTTTGAAAAAAAATGAGATAGGAATCTAAAATTTGATATCTGGCTATAGGTCATAGCAGACAACAACTGTGCCAATTTAAAAAAAAAAAATCTGAGGGGGTCGGGTTGGGTTGTAAGCTGTGTTGATTTGACATGGAATGACCCACATACACACAATCATCTTACAGGTAGAAAAACTCACTTTTTAAAGTTATACACTGTGTGTGATCCTTAATTAAGGTTCTTACAATTTTTGAAAGACCTAATATTTTTTAGAAAATTAAGGTTAGCCTTGATGTTTGCAAATGACTGTGAATGTAGCTTACTATTCAGCATTTCTTGTAGAAACAAGGTAGGGGAAAAAAACTTCCACAAAAACCTAGGTAATCTAAATATCACCCAGGGTTTGGTGATATTTAGATCACCCCCCTCCCCCATTTTTTAAAAAAAACCCAAAAAAGTGGGGCTTTTGGTTTAAACCAGATGATCCCAAACTTTTTTCCCGCGTAGACCACTTACAAAATTTTACTGATTTTGGTGGACCCCCTGCTACTACATTTCTACCGTAATTCCAAATCTCGTCAAAAAATGTGAATGAATCCCATTTTTTTTCACGCCAACATAGACCCCTGTCTAGTCTACTGTGGACCCCTTGGGGGTCCACCTGGACCACTTTGGGAATCACTGGTTTAAACCGTTTTTTTTTTAAACTCTTTTATAATTGCATGCATACATATTTATAAAGAATATTATTTGTAAAATGTTCAAACAGCAATTAATATTACTTCTGAAAATAATGAAAACAAAGTATATAAATAATTGTTGCTATACTTATGTGGACTTTGAAATCATAAAATTTTAATATTTATTTAGAGATACTATTTTTTAAACTTTATATTCAGGGTGTCCAGCCTTAATGTGACCCAATAGCTAATTCCCGAACCGTTCGGTTTAGATATGCACTTCCAATTTGAAAAATGTTTTAAAAAAGGTAAAGAATGTTTTTACGTGCTTTTCGAACCAAAAAACCCATTTAGAAAAAAATTACAAAAATTAAATTTTTATACGGTCCCCAGGTCCTATCACTTATATTTAGGAAAAGATGCAGTGCACAAAAACAAAGTAAACACAAAAAGTTTCATTTTATTACGATAAAAACTGACCGAGTTATGCCTACATAAAGTTGAAGCATCTGAATTGCTCAGAAAAGGGGGTCGTATATAAATTGAATTTAGAGAACAGTAATTCGCTATCAAGGGCGGCTCCAGTGAGGGGGCCATGGGGGCCATGGCCCCCTTCGAAATTTTGTTTTACAACTTTAGATTCGCATACTTCCCGATTTCACACGTTCAATTTACATTTTGAACAATTTATTGACCTAAGTAAAAAGTTCGATGGCCCCTTCCGAGAATTCAGTCTGGAGCCGCCCTTGTTCGCTATCTACAGAAAGAGAAAAAAAAAAAAAAAACCACCATTAATATTAAAACATAAACATCATAGATTGACAATTTGTATTGCTGTATGGCAAACAATAAAAGTTAAATTAAGGAAATACAACTTGTACCTAAAAGTTTAAAACAGCTTGTTTTAACAAATAGCAGCAAAGGAATACAGGATTTGTTGTTCAAATTATAGCATAATGTGGAATGATGCGCCAATCATGAATCAGGGGCTTTATTATATCAGAATGACCAAATTAACTGCCTTCCGCAGAAATGCAGTACCGAACCTGCGTCAGAAACTCCGCCTGTAGCTTCTGCAACATAGTTGGTGTCACAGACCTGCATGCCATGCTGATTCGATTGAGTAAATCGGATTTACTCGTGGATTCTCGTTCGTACACGCTGCTTTTCAGGAAGCCCCAGAGAAAGAAATCCAGAGGACTTAGGTCGGGTGATCGCGGGGGACACTCCTGTTGACCTCCGTAGCCGATTATTTGAGTGTCAAATGTCTGCGCCAAAAATGTACATGGTTGTGCAGATTTGTGTGCGGGTACACCATCATGCTGGTACCACATGCGTGACAAATCCCGTCAGGAAACTTCATCTTCTAAAAAATCGGCTAACGGTCCAGATAAAATTTCTGTGTATGATTCTGATGTTAAACGTCCATCGAAAAAAATTGGGCCAATTAAGGTGCTCTTCCATATTCCGCACCACACATTCACCGACCAACGCACTTGGTGGCGATTCGGTCGTTTTAGATGTGGATTTTCGAGGGACCAATAATGCAGTAAGTAAATGCAGTAATAAAGTATTAATAGTGCCTTGCCTCGAGAACTGGCATTCATCCGACCACAAAACTTCATTCAAAAAATCTGGATTTTCATCCAGTGCTCGTAACATGAAATTGCAAAAATCAAAATGGCGCTTCTGGGCTCCACACATTAGTTCCTGTGCCAGGACTGGATGATAAGGATATGCACTGTACGTATGTAATATGTTTCACACCGTCGATTTTGAGTAGGAACAAGCCTTGCTATTATCCTGGACACTACTTTCAGGATGAGCCAGGGCATATCCTAGAACATCCTCAGCGGGTATCCGCAAGCTTGAAGGGGTGGCACGAGACAAGGGAATACGTCTATGACAACTCCCAGTTCTATA